>JARHVA010000599.1:652500-835000 GCA_037957365.1 Torreya grandis | reverse complement strand
CATAATTTCTAACTAGGGCTAATGTTTGTGCAGCTACACTCTAAGTAGAATAGATTGAGGATTATGGAGATGCTCCATAAGCTAGCTCTAAAATTGAGATGAAAATAAATGTGTTTATTAGGAAGATGGATGAGATCCATAAGAATAATAAGCCAAAATTATATCTATGGTTTATGGAGTATGGTGAGGAAGTATTCCATAGTAATGATTATCATAAAATTAAAATTGAATTTTGTGACGTATGTAGAGTAGTAGGACATGCAACATCAAAGTATCATTTACTATAATAGTACATTCAAAAAACGAAAAAAATTTACTATAATTTTTGTAAGTTAATTAATAATGATTGGAAAATTTGTCATGATATATAGTAACTAAAATAAGATATCACTAATAATGTCTTTATACTCATATCATATTAGATACCTACTACAAAACAAGGAATTCTAGGCCTAGAGATAGAAATGGCTAGTGTGACACAAGGTGGTCCTGGGTGGATGCCTTCATCACCACAATATTAACCCCAAGATCTACCCATACGGATGCCATCATCTCCATATTATTAGTATTAGTCCTTGTGTAAAACTATAATTCAACCCTAATAATCAAATTGGAATCCATTTTCATCTCAATGGTAGCATGGTAGATATGAAGCACAATAATAATAGTCAAGTGGATTTGAGGTGAAATAATCACAAGGTTGGAATTTTAAACAAAATAGAGGAGGATACATGGGAGTATACCATGGTGGATACTAGGGAGGTCAAAATAATGACAATTTACAATCTCATCAACCAATTCAGTATTATATATGTGGTGAATATAACCACTTGGCATGAAACTACCCAAAAAATCCTCAAAGACAAATGTACTTCATATATTTTAAAGTTATAAGACAAAATCATTTTGGATATTATCCCATTTTATAAAATTAAAGTAATTAAAAACCTATGTGAAACATTAATATGATAGATTTGTACCCTAGGGAGAATACATTCATGTAAGTAGTCATAAGGCAACAACACATAGAGTAAGGATTGTCCCCTTTAAAAATGCCACTGGATAAAAGAAACAATAAGGTTTAATAGGATAAGTATCCTAACCTTGTGAGATAAAAAAGTCTTGATGTATAAATCATCATAAGTCCTATAGATCATGCAACAATAAAATGCATAAGAACATGATGTTTCAGTTATTGATGCATAAATGTATGGGTATATTGTTTACATAATATGATAGGAAGGAGTGCTCACTGCATTGATAGATATATTGAAACTTTTGAGCACTCTAAAAAATGTATATATTTCATATAATATTAATAATATTCTATATAATCTACTTGAGTGCACATAATGAGGACAATAACATACCAATAAGGTCATATGGTATGTAAAAAATAAAAATACTTGGGATGTTGACTCTTGAATGGATATTGAAATCATAATGTATGAGGTACCTAATTTTGTATTTTACTTTTAAATCATAATAAATATGATATTGAGATACACATGGGAGGATATTAGTTGACCATTAATGAGATATAGTCTAATTACTCTTAGTCTCATAGATTATGCGAGAGTAAAACCAATTGGATGACATGAAGATTTAGAAATTAAGGTTATTAACTTAAGCCTATAAAGAGAATTCAAGGTAATTGATATTAAAAAATATAGGACCCATTATCCTACTTTGATTAGTAATAAATGGGCTTATGATGGTTAAATGATTATCAATATAGTTTAAAATCAATCGGAGGTGCACCAATAAAATACGATAATTGTGATACCTTTCAACAAGTCTGAACATAAACCATATGTTATCCTTAAAGAAATAGAGTCATATTATTATTATGAGGATAATACTTGGTTCGAGGTGAATATAAATACTAAATATAATTCTCTATGAGTTATTGAATACCATTTTTTTAATTCTTAGCTAGAATGTCAAATACAGTCACAACTAGTTGACCAGTCTATGTATAGACCAATTATAAAAATTCACCAACACATTAGTTTTAGATTAACTAACATAGGTCACCCTATATGTGTTCAGTAATAGGTCTAAGATATATTTATTTTATAATACAGGTGAGATAGTTATTGATTACATAAGGTCTACTTTGGAAGGTACCTTATCTTGGGAAGTGACGTCTTTGGTATGTGATGATTCAAATAAGCAAATGTTGAATTGTGTATATAGAGATCATGATGATTAAAATAAACATAATTTATGAATGGTGTTCACCATTGAATTCCAAATACAAAAATACTTTATAATTGAGGATCTCAATCAGTTAATTTTTAGATTAGAGCATCATATACCTAATATGTATCAGAGAGTAAGTTTACTCAATTTTGCATTGAAAGGAAATGTTGCAACCTGGTGGGTAGTTCATAAGAAAACTTAGTTCTCATGGGATGGGGTGTGAAAATTTATAATAACATGTTTTAGATACCAATCACTATTAGGGTATATTAGTTATTATTTTAATAAGGATACTGATTGGATTTGCATATACATAGGTGTGTAGACATATGGTATATGCATGGTGTTGAACCTAAGTATTAGGTGTATGTTTTCAGATACACTTTGTCACTACTACCATCTACTTGGTATATGCATTAGGAATGCAGATGAGAAACTAACCATTATGCACATAGTCAACAAGACTTTATCCAAATGTTTATTTTTCAAGATGAAATCATGTAGTACACATTGCTTTATAAAAATTGAAAATGTTTTTTTCATGGGTGAGTAGATGATTTGAGTATTGTGACAAACTCATAATTATAATAAGAAGTATCTTGTGATTTGAATGTAGCAATACAAAATTATAATGCCAATGAAAATAAGTAAAAATTTATTATGAAACCTTGTAATATGATTACAAATGATTTGATAGGGTCAAATGATAGTGATGAGGATCTAGACTTAAATGGATTATTCAAACCAAAATGATAAATTGAGCCACAAAAATCTCAAATCATCAAAAAATTGGGGAATAATTTTTTTGAAATTTCAACATTTCAAAATAATAAGGACAAAGAACTATGCAAGAATCCATTCCTAGTGAATCTAATATGACATATAAAGAGCTATTAAAGAAAATTATTGATAATATTGGGATAGAGTCTATGCTAAATATTATGACTTTAGGAGATTAATGGACTTAGAATGAATTTCAAAATGGTTTTAGTTATTAATAGGGTGTCAAGATGTTTTTCCCACTAAATTTGTATAATTGAAAGGTGTAGATCCATCATTGGGGGAGATGCACATTGAACTCAAAGAGTGTGTAAGACATGTCAAGAAACACCCATATAGATTGAATCCTAACATGAAGTTAAAGGTAAAGTTTGAGCTAAATCATAATTAGGAAGTAGGTATAATTTATCTAATTGAAAAGATAGATTCAGTTAGTCCCATAGTTGTGTAGCCTAAAAAGTCATATGAGATTAGGGTATGTACGTGTGGATTGATTTATATTGAATTATGCTTGCATCAACTACCCATTTCTTATACCTTTCACCAATGAGGTTTTGGAATTAGTTATAGGTCATTAATTATATTCCTTCATGGATGGATTCAATGGCTATCATCAAATTCCCATCATAGAGCAAGATCATTTCAAAATAACATTCACAACTGAATGGGATTCTTTTGCATATAAGGATATGCCTTTTGGTCTAGAGAATACTCTATATGTATTTTATGGGGTTGTGGTGACTACTTTTAATGACTTTATTCATGATTTTATATAAGTTTAAGTTTATTTAAATTATTAGGCTATATTTTCCTTGTTCAAATACCACTTGTCTAAATTGTGTCTACTATTGGAACACTATAAAGCCCTATAAATTGCATTATTTTTTTAAAAATGCATGTTTTCACACTATTTGGTGTTCTATTGGGACATGTAGCTTGTATTGAAGTAATTTTGGTTTATCAAGCCAAAATTTTACTCAAAGTGGGTATGCCACCTCTAAATAGTTATACTAAAGTGTGAGAATTTTTGGGTCATATAGGGTAATAAAATAAGTTTATCAAAGGATACAAAGATATCACTATCTTTAGAGAAATTGTTACATAAGGATACAAGGTTGAAATGGAGATAGATGTTCCCATCAAAATTTGTTGAGATAGAGTAAAGGTTAGTTACATCTTCCATATTGGTCTTTCCTGACTATACTAAGCCATTTTATGTTCATGTTGATGCTTTAGGTATGGTGGTGGGAGTTGTGCTAGTGAAATTAAGAGATGATAGATTGGATCATCCTATTCATTTTAAAATAAAAAACTATTAGCTACAAAAACTATTATACTATGATAAAACAAGAAGTGTTAGAAATGGTATTCACACTATAAAATTTAAGGTATTATATTCTAAAGCCACCCCTTGAATTATTTATTGATCATCAAGCCTTATAATATTTGGTTAACAAACCTATATTGGGTGGAAGGATATCTAGATGGTTAAAATTATTATAGGAATTTTAGTTCAAGATCAATGTTAAACTTGGATGAGAGAATGTGGGACTTGACCACTTATGTAGGATACAAAATGGAGAGGAACTTGGATAATTTCAAGATGAATCACCATACACGCATCTCTTTAGAATATTTATGATTTTTGAGAACATGGAAGATATAAACAAATTTATAGAATAGGGAATATTTATATTACACTATATTGAGTGAGACAAAAAGTAATTGATTACATGACATACTCCCTATATCATCATAATTAGATTTTTGTATAAAATGGGAAAAGATGAGGTGTTGGGCAGAGTAGATTTAGAGCAAAATATACCTCAACTTTTTAAAGAGACACATCAAGGAATCACAAGGGGGTTTTAATAGGTGAATACACTATAAGGAAGATCTTATAAAGTGGTCTATGGTGGATTACTCTATTCCAAGATGTACATCAGGTCACAAAACATTATGATATTTTCCAAAGTATGGGAAAGCCTAATTAAAGAGACAAGATGAATTTGAACCCAATGTTAGTAGAACAACCTTTTGAATAGTGGGTTTTTGATTTTTGGGGGCATATCAATCCAATGATAAAATGCAATCATGAAAATTATATCATCTTTATAACAGGTTACTTTGAAAAATGGATTGAAATTATTATGACACAAAGTTTTAATGCCAAGGATGTAGTCAATTTTTTGTATGAAAACATCATTACAAGGTTTTCATGTCCAATCAAATTTGTCAATGATAAGGGAACAAACTTCCTAAAAATATAATCAATACTCTCATATAAGAATGGATGATCTTTCACCAAAAAATTATTTTGTATTATCCACATGAAAATAGACAAGTTGAGGCATTAAATAAAGCCTTGGAAAATGTGTGAACAAATATATTCAATGAATAATAGGATAATTAGGAGGAAAGAATTCTTATAATTCTATGAGCATTCAAAATAAACTACAAACATGTGACAAGCCTTACCCATTTAATTTGGTCTATGGACTTGAGGCAATAATGCCCATGGAATATATAGTTCTAAGCCTATGCATTGCTATGATAATGAGACTCAGGTAATGAGATTATCTATAGATGTGATTGATGGATTTAACCAAAATAGAAAAAAATAGGCAAAGAGCATAATGGATACAAACAATTAACAAGCTAAGTTAGAATGTGTGACATGATTACAATCTATAATCTAAATGTAATCCCCTAAAATGACAAGTGAGTGCTAAGAGTGATAATTGAGACCACCAATCCTTAGACCTATCTTAGGGCCTAATTAGACACTTATCTAGCCTTCATATGGGCCATAAGCATCCTTCAACATCCAAAATTAGTCCTAGACCCTCATCTTGAAATCATAGCCCTTAGTGCCTTAAGTTTTTCCACTTAGACACTAGTTCCATAATAGGGACAATAGTGTCATTTGGTGCTAGTGTCCAAATTTTGATGCTACTATCCTTTCCCTTCTTTTTATACCAATGGACATCTTTTCAAATCTAAGACCACCTAGGGTCGGCCTAGACCTTTTTTAAGACCCACACAAGACCTAGAACAATATGTATACATAGCTTTTATCCCTATAATCACTAGATGAAAATTAGATGAAAATTACACATACAATCTCAAGAAAAATTATGCACAATCAAGGTTATCAATCCCTATTCTTCCCTAATTTTGCATATAACCATATACAATATTCATAAGCTAAAATTACTTAGGCTTCTAGTATCAATCACTTTAAAATAAATCAATTCAACATTCATACTAGCTTCACTTTGACTTGCACTAACACTTAGGTGGGGAGAACTACATCGATCTTGATCCCTCTTTAGATTATTGGTATGTAGGCAACTCTCATCACATCATAGTGTTGAGGATGTCCATCCTACCCCACTAATAACACATTTACTACTTGTATCAAAAAAATGCCATAGTAACATAAATTATTGGGTTTAATACATAAAATCAATCAAAAGATGTCATATATAGAGATTGATAACTCAAGTGCACAAAAACATGCTTGAAATAGTTCTATACATAGGACACTGCAATCAAAATAGGGACACAAGTTCCACATGGTGTTAATTTTAGATTAGGTAACTACTATCCAAGAATTATTTTGAAACTTGAATCTTGTTTACGACACTCAAACTAACCCCTATCTCAATTTTTAGCCTCCAGATCTCCCATTTTAGTTATTTTCTCACTAAGCACTTATTTACATTATTTATTTCTATTTTTAGAAAGGTCAAATTAAGTAAATCCTATTAAAAATTAGTGGATATATTTATTACATATTTATACCCTAATTTACCATACTTAGACCATTAACAAGGATTTACATACATCTAAGTCCTAAAAGGTTAAAACATTTAGTGATCCCAGCCTACTTCTAATAATACTTAAACTCTAACCCTGGACTTATATGCTCTTAGGGTTTGTATCCTTTTGTTTTCTATGCTCAGATATTAGTTCTAAGATATCATATTTGTTTTAGTATTTCATTATTACAATCTTTCATAGATTAAATTTATTTAAAGGTTTAAAATATACAACAGTTTATTTTCCTACTCCCCAACCTTCAATGGAAGAATTCAATCAATTTTATGAAATTAATAAGAGATAATTGCAAGATATTTTTTTCAAAAATTTACATATGAAATATGAAATTATCAATATTATCCTTGAAGAACTTAAAAAATTAAATAATGGTCAATCGTCTAGTCCCCTATATAACAATATTATTACACCTACTTTGGGGACAACTCAGCTTGTAAAACACCCTATCTTAACTTGACAACCTTTAATGGTAGTTACACCTCCTATTTCTAGTTCCTCCTCTCCATATTTATAATTCATTATGAATTAGATTTATTTCATGCAAGATAAGGTGTTACATCTTGATCAGGGAGATAAGAATCCATCACATGACTTAGATTCTCATGTTCTTTTATATACACATTTAGAACATCTCGTAGTGGTAACTCCTTTGCCATCTAAATTCATGGCATCTAATCTTAAACTGTATGATATTAAGGATAACCTATAACACCATCTATGAGATTTCCACATAGCATGTTTTGACTACACACACAATTATTACATCCACTCTAAGTTGTTCCCATTTAGTTTAAAATACTATTCCTTACAGTGGGTCTATGATCTACCAAATCACTCTATCACCTCATTCAATCCATTGGAAGATATGTTTTTAACACATTTCTTAATTGACATCAATGATAAGATCTCATATGCTTAAGTAACACAATTGAAGCTAAAATTCAATGAGCATATTATAAAATACATCTTGTGATATAAAAATATATTGGAAAATATGACTATCCCTATGGCATATAGAGATATCTGATACATATTCAAATAGAACCTACTACCAACATTACATGAAGATATCTTGTTCAAGAAGTTTCCAACCTTTATATATTTATGCCACATAGTGAAAGAAAAGGAAGTCAAACTTATCTCTATGTGTAAACTAAAATATACAAGTGGATAAGAATCAAGTACTAAGAGTTATAGTAAGCCTCCATATAAAGTAAGGGCCAATAAAAATAAGATTTATCCAAAGGCCACACTTAACATAGCTTTAGATACATCTCCTTGCCTAGTTTTATTAGCTCCTCTATAGAGAGTTTTCACCAACCTTGTTTCTATGCAAAATTGCTTTCTACATTCAAAGAAGAAATAAGAAACTAAAAGATGGTCAAGGCTAGAAGTACCTGATAAAGTTATGCGCACCGAAATCAGACGTTGGAAGATTCTCCTCTTTTGCTGTGGAGGAATGACACCTGCGAGGAAAAGGCTAAAACACAAAAAAATGTTAGTCAAAGATATGGTGGGTTGTCAGGCGAATGCCCGATCCTGGAAGTACGAAGACTCCCTAGAAGGATATCAACCCACTGATAAAAAGCGTAAAAAATTGGACGAAAGTAGATGATAATGACAGAAATAAATGACAGAAAAATAAAGAGCGTACCTGATATGCAGCATTGTTCTGCACAGTCGCCGGCGTCGGTCTCTGTGGTGCCGGCGTCGGTTAGGAAGGTGCCGACGTCGGTTAAAGTGCCGTCGTCGGTCGGGGTAGTGACCGGCGTCAGTAGGGGCAGGTTCTGGGAAAGTCTGGACAGGGCTGAACAGAGTCGGGACAGCGCTGAACAGAGTCGGGACAGGGCTGAACAGAGTCGGGACAGGGTCTGATAAGGTCAGGGTAGGGTTTAATAAGGTCAGGGTAGGGTTTTGGACAGAGTCGAGACAGAGTCTGGGAGAGTCGGGACAGGGTCTGAGAGAGTCTGGGGGAGTCGGGACAGAGGCAGGGATAACAGAACTGATAAATAATAACTGAGAAAGAAATGAAATAAACAGAATAATACTTACCTGGTAGAAGACGCGATGAAAGCCATGGTGTGCAGATTAGTTGATGTCGTAGTGTTGATGATTGCTCAGAGTTCGCAGGTTGATGGAGGAATTCGCAGGTTAGTTGCTTGGAGTTTCTGAATAGCGTTCGGGGATCCTGGCTCAAATCGCTGGCAGAGGTTGATGAAGGCGGGGGACGGGGACGGTTCCAAAAATGGTTCGTCAACCGTTTCGAGAAACTGAATGGTAACTGATAGCGGACTGGGGGAAGGTGATCGACGTCGGTAGGATTGCCGACGTCGGCCGATAGGTGACCGACGTCGGCGACATCGGTCGGGTAAAGACCGACGTCGGCAGATGCATAATGGGGATAGAGTCTACCTTTAGCTCTGTGCTCATTTTTACATGCTGCCAGGGTCAAGGTTGGTGAAACAAGTGATCGACAAGGGTTCAATAGGTGAAGAAGAATAAGACGGGGAAGGACCAGGGGAGTCAACACGATTTCGGTGTCTACATTTGCCCCTTTTTGTCTTGTTGGTTGTTCTGGACGAACTGCAAGACAAAAATAGGAGTGAGTGCCCCAAGTGAGGGATAAGGTTGATTTCATCTTGTTGGTTGTTCGAATGAACTGCAAGACAAAATAGGAAGCGAAATGCCCCGAGTAAGGATGAGGTATTCCCCCTCAAAGCAGGAGTCGAGGGAAGGGAACTGAGAATTGGGTGCTGATTTGATAAAGAGCGGATGAAAAAGGGGTGAGGGTGAACGCTGTAAAGGTTGTGATTGCGCGCATACCACTGCATGAGATGGTCAGGTCAAAAGTGTCGCAGGTCAATGGTCGAGGAGTGCCAAAATCAAAGTAACTGGGCCCCAGCATTTAGTCATCTGCTGATTGGGTCACTCAATCTAAGCTGAAGCTCCAAATGGTCGTCATGTTCCAGGTATCCCGGGCTCAGGAAGTGCTCCTAGAAACACGAAAAAGCCACAAGTAGTGCGGATCAACCGGTGTGCGATCCTATACTTGTGAGGGTCCAAAAAGGTCTGCACACAATTCTGCTAACCAGTCATGAGGTAGCATACATGCAAAAACAACCAAGGCAACAACGTCTTGGAAGTGGTCGAGGTTAGCGGAGATAGGTATGATCTCTAATGGTTGGTGGTCGATGGATGGATGAATGGACGAAAGGATGCGGCCGAGCTAACCCCAAAAGACCCCATGTCAACTGAGTGCTGCCTACATAGCCCTGGTGATAGGGCCTCAGGCCGATGTAGTTCTCCCTAGAAGGGAGGAAGGGTCAAAGGGATGGTGAGGAAAAAAAAGATGTTGCAGCCTTTTCCAAATGGTGTATTCTGCAACATTGGTTGAGGAGTTTTTCATCCCTAGCAATATTCCATATGCGTGATGGCTGTATGTTAAAAATGAATTGAGTTCTATTTATGCTTCAGCAAGTATTGGTTTATGCTTAACATAAATTGGGTCGAGTCGATAGTTTCCATGTGTATTGGTGTCCATAGAAACTAGGGGGAACAGGGTAGGTCATGTTGATGGTCTGAAAAGAGAGTTGAGCTGAGTTGATCGACAAGTGATGAAGGTGAATGTGACCAAAGTGCAGAAGAAGTGAAAAGCATATTGCTCTTTTATTGACAAGGACCAAAAAGATAGCATAGATAGGGGTTATGAGAACCAAGAGCCCCATTCATGCGTGACGTCGTTGACCATAGTTATGTTAGAGCGGTAATCGAATCACTGAGACATTAAAGTGAGCTCGAAGTCCCTTGAGTAGGTAATAGGAGGAGGAAAGAGGGTAACCCATTTTAAGAGCAGAGATAACTTTGCCCCTTTTTATAGGAGACCCTGAGACAACTACAAGTCAAGTCCGTGACTCATTTTTTTTTTTTTTTTTTTTTTTTTTTGGCACAGACTGATCAATGCGGGAAGCCTGCATAGAGATGTCATTTGCTGTAGTGGTCAGGTTGTGAAGCTGATCGATGCGGGAAGCTTCTAAAATAATGCTGTTTATTGCCAGAGTAGTCATAGCCATCCTTCGAGGGAGTGGTCTAGATTTTTGTTTAATATAAAGGCTTTTGAATAGATGTCCTTCGAGGGAGCAGTCTATTTATTACAGCAATGATAGTACAGCTGTCCTTCGAGGGAGCAGTCTATTTTTTTTTGTGATTTTGATATTGATATAGTGACCATGGATATGTTTTGACATCTTGATTTATTTTTATAGAAATGTGAGTCATGGACAAGACTGTAGAAGGTCAAGGGCTCCCTTTTATGAGGACAAAGCATCCATACCGCATAAAAGGGTTATAGGAATTGTTAAGAGGAATAGGGTTGAAAGGAGGTAGGATTAAGAGGATGAGGATTGCTTAAGGGACGAGCTCAAGTTAAGTGTCAAGTGGACGAGTACTCGACTAGCAGTAGAATGGTCGCAGATGCAACACAGAAAGGGGGGCTCAAGGTCTGATAAGTCCCTGGGCCATGCTAGTACGTGAAGGTCTGAGTCAATTGGGAGCAAACCTGCCCCATTTGCCTCTTTCCAGATTGGTCAGGTGTTGATTGATGAATGTGAAGTTGACTGACATTGTCGTTGGTTGGTTGAGAAAGGTTGAATGTTTTAGATAAAAAGGATTGGTTGAATGATATTTGATTGTTGATTGGTCGAGAGTTGGTTGAAGTGTGGTAAAATGTTTGGTCAAAGTTTGTTGAAGGTTTGGTCAAAGGTTTGGTCGATGTCATGGTCGAGGGTTGATTGGTTGGTATTTGGTCTTTGGTTGGGTCGAATGTTTGGTTGAGGTCGGGTTAAATGTTTGGTTGCTAGTCTGGTTGAGGCTAAGTTGAAAGAGTGATTGATATGTGGTCGAGACTGTGTTGAAAAATTGGTCAAAGTTTGGATGAAGGTTGAATTCCCCCAGCGGCTAGGGAGAATGTTTGACGGATTGGTTAAGGTTGGTTGAGGTTTAGTGGTCAGATGGACTGTGTTGATGTCGAATAAGGGGGTTAAAGGCGATAAAGGAACCAGAACCTGGCGTGGAGATCCCGATTTAGGTGATGAGGTTGGAGAGGTATGAGTTGGTGTTGATGATTTGTGGGAGGGAAGGTCTAGAGGATCCTTGATGAGAAGGGAATCCTTTCTCCGTTGGTGACGAATGACAGCTTTAAGAGCGCAACAACGCTCAGTGTCATGTCTCGGAGTATGATGATAGTGACAGTATTTAGAGTTGTCGAACCAAGAGGGTCTTGATCCGAGAGTTGATGAGAGGGACAGTGTTGAAGGCTTGATAACGTGGTCAAGAAGAGAGGTGTCATTCCCCAGACATTGGCGAATGGCGACCTTGAGGGCACAACAATGTTCCGTGTCGTGTCCAGGCGTGCGATGATACACACAAATACGAGTGTCGTCGAACCAAGGTGGTTTAGGTCCGAGAGAATGATATGGTTTGAGAGGCAGAAGGTTGAGGCGAGATGACTGCAATAAGTGCCGTAACAACAAGGTATAAGAACCTACTAACGGGTCTTGATATTTTATTGTAGTGAGGGTTGATGACGTTGGTTTAAGAGGTGTAAGAGATGTTAGTCGATGATTTGTGGGAGATATATGTTTGACAGGTTGATAGAGTAATGGAGGCGATGTGCCTCTGTGAAGGATGGGAGTAGGAAGCACTCCAATTAAAGTGGATGGATGTGGGCATAAGATTGAAGGTAATGACAAAGGTGGGGGAGGAGTCCTCCGATGTGGTCTAATGGTCTTCGTGGGTTTGGGTCGAGGGTCACTATTGTGCGAGGTGAGGTTAGATACGGGTTTGGTTTTAGATGTGGACGGAGGTGAGTGAGATGTAACAATCTCAGGCAAAGGGCAAGAGGAAACTGTGACTGGGTCTTCCTTAATCGAAATGGGTGAAGAGATAGGGTCTTCTCTTGGCAGAGAAGAAATAGGAGAGGGTGGCTCCTCAAGTGGGCAGATGGTAGGGATGATCGTGCCTTCTGCTTGTGCTTGAGGAGTAGGCAAGGTATGGTCATTAGATGAAGGTAGGGCTAATGGTGTAGGTGTGATCAAGGCGTCCTCCAATATAGGAGAAATAGATGGAGGACTAATAGGAGAAGAGGGTTCTTCATCCTGTGAAGAAGGTTGGTCAGGGACAAGAGGTAAGATAGTGTTGACGGTGTGTATATGGTCTTGAGGGTCATTGATTATGGTTTGGATGTTGTCTTGAGTAGTCGGGTGATTAGAAAAAGGTTGTTTGAAGATGTCGAGGTTTTGGTTGGGCGGTGTGTTTGGGTTATCCAAGATAAGATCGCCCTTGTCGAGCATGTCCTGGACGAGGTTTTTAAAAGTTTGACAGTGATCCGTATCATGGCCTTTGACATGGTGATAGTTACAAAAATGATTCTCCCTGTACCATGCAGGGATAGGTGTTGAGGGGTCGAATTGATGTGGTCAGATTGAAGGGAGATTGAGGACCCCCTGCTTGACGAGTTTAACGAAGACAGAGGCATATGACTCTCCAATTGGAGTGAATTGACGCTGTATGGATTGACGTTGAAAATGTTTATTGATGTAGTCTAATGTTGAAGATATTGGTCGGTTAGTTATTGTTGAAGATGATGGTCTAAAGATGACAGTGTTCGTCGACTCCTTAGATTGAGAGTGGGCAGAAGAAGGTCTGGAAGAAGAATGGTCATTGGTTCTTGTGTTAGTGTTACACAATTTGACCTTATCTTCTTCAATAGCGCGGAGTTCAAGCTTTCGGGCCATGGTGAAGGCCTCGTCGAAAGTGTGAAATGTTCGAACCCGCAAGGTGGATGAGATGTGACTGACACATGCTCGAGAAAAGAGCTCAATGAGCTCGGGTTGAGGCAAGGAGAAAGAGAGCTGGTTTATCAAGTCTCTCCAACGGGCGACAAAATTAACTACTGATTCGTCGTCAAATTGCCTAATGGAGTAAAGGTCTGTGATCGAGACTTGTTTAGTGATATTGATTGAGAAATGGTCAAGAAATAGTTGGGCGAGTTGAATGAAAGAAAAGATAGAATGTCTGGCAAGGGAGCTATACCATTCAAGGGCAGGGCCAGAAAGAGACATAGGAAACGTGCGTAATAATAACGCATCGTCATGGGCAATAAGATAGCAGGCATGTCTGAATGCCCGTAGATGTTATTGTGGGTCTTCCTTACTCTGAAAGCGAGTAAATTTAGGAAGCTCCCAATGGTTGGGGTATGGTCGAATAGGGACAGAAGGATGAATGGGCTCGTTATAAATCTGGTCATATGAAGAGATATTATTTGAACCGGAGATAGAAGCTTCGAGACTGGACATTTTATCCATCAGCATCTTGATGACGTCTACTGACGGATTGGTGGACGGAGCGCCCCCAAGGTTGTAAGTCACTTGAAAGAAGCTAGAGGAGGTATATGACGTAGTCGGTTGTACCAATAAGGGTGCAATGTATGGATGACTAGTCGCAGAGGCAGAAGTAGAGGTTAAGGGTGGTTGCGTCATGAAGGTCGAAGGTATAAGTTGACTGGGCACCACCAAAGGTGGTTGAATAGCGGCACTGGTAGAGGGATAAGTTGGCACTCCTACATTTGTGGGCGCAAGAGTGTAAGGGGTCGAGGCAATCAAGTTCTGATACGATGTAGAACTTGGTTGATTTGTAGATGATTGAGGGGGTAACGAAACCCCGATGGAGGTCGGTCTAAAAATAGACGAAGAGGCCAAACTTTCCATATTGGCCATGGTTGAGTTAATGGTTGAGGCAAAAGGATGAGTCAAAAAGGGTTAGGTGGCGAATGGTGTGGATGTCGTCGCCATGTCACCCGAGAGGTTTCGCGTTGGGTTTCTCGCGAGATAGTTATGGAGGGCTGCGGTATTGAGGTCCAAGAATTTTTTGAAATCCTGGTCCCCTTCAGGGATGATGGGAAGTTGAGTCGGGGTTAGGGTCGGTCCTGTAGGAGTTCTTTCAGTCTCCGAGTGGAACTCCATGATAGGACGGGTTAGAGATGAGGTAGACGAAAGTAGTTGATGGTTAGAGTGGTCAAAAAGGGCCTTGGTTTGACTGTGTGTCAAAACCATAAAAGGCAAGAGAGAACGTCCTTACACGCTCAAACAATCAGATAAGAACTAAAAAGATGAAGACACAAGCAGATCCTAAAATTCTAGAAGTAAAATTTTTAGGATTATAGTGGCTTATGCCTTAGAATGTGTGTTTGGGGAGGTCGGCTTTGTGAGTCGGGTCCTAGAAGAAGTCTATGGATGGTTTCGGGTTTTGTTATGGTGCTCAAGAAGTCTGTGTTAGGGTCTGGTACGTGGCCTGGTGCTAAGGAGCAAGCTCCCCTCACTTCACGATTCCAGTGGTTAGCTGGTTTCACTTAGCCAAGATATACCTCGCCTAGAGATTATACTCCGCCAGAGAACGGAGTGGGCTTCCCCCTTGGTGATGAAATCCAAGTAGGGTCACCGGGACGGGTAAGGTATCCGCTGGGGGATGAAATCCCAGTCAGGCCTTGTCTCAGGTAAGTTTTATGTTTGTTTTGTGCAGGTGGTTTGGTCGTGTAACATCAAGTGATCTAGATTAATTCAATATGCGGTTTAATTACTATGTGTGGTCTAAAAGATGTAGGCAAATAGAAATGAATGCAAAGTGTTTTAATGTCCAAGTCGAAATGTTTGTTCGTATGAAGACAAATGGAGAAAGAGTCGAAGAGTATGAGTTTAGCTAGTCTAAAAGTGCAAGAAAGAAATGTTCGTTTTAGTTCTGCTTATGATGTCGTTTAAGAAGAGACGAAAGGAGGCGAAAAGGAAGAAACCTAATGCCTAAATGAATGAAAGAAAGAAAGAACCCAAGGAGGACGTAGGGTCCCACCGGGCGTGCCAGAATGTTTCTATGCAAAATTGCTTTCTACATTCAAAGAAGAAATAAGAAACTGAAAGATGGTTAAGGCTAGAAGTACCTGATAAAGTTATGCGCACCGAAATCAGACGTTGGAAGATTCTCCTCTTTTGCTGTGGAGGAATGACACCTGCGAGGAAAAGGATAAAACACGAAAAAACGTTAGTCAAAGATATGGTGGGCTGTCAGGCGAACGCCCGATCCCGGAAGTACGAAGACTCCCTAGAAGGATATCAACCCACTGATAAAAAGCGTAAAAAATTGGACGAAAGTCGATGATAATGACAGAAATAAATGATAGAAAAATAAAGAGCGTACCTGATATGCAACACTATTCTGCACAGTCGCTGGCATCGGTCTCTGTGGTGCCGGCGTCGGTTAGGAAGGTGCCGACGTCGGTTAAAGTGCCATCATCGGTCGGGGTAGTGACCGGCGTCGGTAGGGGCAGGTTCTGGGAAAGTCTGGACAGGTTCGGGACAGGGCTGAACAGAGTCAGGACAGCGCTGAACAGAGTCAGGACAGGGCTGAACAGAGTCGGGACAGGGTCTGATAAGGTCAGGGTAGGGTTTAATAAGGTCAGGGTAGGGTTTTGGACAGAGTCTGGGAGAGTCGGGACAGGGTCTGAGAGAGTCTGGGGGAGTCGGGACAGAGGCAGGGATAACAAAACTGATAAATAATAACTGAGAAAGAAATGAAATAAACAGAATAATACTTACCTGGTAGAAGACGCGATGAAAGCCATGGTGTGCAAATTAGTTGATGTCATAGTGTTGATGATTGCTCGGAGTTCGCAGGTTGATGGAGGAATTTGCAGGTTGGTTGCTTGGAGTTTCTGAATAGCGTTCGGGGATCCTGGCTCAAATCGCTGGCAGAGGTTGATGAAGGCGGGGGATGGGGACGGTTCCAAAAACGGTTCGTCAACCATTTCGGGAAACCGAATGGTAACTGATAGCGGACCGGGGGAAGGTGACCGACGTCGGCAGGATTGTCGACGTCGGCCGATAGGTGACCGACGTCGGCGACATCGGTCGGGTAAAGACCGACGTCGGCAGATGCATAATGGGGATAGAGTCTACCTTTAGCTCTGTGCTCATTTTTACATGCTGCCAGGGTCAAGGTTGGTGAAACAAGTGATCGACAAGGGTTCAATAGGCGAAGAAGAATAAGACGGGGAAGGACCAGGGGAGTCGACACGATTTCGGTGTCTACAAACCTTCCAAAATCACCAGCATATGTTTTATAGAAGTTCCTAGAATGCAATGTCATATCTATCCTTCCCATCAAATAGGTTGATACAACATGAATTTTTCCAAAAAATTATGATTCCAATGCATGTTACAAATATCATAGGGAACCATGCCATACTAAAAATTTATGCATCACCTTGAAACATAAGATATAATATTTGATATAGGTAAACATAATTGATGTGGGCACACCCATAGAGGTACCCAACATTCAAAAAATGGAAGACAAGGCATTGAAAACATTCTTAGATCCATTTTGAAAACATACAACAAATGAGGTAGGGTAAATTTAGGTGTTTACTATATGTATCAGACACATCCACCATCGACATAATACAACATTATTATATAGGATGCACACCCCCTACACAATATCATTAGTGTATATCACACTAAAGTACTAGCTATACCACTCATCACTTTATCAGAGCTAGATATTTTTATTGATGATTTAGATTTGTATGCACTCTTTGTACAAGCCTACATAGATCATCATCTATTTTGAGTGTTTTGGTTGACAATGGATCAAGTATTAATATGTGTAGTATCACACTTCTACAACATTTGGGGTATTCATAAAAGGATTTTTCTCTTACCAACTTATTTATTTGTGGTTTCAATGGTCATGTTTAGAGGTCCACTGGAGAGATTATACTTCCACTATAGGTTGGAATAACACATGTGTCTACTAGATTATTAGTAGTACCTAGTGCATGAACATTTGACATGTTATTAGGTAGGCCATGGATATAGTAGTTACAAGCCATCCCATACATCATGAAAAAATGCCTTAAATATATACATGTAAATCATGTGATCATGATTGAGGGTTTTTCATATAAGTATCCTCTACTTGTCCTACAAGCAGTCACACCATAGTTACCAATTATAGTTCTAAGCATAATTAGTATCAGTACACCACAAAGTTTAGTTGAATCACAAGTGCAGGTAAGGTATACTCCTATAGTGTTAGCACATATACATATTCTCCCACAAAGACCATTATTAGAGAGAACCCTATATTAGATATATGTTTAAGATTCTATAGGGATTGCCTCTTCTCATTTTCTTATGATTTTAGTATTATTGAGTTTTTAGAGTTCTCAACATAGAGAACCTATGCCAATTATATCATCTTCTACCAAGTGTGTCCTTAAGACCCCTATAATTCATAGGACACCATAGTAAATTTCACAGATTCCTAGAGCCACTTCAAAGGTAGTGCCAATTAAATATCACTCAGTATAGTAGGTTCTAGGATCTTAGTTACCTTTTCATACAACATGCATGATCACTATTCCTTTATTTGACACAGGCCACATTAATAGTGAGTCTCCCATGAGACTCATCAATTAATATTGTTCCTCCATTATTGTACATGCTTTCCTTATTTATCACTCCTTGTATATAGTTTCATTTTCATGTTACTTGTACATATCTTATATCCATAAAATACAAAAACACTATAATATGTCAAAACACAAAAACATTCAAATAATTCAAAAATAAAAACTATATATTATATGCATTTCCATGTTTACACTTATTATATTTTACATACACTACATATGCTATTTATCTTAGTATATCCAATTTTTTATCATACATAAATGTTTCACTTATTATTTTTTATTGTTCATAGATTGCTATTTAAACTTTCACCCACTACATCAATCCATATTTATTACTATCTACCCACTAGGGGCATATACACAAATACATGGGTTCTTCATTGTACACATTCACCCATTTAGGGGAATATTATACATAGTTTTAGCTATTAGGGTACATATTTCTAAACTTTACATCATTGATTTATTATTTTTATATCTTGATATTAATCATGTTACACCTAACCATAAATTTTTTTGACTACTACTACTTTAGACTCAACTTATGCACATCTTAACTCTTATACATATTTGTACCGCATGTTCATATATACTTTCATTTATAGATATCCTAGTTTATACTTGATTGTGTCTCTATTATTTTTCTATTTTAGGGAATTTGAATATGTTATTGCGCTATGGCTCTATATCACTTATTGTCATTATATGTATGATTTGGACATGTTCCAATGTCCTTCTGTGTGCCTTCTTGATTATGCATGTAGACATTTGAACATGTACTTACATGTGGCTCTAAGCCAACTTACTTGTTTTATGTGTATGTGGACATTTGAGCATGTCATTGTATGTATTCTATGTCCTTTATATTATGCCCCCTTGGCCTACTTTACATGCCTCATGTGCATTGTATGTATTATTTCTTGTATGAATCATGATCACGACACTTTTCTCTTGCTTGTTAGACACTCTATTTTTAGATTCCATAAGGGACCTCATGCATCCCCCCTTTCCACTTGGGTGTTGTGATGGACATCATGTCCCATACCCTTAGGTAGCTACTTAGTTATTAATCATTTTTGTTGCTCATATATATTGTTATATATATCTTGATAGACTTGTGAGTGCTAGATCTAACAAACACCACATATTACACAATTATGCTAAAATTAACTTGCATTCTAATGTTATGTATGCACATCATATTAGTTTATTATACATATATTATATATCATCTAGTTAACACATTTTGTAGATAATTTTATTTTAAGGATAGTTATTACATAGGTTAAACAACTCCCCTAAAAATATGGGGTATTCACAGGGGTCTATCACAAAGATTAGGGTATCCAAATGCACTTAAAGTAAAATTTTCAGCACATAAGCTCATAACATAGTTTTCAGATTTAGGAAAACACAATGAGAAACAGTGACATAGAGATCAATTATAGTTGCATATAAATCAAAAAAATTAGACATTAGCATATAAATTAGGACACTAATGCCACATGGTGCTACTATACAATATATGGTAATAATATATAGTAGCCTAAGTTTCAAAAAATTCTAGATTGACTAGAAAATTATAGTAGGTATAGTTTAGGCTTACACAGGTCTAATTACAAATTACCCATTTTGGCTCAGTTTAACTTAGATGCATAACAATTTGCTTAGATTCAGGGCATCGTGTAAGGAATGATCATTCCTATTTAAGTTTAAATACTTAGATACATATTATTACAACTCAGTCTATAATACATATACTCAAATATTATATTTGAGGACATGTGCATGGCACATTGTTTTTTGTATGCTCACTTATACATTTCTTGATTCAATGGAATGACAAAATCCATGTCATTCTATAAATTTTACACATTATACATTATTTTCCAAGTTACACATCAGATTCATGCCTTACTCCATCTATAATAGTTAGCATACCTAAGTGTCCTAGAACCACCTAATATACTCAAGTGGTCACAAAGTTGACATATCTAATTACACATCTCTAGTTACACATTTACAGTTACATCATGTAGTTTCAATTTCCTATGCAAAATACACATGGGTAGGTAATGGTGGATTCATAGTATACTTGAGTTATTGATCCCTCTACATGAGAGGGTTGGACACACCATCAATACAATATAAACTATTCTCAATTCATGATCCCACAAGTAGGGGTGGGTAATGATGGAGTCAAAATTATATTGAGCTCTTGATCCACCCACACATGGGGATTGAGTAAGATATAAGCTTAGTCCAATATGTTCATCAATTGATCACTATACACACACACACAGAGGTTTTCACTAGGTTTATTCATTGGTTCATGTACCCAATGAGGTGTATTGGTTATTTTCCTCTTTCTTATCTCTTTACTTAGTTTTATTTATTTACTCATTTTTGGCTTTGATATTTATCTCTTAAGTAAGGACTAATCTATGTAGGTTTCATTTTTAGGACATGTAATGGAGCATGATTCACATACTCAGATCTATATTTATGAGCTTCACCTCTTAGGTAAGTCCAAGTACACTTCTTTTTCCTTTATCCTAGTCATTTTGCTTTACTGCATTTATATAATAAAGAGGGGACAAATGTAATCACCTAAAAATGACACTTGAGTGCTAAGAGTACTACTTGAGACCACATATACCTCATTTATCCCTAAATGTATCTTAGGGCCTACTTAGACACTTATCTAGACTTTATGTGGGCCACATCCATCCCTAGACATTCCAAAAGTAGTGTCAGACCCTCATCTTGACATCTAGGCCCTTAGTGCCTTAGGTTTTTCCAACTAGACACTATGCCATAATAGATATAGTAACACCACATGGTGTCAATTTACCAATTTTGATGCTATTGTCAATTCCATCATTTTTTTACCAATAAATATCTTCTCAAATTTAATACCACCTAGGGTTAGCCTAGACTTATTTTAAGACTTGCACAAGAAGTAGAACAATATATATATGATTTTTAGCCCTATAACCACTATAAACACAAATTAAACATAAAAAATTAGAATAATTTCACAATCAAGGATATCAATCCTTATTCTTCCTTACTTTTACATACAACCATCTAAAATAATCCTAAGGTCAAATTACTCAGGTTTCTAGTTTCAAGCACATTCAAAGAACTCAAGTCAAATTAATATTATCTTCACTTGCACTTGCACCATCACTCATGTGGGGATAAATAAATCAAGATTCATCCCTCTTTAGAGTATTGATATATAGGAAACTCTCATCATAGTGGGGTGTTGAGGATGTCCAACCTACCCCACTAAATACACATTTTATTGCTTGTACCAATTGGATGCCCTATTTAAATGGAGGATCAGGTTTTGTACATAAAATAAATCAAAATAAGTCATATAAAGATATTCAAAACTTGTGTGTATAGGAATAGGCTTGAAAGACCTAGATATAGGTGCAACTGAAATCTAAGAATAGTTTTACATAGAAGACACTACCACCAAAACATGGACACTAGCACCACATGATGTTACTGTATGGGAAGGGTTTTGACACTTGGATCCTTTTTACAACACTCAAACTAACCCATGTCTCAATTTTTAGCCTCCTTATCTCCCATTTTAGTCATTTTTTAACTATGTACTTATTTACATTATTTATTTCTATTTTTAGAAAGGTTAAATTAAGTCAATTATAATAAAAATTAGTGGTTGTATTTATTACATATTTCTACCTTGATTTACTATACTTAGACCCTTAACAACATAGGATTTATTTACATCTAAGTCCTAAAATGTTAAAACACTAAAGAATTCTATCTAGAATAAGTAGTTTTACTATATGATAGAAGATTTAGAGAATTTTTGGGCAAGATATGCATTAGATGGAAGAGACATTATATCATTCATAATGTTTCATAGTAGGGAATAATTATCTTAAAATATATTTATGGAACCATTATACCAGGACATGTAAATGGTTGTAGGCTTAATCCCTACCATCAATAATCTCTATCATTTATCGCAAAGAATGAGAGAGGGTGATTCATATCACCATGTAGTTTAGGATTTTTATTTAATGTTTATTTTCCTACTTTACTTTTAGGTTTGTATGTATGTATAATGTGCTTTGTATATTTATAAACATTAGAAATATAGTGTTAAGTCAAAGTTTCAGAGTGCAATCTATGAATTTTTTCATCTTGAAAGAAAGATAACTTGAAATGGGTACATGCGGATCATTAATTAAGTCTAGGAATGGAGGTGCCAACAATCCAAGTAAGGAGATAGGATGATTAATGGTCATTTAAAACCATTAATGATGATTCACTTAAAATATTTTGTTTTCCCCAAAATAGATCATATGTTAGAATGATAGGATGTACAATACATTAAAATGGATTGATGAAAATATTGTGCATCACATCAATACCTTTCATTGGATGGATCAATGTTTTTAGATGAAAAATAGTAATTTTCACAGCACCATCAACTAGTTGACATTAATTTTCTAATAAAAATCATGTATAACCAACTCAACACATTTAAACCATTATTCTAGATGGATTTGAGTAGAAAAATCTATATAGCAAGGGGAAAAAAGAACACAAGGTCATTACACACTATTATAAACAATGGAACTCTATTATTTGTATATTATTCCATCAATTGTGCACATAATTTTTGATCGTTACTTATGCAACCACATAAATTATTCAATTCTATCTACACCAATAAACATAGATCATATACAATTATTAATCCCACTCATATATGCACATATAAATTAAATGGGTATTGACTTAACACTTAGGCAAATCAAATATCGTGATCTAGATCCTTTTGAATTTATTGATGCTATAAAATCTAATCCTTTTAGCCCTGATCAACTAGAATCAACATAAGTCAGAGATCTGACACATTAACATACTTTATGAGGTTTTGATGCAGAGTGACTAAGTTGCCTTCCTTTAGACAATTGGATAAGGTAATTCTTACATTACTTATTAGATATAATGAGGGTTCTATCCATCTCTCATGAGATGTTACAATCTTACCATGTGACCATGGTGAGAGAAACAAGACTTTTAGCTTGGGGCAAATCTCTTTTCCTTATAAAACTAAGGCCCCACCTATCTTATTTGACACAAAAGAAAAATATACAAGGGAAGGCAAGGGGGGTCCCCATAGACTCAATGGAATAAAATTTAGTGTCCATTATTTATAAGTGAATCACCAAATGTTTTTTATAGACCACCAAAAGTTCTAAACAAGCAACAAAAGGCATTGTTGATTTTGTGTATTGAATGATATAGATGCATAGAAATTTAAATTGGCTTGAGTTTTTGACCTTAGAGTTTATCAAAAACATTGAAAAACTTGCTGATGGAACATCATAGGCATTTCAATATCATTTTTTGGTCCTACTTCTTTTTAGTTTAGGTTTTTATTTCATTTAATGGTTTTTCCCTATACATTTTTAGTTACCTTGCTTAGGTGTCTTTTAGGCCATTTTAAAGGATAATTCCACATTCATGAGGAAATGAGGACACATTTATATTTTTCATATATAATTCACCTTCATAAATATTATATGTCTAATGATGTTAATGTTAATATTGTAATATTTTGATTGTTGAGTAATAAGCTTCTCCTGGATCTTATTTAATTTTGTTACTACATATAAGTAATTTATTATGCATTTAAATTTATCTAGTTGATCCTCAATTGTGGCCCACTTTGACATGGTATCAAAGATTTATTAGTAGATGAATACCATCATTATTATTGTGAAATCTTGAGTTTTATCTTGCATGTTACAAATTTACTATTCATTGACCTCGGATATTGAAAATTCAACATTTTATAGATTTTGTTCTTCTTTTAGGGTCTTTTATTGATCCAGATTTAGAAAAAGAACAAGAGAAAGGTGTTTATTTTTTGTCATACTTAATATATTAATTTTTCATGCAAAATAGCTTGTGCCATCAAATTTATAAGGTGTCAAAACCCTAGGATCAATTCTAAACATAACCTAGTTTTGTGATAGTCATTTTTTTCTATTTTTGAAATATTTCAAGGCTTTTTCAATGGTTTCATTCAAATCTATACAATATATGGTCTTCAAGGAAAATAATTTATGGGTTTTCTTAGGTTTTTGTAAATATTAATTGGTTATTTGATCATTTTTAAGAGGTGTATTAGATCTGGTATTTTTGAGATAGGTAGAGTTTTCATACATGTGTGCACTATAGGAAAATTTAACATTCTTGGCACTATCAGAACCATCCCCACCTCAAAAACTTATAAGGAACCCTATGCCTTTGATGATCCAAACTCTAATGGATTGAAACATGCATTACATCCTTGATGGAAATTTTCAACATCAAAACTATTGACTACATGAGTAGTCCATAACCCCAAAATTGGGATTATCAACTATCAAAGTAGTCAAAAATCTTGACATAAAGAATTTCAACTATTAAATTAGTCCATGTCTTGAGTATAAATATTATCAACTTGAGAGAAGTCTAAAACCCTGACAACTATAGTGATTCACTATAACCGAGACACATTTCTCTAACTATGGGAAGTATTGATAATCTGAGCATCATGACTTTTGGTTGCATGTGTAGTCCTAAACCTTATCATGTGAATTTTACCTACTTTTGATAACTATAGAGGGAGATTGTATCCCTAATAGGAAACATTGATGACTTTTTAGGGACCTCCAAAATATAAATATGGCTATGGGAGTGTCAAATTTAATCTTGTGAAGTGTGACATTATTCATTTGAAAAATGGGGTATTTTTTTAGATGATGTCACTCCCACAACTTTCACATAAATTAAAGTGATGGGTGAAATCAACCAATTTAGGTCTTAACTCCTAGTCATATAGGAGTTAATCCCCTAGTTAATTCCAACCCAAGAATTACTTAATATTTACTCAATGGGGCCATAAGTTTTTTGTGGGGAAGTGGATTCCGAAAAACATTCAACCCAAATGTTTACACATCCAAAATTTTCAAATTTACGCAAGTGGAGATCATTTTTTTCAAGAAATAAGAATTTAAACTTAGATATTTTTTAGTGAACATCTCTTTTTTAGGTGTTATTTTTTTAAAGTGTAATTTTTTCAATCTCTACATATTGGTGATTCTCATGCCTTGTAAAATTATATATATATATATATATATATATATATATATATATATATATTGTGGGTTTCATATTATTATCTTTCAACACACATAGTTAAACACATAATTAGTTTTTTCACCATGGATCTAAGTTTAGTTCCAATTCTTATACCATTCAACTATCAAAAGTGTAAATTCAAAGTGTAAATCCTTTTGAGGAATAAAGGCTTACACTAAATCATGATGAGTATAAAAATATAACCAATACCTAAAGTAGAGAAGGCGAAGTGGTAAAATAGAATTAATAAATCCTACAATCTTGTTTATGTGGTTTTCATTTGTTCTTTTGTAAAATAGACTAATAAAAAAGTAAATTTAAATATAGGGTTTTAAGGCTTACCTATGATTTGAAATATTATGCATCATTTATCTAGTGAATGTGGGAGATCCTTTTTGGCTAGAAAGGACTACCTACACATAATAAAAAAAATTGAAAAACATTGATTAATAAGATATGTTAGTGGGCTTCCTAGTACAAGACTAGTCCTAAGAAGTGGTACACGTCCTAATAAGGATGTCAACCTGATTTATATGCACTTAAGAAGATACAAATAGTAAATGAAATTACAATATGCATGTAGTGATACAGTTATGAAAGTGAAATAGATTAAATTAGTCTACATCCATTACATGGAGATTAATAAAATAAGCATGCTAATAATCTTCAACTAAGTCTTCTTCTACTTGTATTACTTATAAATACTTAGAAATGGCCTCTATGGTAGGAGCAAATGCAATTGGTAAGAGTCCTAGTTCAAAAAAAAATATCACTCTAGTTGGAGAAGAAAGGATATTGGATTATAGGCAAATAATGAATGGTGATTATGTCATGCATAACTCTGGGCAATGTCATCTACAAGTGAAATTCATATTTCAAGAAATAGATGATTAAGACTAATTTAGGAATGCTTAACAGAAGAAAGTTCAAATTACAGATAGAAAAGGATTTAAATAGAGATCAATGTTGATCTTGTAGGATCTATGTTGATTCAATGAATTGACATAAATTCTAGTAGTGTAGACAAGTTATAAAAATAGAAGGCTAAATATTGGTTGGATGGGATCCAAGATAACTTAGGGTGATCTAGGAATGATAAGGATGGTAAATAGGGCTATAAAATATAGTGTAAAAATAAAAAATTGATTAAAATAATGTAATGTAATTACTTTCATAGATCTCTAAATCTATAGTATTTTTGAGGTTGATGATCTAATTTTTGACTTATATATGAAATCTAAACACTGATGTAGGAGTGTGGATTTCTAATAGGTGAGTAATTTTCTAGAAAATGTTATAGATAAATTATTTCAACATTCTAGTATAGAATTATAGGTTCATAATTATGGTATTTTTTTTAAGGGAGCCCTATGGTTAAATCAACATTAATTCAATAGAATTAATGTCAATTATGGGGATCAATACTAATTCTTCCCTAATTTTACCAAAGGTTGTTGTATTGTTTCAACTATGAATTTAACTAGGATTTAATTTATTGAATAAATTTTAGATGGTAAGGGAGTTGTTAGGGGGTTAAAACTATTTATTCTTATTAGGCTTTGGTAGATTTTTCTAGATTTTAATTACAGGTAATTTGTTAAAATAAATTACATAAGTGAAATAGTAATTAATAACAATAATTACATAGGGTAAGGGTAAGATAGTAATTGGTAAAAGGAATTACATGGAGTTAAATAGGGATGCAATGGGAAAGGGTAATTAGGACTTACACTAGTAAAAAAATTATTGTGTGAAATCCAAGTGCCTACATTTACCCCTTTTTGTTGAGTGATTTATAATAACTTATCATGAAACAAAAACTAAAAGAGTTCCAATGACCTAGGTTTATGTGAGGAGGTATCCCCTCTCAAACTAAGAGTTAGCAAAGGGTGATGATTTAGTAATGGGTTTGAAATGAGGTGGTAATGGATAAGATAGATATAAAATGAGCATCAAAGATATAAGGGTAGTGATGAAGTATAATTTTGGATGAATAAGATTCATGCTATATTATTAGAAATTACCCAAGGCAATTAAGTAATGGATTGCTAAAACTATGAAAAAGTGGGCTCAATCAAAGGCAATCAAAAGAAAAAGGGTTAGGATGGGCCAACCAAAACATTGTATGTGTTTGGGACATGTGCATTACCTAGAGATAGTTATTCTCAAGATGAGGCACACTCTCAAGATATATATGGGATATTCTCCTTAACAATGTAGGTCTTTTAAAGGTTGTGGGATCAATATGGAGTCTATATCCACTAGCCAATAATGTAAAGTAAAAAATAATGGGATAGTTATAATAAATATAACTTAGGTGGCCTCGAGTGAAGAATGGAGGGATGTTGGAAATTTACAAGTAGTGTGAAAAAGAGCCAAATGGAATAAATCGATATCAATTCATATGGATTGATGTCGATTTCACAAAATTAATGCCAGTCATAATAGAATCAACATCGATCTCTAAAGGACATATATAGTAAGCCTAATATGTTAAGCACTTATTTATGATTAACAACATGTATATAAGATTGAAAAAATTGACACCTATTTACATGTCTTGGTGAATTATTATGATGGAAGATAGAAAAAGAGGACAGAGGAGGAGATAGTGATCTCACAATGAGGTAAGTTTTATGTCGTGTTATTTTTTTGATTTTTTTACATTCTATTTTGTAATTTGAGATTTTGGATATTAGTATGACAAGACACAAGGATCAACATTGATCACCTTTGGATCGTCATTGATAAATACATAAATGACATCGATCCTTAAGGATCCATATCAATTACTTAGGATCATCACCAATTTAAGCGAGGATAGTAAAAAGTGGAGATTTTAGGAGTATCAGACACAAAACTCTAAACCTTGACCTAAAATGATAGGAATGGATTCGATTTATGATGTGGGACTAGGTACCACCACTATTGGAGAAATTATAAGACCAGATGAGTGATGAGGACTAGGATCACATGGAGGCTATTGGTTTTGGAAGATTACACCACTATTTGCATGTGCATAAATATGTGGGGTTGTTGGTAGCTTTGATGAAGTGGTGGGATATCGCTATAAGAAAACTTTTGATACCTAAATGAGGTATTGATATGGAATTGGAGGACATCCACAATATACTATAGATACCAGTGTAGGTTCTATTGATTATGCCAGTAGATGAGAGGGGATGAGTAGTAACACTAGCAAAATTATATAGAGAATATGACATAGACATCACATTTATAGTGGGAGGTTTTATTTTTAAGATATTATACAAAAAGTATGTAGAGGGGAGATTAGTCATGATGATGATGATGTTGGCCATATCTTTCTATGCATTACCATATTTAAGGGTAGGCTAATTTCCCTAGAGCTTGATAGGTGTTATGGTAGACATGTGGGAGAATTGCACAATATTAGTGTCGGATCTAACCCTTATAGCATAGGTTTGAAAATTAGTATGGGGGTGGAAGATATAATATAGGTTTAGGTTAATATAAACTTTTTTTTTTAGTGTTGGGATTATGAGCACATCATAGCAGATCACCGAATTGACACTCCTTGGACATGATGGCACTGGATATCTTTTAGTGTGGGCTTCCTTTAGTGGAAGGAAGACCTTATGAGAACATTCAATGATGGGATAGTACATTACTTGGATTATTATCAGTGGGTGATAAAGGGGATAGAAGAAGGAGATGTGATTTGGAGACCATATGTGGGGTTTTCATCATAGCTTTGGGTGGAGGGAGAGTTATTTGGGAGATAGAAATAAATGTGGTCACAAGGGAGAAAAGTAGAGCACATGGATTTTTTTTAGTTTGAGATGGTGAGGAGATGGTTGGGGTTGATATAGGGTATCCTAGATGCATCGTATCTATATGGGTAGATGATGTAGAGACTAGGCTACAAAAGGTCCAATGTGTCAATCCAATGGTAAGACTAGAGTAAGAGATAATGTCCATAGATTGGATGATGCAAGATGTACTTTAGCATATTTATTATGGTTGGGGGGTGAATTAGGAGAGAGACATGAGAGATTAGTATGAATTCACTAAGATGGAGGAGATGTGGAGATGGAAGATATAGGGGAGGAGCCAAGGGAGGTATATATATATAGGTGATTATTATAAAGTGTGATGCACTAATGGTAGAGCATGATGCACTATAGGGATAGGTAGCCACACTATAGGGAGATTTGGTAGAGATACAAGGTAGTTATGATTCTTTATAGACCTAGGTGGAGGTGTTATAGGGGATCCATGACCAGGAAGTGTGAGATCATGATATATATCATGAAGAGAGGGATAGACTATATGGAGGTGGTATGGTGGATGCATGACATCTAGGTACAAGAGGAGTAAGACCTAATATAGGGCAAGGGGTGATAGTGATCCTAGATAGATACCATGATATTGTTATAGAGATCTGATAATATGATTGTATTGTACTAAAGTTACTATTGGAGGTACCTCGATATGCTACTTATGTACTAACATAGGTGAGATCATCATGGTGGACTCAAGGTGGCTCAAATATCTTAGGGAGTATAATACAAGGGAGAGAGGTTAGGTATATAGGGGAAGATAGAGGATGGGATAGAGATAGGGGTGGAGGAAATAATAGCATCCATTTGAGTCACATTCACTTTACTGATTAGTTATATGTTACTCATTGTAATAGCCAGAGAGACATTTTGTATATTTTTATACTTTGAGAGTTCAAGTGATCTACATTCATGAGTTACATATATATACATATTCCTAATTTTTGATTTAGTATTGCATTATATGTTTTTAGATTATGTGTTAATGTGATTTGATTTATGGATTTATATTATGAAATGTATTTTAATTTTTGCCATAGTTATGGATTTATTATTTGATTTATATAATGATAGAAAATAATGTATTGCTTTATGTTTTATGGATGTTAATAGTGTTATCAGTTATAATGATTAATGATTTTATAACCTAACTTTTATGGGATTTATGGATAGATAATAAATGTATATAATGGATAGTTTGATTAAAATTTAATTTTTTAATGATTATGATAAAGAATAAAGGATGTTTTATTGACTCTTTATTGGCTTAGACCCTAACCAAAGATAAAAAAAATTGTTGCATTTGCATGTGCATCCTTTATTTAATGTTAATAATTAATTTTATCAACCCTATGTCAATTTAATTCATGACCCCTTATAAGGGAATTACTATGGATTTAATTTTCACACAATGTAGGCCAAAGCCCACTTTTTTAGGAATATAAGTCTCATATCATGTTTAAAAGATATAACCTTAGAACCTTCCATGTAGACTGATCAATGTGGAAAGTCTATGACTTTTGAGAAAGTTAATAAATGCAAGAAGTTTTCTTGGGGATACTTTGGATTTTTCTTTAAGGGTTTTATTTTAGAGTCATGCTTTAGAAAACTAATCAATGTAATAAGTTTTATACTATATTTGTTACTTTATATATCCATCCTTTGAGGGAGTGGTCTATACTTTAGAATATATGATTACAAAACTATCCTTAAGGGATCAGTTTGTGATTTTATACCTTTTTATGAATAGTTGTCCTATAAGGGAACAATCTATAATTTTTCCCTTTTTTTTTGATATATATTTTATTTTTTATTCCATATTATTGATTTGGATTAAGGTAATCTAGGATGAATTAAATCTATTTACATGATATAATATTTCTATCCCTAAAATAATCTTTAGTAAGATATTTTAGGGAATAATTATTTGGGGCTCCTTTCTATTACAGATAGAGCTTGTCCATCTAGAACATGCTATGAATAGGGTCAGGTGTTCATTTTTAAGGTGAAGGTAAGCATGCTTCTGGATATCCAGATGATTATTTATCATTATTGGGTATTTTTTGTGTGATAAGATGTGTGGTCTTAGTTTTTTCTTAAACTAAAGGACAAGAACCTATGTTGACTATAGTTTATTTCAAATTTATTGACAATAGAAAGGAAGTAGATACAAAAAATTAAGAGTCTTACATTATAATTTTCCTTTAAGAGAGGCAAAATGATATGCCTTATACCCATATTTCTGAGTGATAATATTGGTCCAAGCCAATTTGGAACAATTTTTCTGCACTTAATTTTTTTCATATTTGTGACATGTTAATTTTCTTTAAGAACAAGGTCACCAATATTAAACTCTCATTATTTTAAATGTTGATTATATGTGTGTTTCATTATTTATTGATATACATGGAGATGATTGAGGTTCATGGATCGATACTCATCTAAGATTTTAAGTTGTGATAATCACTCTTGATGATAATCCTCTTCAGAAAAAAATGTCTCTAAGAGAAATCCAAAGATAAGGAATTTGTATTTCTAGAGGGAGGATAGCTTATTGCCATAGACCAAAGAGAAAGTGGTAGCACCTATAGGACTTCAAATACTAGTGAGATAATCCCATAAGGTGAAATGGATGTGAATATGCTAGTTCTTTCTAGCCTCATTGACCACTTTGGGTAGCATTTAGATAAGGGTTTTTTCAGATGCTTCAATCTATCCATTGACTTGTAGATAATAAGGCAAATAAAAACCTATCTCAATCTTAAAATAATAATAGAGTCTTTGTACTTGCTTATTTTTAAAAAAAATTACATTATATATAATGATATTATGAGGGACACTGAAGCAAAATATAATATTATGATTAATTAAATCAACAATCTTGTATGATTTGGTCAAAATAAGGGGAATAGCCTTTACCCGCTTAATGAAATATTTGATGGAAAAAATGATAAAACTATGTTGTCGAGAAGATTTTTGATTAATTTTTCTTATAAGGTCTATCCCCCACTAATAAAATGGGCAAAAGTCTCTAGAAACCTATAATGTATGACTAGGGATGTTTGATAGATTAATGTTTTTTTGACATTTTATGCATTTCTTGACATATTCACAATAATCCTAATTTAGAGTGGGCTAATAATAATGTATTCATATAATTTTATCAAAAAAATCTAGACCTATAAAGTTTCCACCATACAACCCATCATGTGTTTATTTAATTGTGAGGGTAGCCTTAGAATTATAGAGACATCGAAGGGGTAGATCATTGAATCCTCATTTATATAGAACACCCCCTAGTATAACATAATTGGTGGTTCACTAATAAAAAGTATATTTACCTAATCAGTGATGATCTGGCCTTTAACTAATTTTTGATGGAGAAACTCTAGGTCAAATTTAGCTAAAATCATGAGCCATATAACCATACACTAATTTTGGTAAAGTTTTGAATGCATCAACTTAAGGGGATCAGTATTCATGATTACATAGGCCTTGTGATTAATTAGATAATGTCATAACTTATAAGCCACAAAAACCAAAGATAGACATATTTTTTTATATGTGTATAACATGTATCATATTTAATGAGAGTACAAATTATGTAATACACTACTTGTTCTATATGTTACTCATCATGATGGGCAAACATATCCCCAAAATCATGATTTGTGGCTAAAATATATAGGAATAATACTCTCCCTTCTTCAAGAGTAATAAGAACTAGTGAGGGGAGGATATATTTTTTGAGAGATTTGAAGGCCTAATGACAATTACATTCCCAGTTGAACTAAGTATATTTCCTTAAAATGTGATTGAATGACTGACATCAATTGGATAGATAAGAGATAAAATGATGAATGGACTATAATTTTCCCTCTAGGCTACATAGTTGCTTAAGGTTAGATAGGGGTACAATATCTATGATATCCCTAAGCATATCTATAATATCCCTAATTTTAGTGGGATCAACATCTATACCATGAATGGAGATGATAAAACCTAGTATCTTACCAATCAAAACTTTTAAAATACACTTTTTGGAGTTGAGATGGACATAGATTAGATTAAGTGATCAAATATTATATTAAGAATAAAGAGATGGTCCTTTTAGATCTTTGACTTACTGAGAAGGTCATCCACAGAATATTCAAATTATTTTTATATTATATCATGAAAAATATAAGTCATAGCTCTTTGATAGGTGGCTCTCACATTATTTAGGCCAAAAGGCATAACCTTATAGCAAAAAGTCACATAGGAGGTAATTAAAGAAGTCTTATGCTGGTCTTATGGGGCAATAATTATTTAGATATATTTAAAAAATCCACCACAAGTGACAGAATTTCATGTCTACATATCAAGTCCACTAGTTGATCGATGTTAGGAAGAGGAAAGTATTCTTTAGGATAAGCAAGGTTGAGGTCTTGAAAATTAATACAAAGACAAAGACCCCATGTGGCCTTTGTGATAGGCACAATACTAGACACCCATTGAGGGTAATTGATTGGATGAATGAAATTAATGGATAAGATGCATTTTTATTATTTGACTAGAGTTGTAATGAAAGGATGAATCTTCCACAATTTTTAATTCACTAGTTTGGATTCAAGGATGGTGATAATATTGTGAATGATACTATAAGGCCAATACTTGGCATGTCACTATATGATTAGGAAAAATCCTTGCTATGGTCTACTAAATTGAATGTGGTAGCGTGTGTCCCGGTCTGGGTGAAGTCTTGATGATTCTAATGGTCTATAGATTTACTAACTTTAACAATGTGAGGGGTATCCTAAGAACCTATATTAATGTCTATGGTTGCTTCATTTAGAAGACTAGATATTTTAGCTAGGAGAAAATTGCATAAGTGGAAGTTTTCTATGCTTAAATAAGTCAAGATAGAATCATCATATTGACACTGAAGAATTCATATGATAGGATAATATTCATCTATCAAATTATAGTAGGTAAGGGGAATAGATTTAGTTTCTCCATAGTTATGATACATGAGATATCCTAGGTTGAGAATATTGACTAAAAAAGGTTTGGAGGGATGGAAATGACATCATTTATTTTAGGGGGAATGTTAGACGCTGACATTATGATATTATCTTTAGGATTGGATAAATGGGTGACTTTAGGAATGGTTTTATTATTTTTATTAAACCCAAGGCCATGTCTCCCATAGGATTTCCTAAAATCTCCTAGTGCAATATCATGTGGTCCCTAAACAGAAGGCACACATCATAATGTACCATAATAAAACCTTTCTAGGCACATCATTATATGTACATTTGATCAAAAAATGGTTTATCCATTAATGATAAATTCAAGAATTGTTTATAATGACATTAGACATCAAGACATGAGGAACATCAATCAATCCCTCATATACTAAATGAGTATGGATGAAATACAAATTGAAGGAAACAACATCTCTTAGGTTAGAATGATAGTTACACTATTTATCTAAGTAACCATACTCTTGAGGAGTAGTTAGGGTGTTAAGTTTTAATAATTTATACTCTCCTATTGAGAGTTATTGTAATATGGAGTCAAGGGAACCCTTATCAAGGATTCATTATGAAGGGATTGTTGAACTAGTCAATGTTTATTTGGATGATAGAGATGGGGTTTCTTTTTTTAATAGGTATTAGAACATCATTAGGTCAAAATTTTAGGTTTTAGGTTGTGGATGGATGAGGATTAGTGGAGATCATATGGACTTATCCCTCATGTTCATATTTGATGCATCAGTACAAGGTGGATGGAACACAATATGTAGCATAGATCCAAGGATGTCCTAAGAGGATATTTTATTAAAATTATAAATATATAACATAAAATAACTCATGAATGATACAATAAATTATCCATATGGGGAGGATAATGTTTCCCAAATTAGGAGCCATTGTATCATTGAAATACCATTAAGATTGGGCCACAACTATTTCTAAAAGTTGGAGTTGATTAAACATGTGTGAGAATATAATGTTAAATGACATATCCATTATGAATAATAACTATTTTGATCTAAGTTTAATTAATTTGAGCAGTGATAAATAGGGGTGGGTCCTAGTCTTCAAATGGGAATGTAACTATCTTATAATTATTAACACTGATAGATGAAGTCATTTACAAAGCTTCAATGAATGCCATCATAGGTTGGGGTTCATTAGTTTATACTTGGATGGCCTAAAGTGCCTTTATAATTTCATGATGATGTGGGAAATTCTCAATGAGTTCATATAAGGACATCTTGACTAGGGTTTGATAGATTTTATTTTGAACTGATATCTGTATGAGTTTCAAGAAATTATTCTTCTATGTTTTTCCTAAAATGGAGATTTTTGGTTTTGCAATGGAGGGTATAGAGGTTTATGTGGTTGAGACATGGGATATATATATGTAAAATATGGATTTAATTTGTTTTTGGGTTTTGGGCACATGCATTTGAGATCATGTGGCTATGTTTATCATATCAATTTGAAATAGTGGAGGACTTGTCAAAGTTCTTGAGCTATCCATCCTTGAATGTCACAAGGGGAAGTTGGAGAAGGATTGATTAGGAATAGAATCAAGACTATTAATAATGATTTTTTATGCTTGTTTTTTTAATTTTCCTTGTAAAGGATTTACGGTATCTACTATGTTAGTCTCAAGACTAGTTGTTTTTTTAATGTTTGGATCAAAGAGGGGATCAAGATAAGGTTGTTAAATTAAGAGATCATCTTCATACAAAAGATTATAGATTATGAATTTGATATCATTTTAACTTTTAGTGTTATGTCAAAGTATCCTATGGAAAGCACATACCTTATTCTCCCTCTACTATACAAGTTTTTAGATATGGGGTTTAACTAGTTTGATTAGGAAGTAATGTGATAATGGAGGTTTGCAAAAGTTAATTTAGGATGGTGAAATAAGAACCTTGTAAAGGATATTTGTGTGGTTTTATCATTTTTTGGGGGTAATAATTTTTGGGTTGTGTTTACTTCTATACTTTACTTTTTTGTGTTGGTGGTATGAGTGCCTTTAATGGGTGGTAAAAGTATTTTAGATAAGTTCTAGTGATAATGAAAGTCTACAAGGTTAATATGAGGTATTGGTGTTAATAATATGGGCAAAGTTTTTTGAGTTAATTTATATCCCTTGAATTATGATCTATAATTATAATATTAATTTTAGAGGAAGGATTGGGTCATAATATAGATAGCTTAGTTTGACCTTTGGGTATAGTCAAATTTCCCTTTTGAATGTGATTAGAGGTTGTGGGAGTACTTTTACGAGGATCCTTATTTTTGGATGTTTTTGGGAGTTCAAAACTTATAAGTGAGTGTTGTAAATATTTACCCTTTTGAAAACCAAGGCACTTAACCCATGTGGTTTGAATAACTTTTCTATCTTCCACTTTTTGTAGGTGACTTTTAGTGTGTTTGGATGACTCTTCTTCTAGAGAATCCCATGTAATGAGATCAAGAAGGCTTGAGTGGATAGTATAAATTATTTTAGTTAGTTCATATAGTTTAAAAGTATCTCCTCTAAGGAGGTTCATTATTATTATTACTACAAAAGACGATTTGGGTGTATTATCAACTTCTTTAGGTAAAAGTTGATCGTGGATAGTATTTATTACATGGGTGTACTAATTTGGGGTGCCTCTTGTATTTATTTGTATAAAATTAGATGAGGATGGATGGTTTTGGAATGGTTGCCTAAATATGTTAAAGGATTAATTCTAAGGATCATTTGGATTATCTAATTACAACTTCCTTCAATTGATGATGTTCTAAACCAATCTTTTGAAATAGTGATATTATTGATATCATGATTGGTTACATAATGGTAAGTGAAAAAATTAACTTTCTTAATACCAATTAGGTTTTGGTTAATAGTCATCAATAGGTATGATTAGAGGGAGATCAATAACTAATGATTTTAATATTTTGTTTAAAATAGCAGCATAAGATTCCAATAAAGGTGTGTATTTCTTGGGTGGAAATCATGTTACGTTTCTCTTTAGTTGCATCTGGGAAGAACTTGGTTGGTTTGTCATGGATGTAGAAGATGACATTAGGATAAAAACATTAGTTGTGCCTTTTGAATTAGGATTATTAGTCCCTTTAGAAGGGTCAGGTTTAAAATTCTTGCTTCATAACTTAACTTGTCTCTTATTTTAAAGCTTATATTTGTGCTTATGAGCAATGGTGAAGGCTTTATCAAAGGTTTCAAATGACTGAACTTGGAGTATGGATGAGATATGTTTTTCATATGATCTCAAAAATAACTCAATAAATTCAAGTTGAGGAAGGGATAATTTTGATTGATTTATAAGTCCTTGCCACCTAGTAACAAAGTCCTTAATGGACTCATCTTCAAATTGCCTAATGGCATAGAGGTTGATGATGGTTATTTTCTTTGCTATATTAATAAAAATAATTCTAATAAAATTTAAGATAATTATATAAAGGATAATAAAGAGTGTTGAGAGATAGATCTATACCAATCTAGAGTTGGTATTATGAGTAAAATAGGTAAAGTCCTTAAAAATAGGGCATCATCTTGGGATATAAGGTAACATGCGTGTCTAAGTGCCCTAATATGTTTTTGGGGGTATTCCTTATTTTGAAACTCTAGAAACTTTGGAAATTCCCACTATGATGTATATGTTCTGATTAGGATGGTGGGGTTAATAGGTTTGTTATAAATTTATTCATATATAAGCATGTACTTTTGATCAGAGGTAGAAGATTCTAAGTTTTCCATCATATCCATGAGGATGCACATGAGGTTAGGTTGGGAATTGTATTGAGGGATACCTCCTGAAACATTTTATTTCAAATGTTGATAAGGAGAAAGTAAATTTGGGAGTGGCTATGAAATGGGATAGCCAATACAATTAGTAATGGTCGTTTGAGATTCAACTACATACTACATGAATAGTAGGGGTAGGCTTTGTTATTGGAATGGGTTAAGATAAATACTCAAAAGGGGTTATGATGGAATTTTTTTATTGGGTATTTAAAGGGTTTTATTGTTAAAGTGTTTGACTCAGGGGGATTTATTGTGTGGATGGCAAAGTTTGGGGGGTATGTTGGGGATTTGAGGTTATATACATTTGAATCGGAAGGAGAGTGACTAGGATGGATACTACTAAATTTTGAAGTATGGGAGAGGGAGGTTGATTAGGTGTAGGTTTTAGTGTAGTGAAATTTTGAGTTTAAATAATAGTTATAGTGGGGTTACTAGATACTAATGGTGATTGGGTATCTATAGGTTGTGTCATGATATAATTGGAACCTATTAGTGGTGGTGGGTTAATAGAAGAGGAAACTATGGCCATTGTGTATCCCTCAGAGTTTTTTAGTGGCATGCTATATAAAAATTGGGAGGATTGGCCATGAGGGAAGATAGGAATTTTTATGGCTCATGTAGTAAGGTAATGGTTTAGGGCAATCTTATTATTATCTAGTATATTTTTAAAATCAAGATCACCCTAAGGGTAAAATTGAGGGAGACCATCCCTGATGGATTTAGGAGAGGTAAGGGATTGACAAATTTTCCATTGAAGAGGATGACTATGGTGACTCTACTTATTTCTGTGATTGTTATCACATTACAACCCTGTAGTACTAAAATAATAAAAACAAAAGATAAATGTAAAATCACACAACTTGTTTTGCTTATCTCATTTTTGTGAAAATAATACACACACACTATTTATATGTACTTAATTATTTTTAATTTTCTTAAAAAATAATCTTTTTAGAATGTGATGGGGTGTTGGGTTAATAAAGATCCTAAGAAGTGGAAAGCTAAGTTTGGTTTCAATTTTGTTTAAAGATGGAATCCTTGATATACATAAAGGTGAAATGAGGCATAAATCTATGTTGATGGTAATAAATGGCTTAATATTATGACCTTCCCCCTCACTTCACAACCCTATAGTAATAAGGGTGTTGGGTTCTTAGCCTTTATACTTCCAACCAATTATTTATACTTGGCTAAAACATCGTGTCATCTTTCCCCTTGGTGATCAAATATAAGTGGGTCTACATAGGTGGGGTTTATTTAAATGCCAATTTTATGATTATCATGATTTGGTAGTGTGTGGAAAACAAGTGCGACTAAAATGATACATTAATCATCCTAATTACACTAGATGTGCTTGTTAAATAGGAAAAATGAAAAAAATAGTTTCTTTCAAAAGGAAATCAATGTATGTGTGTGGGTATTTTTCTTTTATATATTTTTTTAAATTTTTTGCTTTAATGAAAATAAATAAAAAGTTTCACTAAACAAAATAAGACAAACAAAACTATAATAAATAATAAAGAACAATGAGACCCGAAAAGGTTCCCAACAAGTGTGCCATAATGTTTAAGTAGTTTTTGTTCATTTTTTTATAAAATAGACTACTAAAAATGTAAATTGAAATATAAGGTGTGATTTGGAATATTGTGTACTATTTATCCATCAAATGTGGGAGCTCCTTTTTGGCTAAGAAGGACTACCTACACACAAGAGAAAACTCAAGAAAGATTAATTAATAAGATATATCAGTGGAATGACTGGTACAAGACTATTCCTAGGAAGTGGTACACTTATGAATAAGGATGTCAACCCACTTTATAAGTACTTAAAATGATAAAAATAGTAAATGAAGTTACAATATACATGTAATGACATAGATATGAGATTGAAATAAAATAACTAAATCTACATCTATTCCATGGAGATTAGAAAAATGAGCATGATAATAAGCTTCAACTAAGTAGTATTCTACTTGTATTACTTTTAACTAATAAGAAATGGCCTATATGGTAGGGTAAAATATAATTTCATATATTCCTAGCTCAAAATCAATTTCACTTTGGTCGAATAAACAAAGTTGTCATATTATAAGAAAATCATAATTGGTGATTACATCATGCACAAATCCAAGCAATATCATCTATAAGTAAAACTTATAGTTCAAGAAATAAGAGATTAAGATTAATTTATGGATGCTTAACAGAGGTAGGTTTATATTACAGATAGAAAAGGATTTTAAAAGAGATCAATGTCAATCTTGTAGGATCGATTCCAATTCTATGAATCGATGTCGATTCTATTAGTGTATGCAAAGTTATGAAAACATAATAATAAGGATTGGTTTTATGGGATCTAGGATAGCTTAGGGTGATCTAGGAATGATAAGGATGATAAAGAAGAATATAAAATAGAATGTATAAAGATAAAATTGCTTAAAACAATGTAATGTACTTAATTTCATAGAGCTCTAAATCTATAGTAGTTTTAAGGTTGATGAGCTAATTTTTTACCCTTAGATGAATGATGAGGGGCTGATGTAGGAGTGTGGATTTCCAATAGGTGAGTAATTATCTAATAAGAATTCCAAAGAAATTCCTTTAGCATTCTAGTGCATAATTACGAGTATATAATTATAGTCCATTGTTCAAGGGAGGTTTGTGGTTAAATCAACATCAAATCAATGTAATTGACATCAATCATGGGGATCGGTACTAATTCTTGCCTAATTAAACCAAAGGTTGTTATATTGTTTCAACCATGAGTTTAAAATAGGTTTTAAGTTGTTGAATGGATTTTGGACGGTGAGGGAGTTCTTAGGGGGTTAAAACTATTTACTTTTATCATGCTTTGGTATATTTTTATACATATTAATTGTAGGTAATTAATTAAAATAAATTACATAAGTGAAAAAATAATTATTAAAATTAATTACATAGGGTAAGGGTAAGATAGTAATTGGTAAAATGAATTACATGGGGTGAAATATGGATGGAATGTGAAAGGGGAATTATGACCTACACTAACACAAATATTATTGTGAAAAATCCTAGTGCCTATAGGTCTTTTAAGCATGTTTATGTCTCCCAACTTGTTCTTTTATATTAAATATACTACTACATCAAATCAAATATGGATCATATTGGAAAATTCTTTGGAAAGTAAAACGTCATGAGGGGTCATGAGTTGGAGAATGAGCTCATTAATATGAGCCTAGGTGATTTTGATATTATACAAGACTTCATAAATTCTAAATCACTTAGATTATAGTTGAAACTATGTGGCATTGAAAAAATGGATGATTAATTAATTTTTTCCATCCTTTCTAAATTGGGTTCTAACTATTCTATCCTTTTTTCTACCTTCCATGCCAACCAGTTTGTCATTTGAGATACATGGATCATGTTGTCCTTGGATGACTTTGTGTCTAACTTTAATTGAGAGTAAGATAAGATCATTTAAATGGGTACACTAAAGTCATTTAAATTACATTCCTTAATTGTGAGTCATGAAAAATAAAAGGCTTATATTAACAAGGAGAAGAAATAGAACAAGAAGGACCCATAAAAAACAAAGGATAACAAATCTGATGATAAATTCAAAAGCATCAAAAGATTCCTCTTATTTAGATGGGAAATACAAATAAGAGATACAAACATGTGGATATTATGATAAATATTGACATGATGAATCTGAATGCATGAATAAGTAGATTGAATAACTAACTAAGATGCTTGAGAAGGACAACATTAGTGTCCCTAATTCTTTCAATAAGAGTTCATCAACACATGAGTATTCTAAGGGAAAATATAGTAATAAGGGTAAAGATAAGGGAAATACATTATTATAATTATGTACCAACCTTCCACATGAGTTATTGATTATGGTGCATCACACCACATGGCTTCATCACATTACATGTTCTTTTACTTGGAGCCTTATTCTATGCCTTCCATCTTGTTAGGTGATGATACACTAAATTTAGTGGGAGTGGATATATTAAATAAAATGATGGAAAATTTCATGATGTTCTATGAGTTCCCTATTTATACACCAATCTTCTATCTATTTATCAAATCACTCACATCGGTTCATAGTACAGAGTTGAGTTCACACCCAATTATGTGGTTATCAGGGAAGATAATTATGACTTCATATTTGCATTTGGGAAAGTAGATCACCAATTATGATTATATAAGTTCTCATTTTTTACACCTAATAAACCCTCTATTACTCTGCTCAGTTAGATGTTATGAGTAAATTATGGCATGAGCAATTTGGCCATCTCAACTATCACTACTTAGACCAACTTAGTCATCATGACATGGTTTTAGGGTTGCCATGAGTCAAGTTATCTAATGGAGTTTTCCAAGGTTGCATACTTGGTAATCATATTAAGGATAATTTTGAAAATGGTAAATCACAAAGAGTTAAACAAATATTAGAGATTGTCCACAATGACATTGCAGGCCCATTTTTAAAACCTTCATTTAATAGGATAAAATACATGTTTACTTTCATCGATGATTATTTGAGGTATACTTGTGTGTATTTTATTAAGTATAAATATGAGGTCTTTTATCATTTTTAGGACTTCAGGGTGCTTTTAGAGAAATAATCATGTAAATTAATCAAGATTTTGTGCATCGATAATGGTGGTGAGTATGTCAGTAACCATTTTAAATAATTATATAAATTATAGGGGATTTAACTATAATGTATAGTTCCATATAGTCCTCAATATAATGGTGTTGTAGAGCAAAATAATAGGTCCTTAAAGGAAATGGCTAGATATATGCTACACTCCAATTCTTTGCACCCCAGTATTGGATTGAGGTCATCAACTATGCTTGTTATATCTAGAAATGAGTTACTAATAAAGCATTAAATGGATTCACTTCTTTTGAATCATGGATTAGTAATAAACCCATATTCAATCAATTTTGAGTGTTTAGAACTTTGTTGATGATTGAAAGTGTACCACTGGTGCCTAGAGTGTTTAAAAAACACTTTTCATTTTAGAATTTAAAGAATTTAGTGCATGAGTTATAGGTTATGATAATCTTGCTATCTATTGGTAGAATAGAGGTATAATAAGTTATTGTTTCACAATATTTATATTATTTTGTGGTTGGGATCTACCATGGCCAAATAGTAGATCTATGAAAAATATAAAGTAGCTATGCTAAGAACAGTGAATTATGATAAAAAAACTAATCTAAGATGGATATTTATAATGATAATTAAACTCGAGTGATCTAGTTAAAAAATAAGTAAAATAAAGGGTATGGTAGAAAGAAATGTTATTGATATTCATTCCAAACATCATGACGAAGTTAAAATTTTGTCTAGGCATACACTTAACCAATGTGTAACATGAAATAACTTAAGCCCAAATCCTATCACACATCAAGAAAAATCATATTAAATGTAGAAATAATGCAAATCAAAACCTAGTTCACTTAAAATTTTTACCCCTAAAAACAAATAACATTAGCCCAAATGTAAGAAGACCAAGAAAATGAAATTAAATTAAAGACATTTAGTCAACCTAACATTGACACAAGTTAACAACTTTGAAATCAAATGTAGACACCAAGAATTTAAAAGAAACACTCAAATCTAGATGTAAGAAAAAAAAAGTGAGAGAGAAGCCATGATAACAATGACTACAAGAAAATATTGGACAATATTTGAAAAATTCATTGCTTATATTAATTTCTCCAAGTTTACAAATTAATTTGGCTCTAATAACTCCCCACTCTTTACGATAGACAATACTCCTTTTATAGAATACAAGGAAGTATGTCGGTCAGTCATATCCATTTACAAGTATACGAGTGTTAGGACAGTTATCCTTTTTACAAAAGTTCTAGAATACACTAGAATTTTCCAAATGAACTAACCTATAGGGAATGTGCTTAAAAGATGCACATGCCTTAACAAAATAATATTATATTTTCAATATTTTACAAAGTTTATATAAAATGGAATATTTCTAACTAACTTTGATGACTTTGTGTTGGTGTAGTCCCTTGTCTTTCTTGTAGGATATTTAATCTATAATGTTTTTCACTAATGAGTTATGTGATCTAGGAATTTGACTCAAGAGAGGATGGTTAGTATTGTGTTAGTTCTAAAATGAAAAAAAATGAAATAAACACACTAATACCATATCATCTCTAGGCCTAGACACTAGGAAGAGATTAGTTAATAAAAACAAATGACAAGCACAACTAAAAAGTAAGGAATGAAAACACAAGAGTTCCTTCACCTTCCTTGGATGCTCCAAATGCCTTTGAAATAGTGGCTTGTTTGGATTGTGCTTCAATAGGTCTTCTTTAATAGAGGGTAGCTACCTTCATCTCCCCTTGGCACCTTTGGCTTGTGGCTTGGCTTGGCTTGGAATCAATTTGGCATTATAACACTAGTTGCTTGAATCTTTTTGGAACCAATCCTATAGTATAAATTATCACTAATTAAGCTTAGAAATGATATTGTGAGGCCTCCTATTTATAGATTTTTATATTTGATCAAAATCAACCTCAACCATCCATCTCAAGATTGAGATGTGTGTTTGAGGATTAATTTAATTTTTGGAATTAAGTTTGTAATTATCCTCATCATGACATTGGAACAAGGGGAAATTAAGAGGAATCATGGAAGGCATTAATGAGGAATGGGAGGTATGAATCCTAATATTTGTGGCATTTATGGCCTAGGTATGTCTTTCTAAAAAATGAGGCCACTTGATGATGTAGATATTCAATATTCATTTACAAAAAAAATTATTCAAAAAGCTTCCATGGAATTTTTTATTAGGCCTTGATTTGGGTTAATTATATCTTAAGCATGATTAAGCACATTATGCACAAATTACCCAAATTGATCAAAATGCCTTGTTATCGGTCATAAATTTGATCGGATTGGAATTAGAAGTCCACATTAGATGTTTTGGATGCATATTCACATTTAGAATGTTCCCAAAAATAAATGACAAAGGCACAAGTCTTGTACAAAATATTTGATAGGAAAGAGTAGTCCAAATCATGTAGGTGCAAATTTGGCATTTTGACTCGATTTGAACTGATCAAAGTTAGCTAGCTCATAAATTGTATTTCCCCATTTAAGGATATCCTAGCCAAAATCAGCATTTGAATATGTCAATTTCACATCATTTAGCATGTTTTAGTATTTATAAGACAAATTGTGTGTTTTAGATGGAAACTAGCCAAAATCCTGATTGGAGGTTATTGGCGGCTAGTTTTAGGTGTCTACAATTCACCCCTATTTGGGAAGGCATTAAAAACTATAGGCAAAGCAATGTCTTCTTATAGAATGAGAAATGGCCTGTATGCCAAAAGAAAGATGACGATTGAAGAACAAAGCTCTAAATGGTTTTTTGGAAGCCTATGATGATGCCCCCTCGAGGGAGTGGCCATCATATTTGTTGATAGATAGTCCTTTGAAAAGAAACAAGAAGAAAGGTGAAATTAATCCATGGTTGAGATTAATCCAAATAATAAATTACTTGCATGCATTGATTTAAAAAGGATGTTTATTTTCCGAAAGGTAGTTATAATTAGGAATAAAAGTCAAAATAATGATTTACCCATAAGTGGTTATAATCATTAAGCAGACCTGAATTGGCTAAAACTAATGGTGCCATAGTTAGGGTCGATTAGCAAGCATAACTTGAGGATATAACCTAGAATATAGATTAAAGATGAATAGGTGTAAAGTGATGAAATATATAAATAGAATAATGACATTTATCAGTGTGAATGATTTAGTTGTACCTGCTAATGAGGAGATGCCCATATTTATTAACAATGATATAACTATAATGGTCATTGAATTGCTTTGATAAAGGGTGGGATAGAAGGATTTGCCAAGGTGCCAAGGAGAAACTTCTATGGATCCATTAATTTTAGACCTTCGTGAAGCTAATTTTTTTGTAGCATATGATGGTAGGCTTCATGATAGAACACCATGAAGAATATCCTAAAATATGCATAAGGACTGACTCCTGATCCAATAAACACTTAGAAAATAATGCATCAATCATAGAAACCATGATGACAATGTTGATGAATGAATATGGATAGACTCAAGAGTAATGTGTGTAAGGTTCACCCAATGAACACATATAGACTGAGTCAAGGCAATAGTTTTAAAAGCAAAAAAATAGGCAAGTTAATAAATAAACAAAAAACAAACAACTTGAAATACACAAACAAATATAAAGATTGAAAACAAAAGCAAAAGAAAGCATCCTAACAATGACAATGCCTTAGTAAAGCGAATTGAGGATAATTGACTAGGCTTAGACATGATAAATATTATTGGATTTTTGAAATGTTATGAATGTTTTTGGTATTTTGAGTTACCTACTCATAAAATAGAGAGACCATTTGGCTTAGGTTGCTCACAAAATGATGAGAAAGTATGGAAAGGGGGACTGAGGTGACCTCAACATGATTGAGCATGACCCACATAGTCCCAAAATGACCTCAAGTCATAGTAATTCCATCCACACAAAAGGTAGGGAAAAAACCAACTAGGTCCCAACAAGTTTTCAAATCTGGTAAATGGCCTATCAAATGATAATAATAATGGAAAGGTGATGCGATAATGCATGATAAACAAGTGTTACCCCTAGTTTGCCCATAGATAGTTATAACTAAGATATAATGGCATAGGTCAATGATACTAATTTTTCCATAGGTAGTTATAATTAGTAGCAAGACTGGTGAAATATTGATTTGTCCATAGGTGGTTATAATCAAGCTCACATAAAAAAACTTGCCAAATCAACTGTCACATTACTTTCATAGACTATCATTGCAAACATGGATTTTATTGATTATTGAAACTTGATTGGAATCCCCCAAAAAAAGGTACAGGAAGAACCAGATGAACCAAGATTAAAAATAAGATTGGATAGGATGACTAAAAATAGGCTTTAGTCTAAATAGGAATGGAATGATAAGATGGCATGGCATTTCTAAGGATAATGATGGGTTGATAATTGGGTTAAAATGGTAGGAGTGTTATCCCCAAGTGATGGGGTAAATGGTTGGGATATTTGACAATAGAAAATGGATATGTAACAATGGCAATGGCATGGAAATGTGAAATGATATGGTACATGTTTTTGGCTTGGGTGTGGTTTTTGATTCTATTATTCCTATTGAGATGGAGATGCACATCCTAATCAACAAATGATATGAATAAAATATTTGATCTTGCTAATTTTTATCTTACACCTCATATGAATAGTTACTCTACAAAAAATGGCCTACATATTTGGTTGTCGAGAATATTATTATGTGTTTCCTTTGTCATTGATTCTGATTCCTTCAAGAATTGAGACAAGGTATCTTTGAAGCCTCTGTAAAGGAAAATGTGGCCATAGATGATAAATAGGGATAAATAAAGGATGGTATGTTTGATTATGAAATGGAATGAAAAATGATAATGGAATGTGGAATAGTGGGGAAACAAATGAAGATCAGGACTTTTTGTCACATATAATGTTGTTGATGCCATATTTGATATAAATTTGGCTATGGTAAGGCTGAAGACTTGTTCTCTTGATAAGACCACCATATTTTTTTGTTGTTTGATCTTGAGATTAGCTACCATCTAATTAGGCTATAGATTGGAAGTTATTTTGATTTGATCTTTGATTTTGTCTTCAGTAAATAATGAAGAACTTTTATGCTCAGCTATTGGTGCCTCAATGAGTTTTTCACCAATGAATTTGTCTTGATTGTCTCGTAGCACCTTCGAGAAGGTTTCACCAAGGAATGGTGACTTTTGACTTTGATTATCTTTTAGTGCTTTCAAAAAAGTGTCACTAAAATCTTTGCTTATCCCCTAATGCCTCCAAAAAGGTGTCACTAGGAGAGTGCTCTTCTACTACATGAATGGTCTTGGCCTCCTTGCTCTTCTTTAACTACTATGTCACCATGGATTCAATTCAACAAAGTTTGATTTTGTTGATCCCAATTGACATTTATGGGAGATTAAATGTCAATAATATGGATATCTTGGTTGATGGTAATGGCCTATGGAATGATAATGGAATGGGGAGAAGTTGTACAATCCTCATAGAAGATACTAGGAAAACTTGTGTGAAAGTTGAAGCACTCATTCTCAAAAACCATATAAGGATCACAAATGTATTCAAATTGATCTACGAGGAAATTTTAACCAATGTTGTAATAGCCATAAACATATTCTTCTTCTAAATCTAATTTTGACTCAAAGGACTCTGAATCCAATGTCACAACTGATGTTGATTCTATTTTTGATGCTAAATCCAATGTCAGTTCAAAAATAAAACTTGAATCTAACTCTGATTCTTCATTTGATGGGTAATTTGTTACAATGATGTCTTGTTGAATGTTTAGTTTTAGACAAGTAATTTCTTGTGATGGCACAATGGGCTCCACAAAAACTAGTTTGTTAAAGTGAGACACCTCTAGGATGGGAAAAGGGTCAAGAGACAACTCTCAAAGATTAGATTTTTGATAGGAGGCTCTTGAAAAATAGGCACATGGTTGAGGTAATGATTTACCCAAAGGTAGTTATAATCATTAAGAAGTGACTCAATAAAGACTGGCTCATCAGAGTGAGACTCTTTGACAACTAGTATAAGATCAATAGACAATTTATTATAGGTTGAATTATCATAAATTATTGATTCAATAGAAACATCTCAGATTGGTTGGTTCCCTTGGCCTTGGTTTCTAATGAGTTAGAAGATACTAGTTTTGAACACATCTTGGTCTTTAAATGATTAGATGGGTTGAGGTTTAGTTGGGATTCATACTGGATGAAGAATGACATGTGGTTCGATAATGGTAGGGCCTTAGGGAGCATGATTTATTTTATTAACCAAAGGAAAAAGTCTTGAGATGATAAAAATAGGCCATTATGGGGCTTGATTACTTGAACAAGCCAAAGGATTGGGTCTTGGGATGATGAAGCATCAATGTGGAGCTTGATTGCTCACACAAACCAAAGGATGAGGTCCTGGTATATAAATGGTATTCCTTGGATATTACAAAGCTTGATATCTTATATAATCCAAAGAAGGGTTAGGGGTAGCTGATGACTGGATAATAAAAAGATGTCATGGAACTTGATTGTTTGCACAAGTAAAAGCATCCAAGTCTTCCTCATAAACCATATCATCCCAGTCATGAGTTGGATCAAAATCTAGTTCTTGGTTGTGTTCCCTGTATTAATTATCATAAAGAGGGCATGGATCTATATCCCAAAGAAAATTATCTATAGTTGGGTCTTCAAAGTCCTCTTCACAAGCCTTTTCATACTAATCAAGGTCTTGATTTAGATCATAAGTTGCTTCGTGACTTTGTTCCCATGAATGATTAATATGAGGTAGATAAAAATCTATCTCACAAACCATATTAGCATCATTGGGGTCTTGACAAAAACCATAAAATTCATTTTGTGTGGACATTCTATCAAAATTTAGATTGTAAGTGACTCCACTATAATTGTAGCAAGACATATCCATGTAAATGATGAAATCTTCAAAAACAAAAATGCTTATAGTTCTACAAACTCTACAAAACTATGTTCAAAGGAAAAATGGTTTAAGATTGGTCTAACTTGGTTAAAGGGATGGAGTTGTATCTTTAATATGGTATAAAAGTGGAGTTGTATCCCCAAAATGATTTGTGCTAACACTTGGCATAAAATATCCCAACATCAAATGTCTAATGTAAAATTTCATACGTATAAAAGGTAAAGCATCTAAATGAAAACCATCATGTCAAAAGTATAGGTCAAAGTGTTCCAAACAAGGTCTAAACTAGGAAAGGGAAAAGTTGAGTTGCTAAGTCTTTTGTCCAAATGTGGAGTCAAAATATAGGCTCAAACAAATAGGCATGCTAGGAATTTTGGCTAAACAACATCAAAATCTAGACTTGAAACAAAGGCTAATGTGATTTGATTCAATCTAACAAGTTTGGAAACAACTTTGACATAGACCCAACACATAGAATCAAACATAAACATGATCAGTTGGTATAAGGCATAATACAAAAAGATCTTTGAGAAAGGTTGTGTTCTCCCAAATAAAAGTATAAACAATGATGAGGATAGGCATTAAACAAATAAACCATCAATAGTTTTAAAATTTGGGTAATCGATTAATCCAATCTATGTAACCTAAAAGAAAAAGATCTATGTAGAAACCCTACGAATTGAGGCCTAAATAGAAATCAATGTATGGATCCAAACTTAACAAAGATAATTGAAAACTCAATGTTGAAAACTAATATTTAACCAAATAATCTAGATAAGATTGGACAACATGATGGCACAAGATAGAGTTCTAAATGGTATACACAAAATGGTTTGAAATAATGGTTTTTTTGTGCAAGGTAAACAAGTCTTGAAAAAAATTAAGCAGCCAAATGACGTAAGCATGCTCAAATGATGTGATCAATGCTATGTTTCAAAAGACTTAAAATGCTCAATTTTTTTTGACATGATTTGGGATGCATAATGCTACCCTTTGCAACTCAAATGACACACACATAAACAAGTTTAGAAAAAAAATCAAGTCACAAGTGTGGTGTAAAATGGCTAGCATAATGCCTCTTTAGATAAAAGAGTGATGTATATACAAATTGGTTTTGACATGGCTTTATGAACAAACAAACAAACAAGTTTTAGTCTCAAAACATACCAAATGAGAAAATGACCCAAAAATACACTAAGTATAATCATCCCAATCCTAGCATGGGTATAGCATGTGGGATTGACTAAACTATCAAGTTTTGAATGTCACTAGGAGAATCAATTGCACAATGACTTTTATGCCAAATAATTCAAAAGAAAAGCATAGATTTTAGGTCTATATCACTTGGCTTATTGCAAAAAGGTCTAGTCATTTTTACAACCACTACGTCCTACTGTTCACTTAATGTAGTGCGATGTCCAAAGTGCCACTATGTCCCATGTGCAACTCCAAAGGAGCCAAATGAAGTCAATGTTAGGAGATGAAACCCTAGGTTAAAGCTTTCCTAAAGAACTCACTAGAGGTAATGACATGCCCCTCATAAGTCAAGATGCAAAAAAATAAATAAATCATAAAATATAAAGACTTTAGGGTCATTTTCAAGATCACCCAAACCTTAGAAAGTTTTTAGGGAGTGCTTTAGGCGACATTATTTATAAGCCTTGGACTAGGCTACTTATAATAGGAATGGAACTTTTGATTCCAAGGGTTCCCTAAAGGGGACAAATGGAAGAGCATACACACAACATCTCTCTTATTTCCAAACAAAAATTAGATCAAGAAACTATTGAAGAAAAAAAGCTTGGAAAGATGAGTTCATTTTTAAGCCCAAATGAAAATGAGGTGGTGTTCATTTGACCCCTTGGTTTTAGTTGTAAATTTGAAAAGTCATGATAAAAAACCTTATTTGAGCACCTTAAATGTTACTTTTAACACGAAAATAATGTTCCTAATTCATTTTAAAATCATTCAAAAGGTGGTCTAAAACATGATTTATCAAATTTGAAATCCATTGGTTACATGTCTGCCCTTAAGGCATCACCCCAAAAGCAAATATGTTAGATTAGAAACATTTTAAATATATTTTACAAATTTTGTATAAAATATATGAAATTTGATGCTAAACTAATTTCAAATTCAAAAAAATTAGGATAAAATACGTGGTTTTAAAAAAAATCATCCAAAATAGTGTTTGTATGACCCTAAACCAAAGATTTTAAAATAGCACTCGGGTTTATGTTTTTAAGAAAAAATAGTGACCGACATCAGTTATATACCATTGATGTTGGCAATGTCTAACCAAGATCTAAATAATTTCGATTTTGCTAACCAATGTCATTTGAGCCAAGTAACTGATGTTGGTATTTTCTATCGATGTCGATTACTGTGTAAACCTGTGACAAAAAAATGGCAAAATAAAGTTAGAAGATCAATTTTCAAGAGTTTTAAAGGTCTAAATAGATATTTTAGAGTTGAAAAATGATCTCCTTTAGGTGTGAGGTGAGTCTTGTCCCACTAGGCATGCCATATGTGATCTAGGAATTTGACTCAAGAGAGGATGGTTAGTATTATGTTAGTTCCAAAATGAAAGCAAAATGAAATAAACACACTAATAACATAACATCTATAGGCCTAGACACTAGAGAGAGATTAGTTAACAAAATAAAATGATAATCATAACTAAAAATCAAGGAATCAAAACACAAGAGTTCCTTCACATTCCTTGGATGCTCCAATTGCCTTTGTAGTAGTGGCTTGCTCGGCTTGTGCTTCAAGAGGTCTTCTTCAATGGAGTGTGGCTACCTTCATCTCCCCTTGGCACCTTTGGCTTGTGGCTTGGCTTGGCTTGGAATCAATTTGTCATTATAACACTAGTTGCTTGAAGCTTTTTATAACCAATCCTACATTATAACTTTGCACTAATTAGGCTTAGAAATGATGTTGTAAGGCCTCATACTTATAGATTTTCGGATTTGATCAAAATCAACCTCAACCATCCTTCTCAAGATTGAGATGTGTGGTTAAGGATTAATTCAATTTTTGGAATTAATTTTGTAATTATCCTCATCATGACATTTGAATAAGGGGAAATTAAGAGGCATGAAGGGCATCATGGAAGGCATTGATGAGGTAGGAATCCTGATATTTGTGGCATTTATGGCCTAGGGATGTCTTCCCAAGAAATGAGGTCACTTGATGATGTAGATACTCAATATTCATTTTGAAAACAAATTATTCAACAAGTTTCCATGGAATTTTTGATTAAGCCTTGATTAGGGTTAATTAGCTCTTAAGCATGATTAAGCACATTGTGCACAAATTACCCAAATTGATCAGAATACCTTGTTATTAGTCCTAAATTTGACTAGATTAGAATTGGAAGTCCACATTAGATGCATTGAATCCATATTCTCATTTATAATGCTTTGAAAAACAAATAACAAAGGCACAAGTCTTATGCAAAACATTTGATAGGAAAGATCAATCCAGAGCATGCAGGTGAAAATTTGGTATTTTGACTCGAAATGACTTGATTAAAATTAGCTGGACCATAAATTTCATTTCCCCATTTATGGATATCTTGGCCAAAATTAGCATTTTAATATGTCAATTTCACATCATTTAGCATGTTTTAGTGTTTTTAGGCCAAATTGTGCATTTTAGATGGAAACTAGCCAAAAGCTTGATTAGAGGCTATCAAGAACCAGTTTTAGGTGTCTACAAGTTTTAATTCCATAACTAGCCTCATAAAGAGCTCATTCTCTTGGATCTCTAGTCCTTAAGGTCTTTCTCAGCCTTCTTCATAGCTTGTTTGATGCCCTTTGCATCTCCCATACTTTATTCTGATGACAAGAGTAGGCTCATGATTCTCTTATTGTCCTCCCCTATTTTTCCTTACCCTTGGATTCTAATTTATTACACCAATTAATTAGTTATTATATTGAACTCCTCATCTATAATAAGGCCCAAAGAACTTGGTGAGGTGGGATCTTTGATCAAACTATCTAAGATGTACACCATCTTGTCCTCTTGTTATTTGAAGTCCCTAGCAATGTCCTCCATTTGCTTGGACCAATTGCTTAAGGCACTAATATTTTCCACTTATATGGCCATAACCATGCTTAGGTGTGTTAGGGTGATTGCCCTAAATTTTGGGACTTGATTTTTTCATCAAGGCTTTAATCAAGTCTTTCACTTAATAACTTGTCGCCTATCACTGGCCAACTTGGCCTATACCCCTATTACTTTGTTTGTTAATAGTATTTGATTTAGATATAACTACTTTCAAGAAATTGAACAAGTCAACCATGGTGTATTCAAACTTCTTAAACTGATCCTCATGGATTCATAAGATGGATTGTTCCCTCAAATTCTTATTTTAATGTAGGATGCCTTTGATCATTTTTTGTATTGGCTTTTCTAATCTTGACCCAATTCAAGAACATTATTCTCAAATATGGGTTGTTTACCTATTTTCTATCACCTATTAGAGTCAAGCCAATGAGTGATTCCAAAATTTGGAAGGTGAACTCTTCTCCAACAACCATAGTTTTATTTTTAATTACCTTTTCTAGACTGATAATCTCTAGATTAAACTAAAGTCCCACTGATGGTTGAGTTACTTTAGGAGGATTTATGGTTTCTACTTGTGTGCCTAAAGTTTCAAGAGTAGCCATCTATCTTTCCTTCTCTTATTTTTTCAATGCCACAACCTAGGGCTTGATCATGGACAATGATGTTGACTGATTTAGTAATGGTCCATGAATGGTGCAGAGTAGGAACTTTTTGCAACTTGCCATTTATGAAATACTCTAGAATGGAAGGGCCATAAATTGGTTTATCTTCATTAAAAATATTGACCTCACTTATAGGATAGGTGAAGGTAATCTTGGGTACCTTTATCTTCATTGAAACTAAAGTCAGTTCAACCTTTCTCTTTGGAGTACTAATTGGGACTAAACCCAAAGCCAACTCCTTCCCCTTCTCTTTCTCCTCAGCTTGAGGTTAGGGTTTTTCCATCTATGCTTCCTCATCTTGATCCTCTTCTTCATCTGATTTATAGGATTCATAAAACATTTTAAGATCATCCTCCACTATCTCCTTAAGATCTAATGTTATTATATTAATCTCCTCAATTGAGGGTCTTGGTTCTTCAGGCTATGCAAAAGATTATGCCACCTTATTTGGCATTCCTTCTTTAGGCTTCTATTCAGCTTGTGTTTTAGGATATTATATTTCTATATATGGTTGTACTAAAGGCCTATAAGATGGACCTAGTAACAAATAGTACTGCTTGGGCCCCATTTGCAATATGTCATCACTTGGTTTCTATTCTCTTAATAATCTAGCTTCTAGCTTAATGTTATTTTTATTCAATCCTGCCAATAAATTAGTGAATAAATAAGCTCTAGTGTACATGTATTCATAAGTACTAGGTTGGTGCTCATAGGTCAATAATAATTCCTTTTAACTTCAAACGTTTCATAACTTTATCATTGGGTTCCCACTATCTCAATTCATCATTTTAAAATTTGAAATATATCCTATGCCTAAAAGCAGCTTCCATATTGTCCCATTACTAAAACATAGTCCCACCAATGGTTAAGGTGAAGATGTGGAGTAATCCTTCCCTCTTGGGTATATAGAAACCATCTATACCATTGCATATCTAGAATGTAACTTCTTACTTAGCTAACTTGTTTGGTATATGGAATAGTAGCCTAAGTGGGGTGCACTGGGTCCTTTCAATCCCAATTATAGTATAATTTAGATATAAAAAAATGTCTCTAATGAATTCAACATATTTATTGATTAAAGGTATGACCCTCATCATGGGGATCCCTGTGATAGCCTCAACCAAGGCTGGATAGACATAATCACATATGAATTATATTTGGTCCCTATACTTGAATATATAAAATTTCAAGTAGTATTAGGAGACTATTTATTTCCTATTAGGTGACCATTATTTAATACTGAGAACTTTTGTGGTAGCTAGTAGGGCATCTAGCAAATATGACATCATATAAAATTGACCCTTAGTATTCTTTTTAATTCTAGAGAACTACCTACTCAAACAAGTGTTGATGAATACACCAAGTGGAGGGGTTTTTTCTCTCTCAACCATAAAATAAACCAATGGCACCCATATTTTATCCACATAAGTGGTGGTTGGATTCCCACATAGCTTGTTCATCAAGGTCATAATCATCTTGATTCCAAGCGTAAATTGGATGATTGGGATGTTTCCACTAAGGTCATAAACTACTTGGTTTCAAAAATATAGCTAGGGAGTTAGGGTGGTCTTCAAATCACTTTTCTTGTCCCACTCATTGATTGTAGTCATGTCTACTTGGGTATTTCAAAATTTATAGTAGTTTTAAAATGATATAGGAGAAATATATGCAATATTCCTAAAGCTATGTTCATAGACTAACATGCCCTGATTAATTTTACAATCTTTAAAAATAGGAGAATTTTCATCAATACAATGTAGTACCTTTGATTTTGATGCAACATAATGCAAAATTGTCATCTGAATGGAGACTAGGTCATAATTCCTACTTTTGACTAATGCATTCCTTTCATCCTACTTTATGATGGTTGGTATCTCCTCAATGGTCTATAAAAGGTTAGACCAATGGTTATCTCTCATGTTTAAAGCTAATACATTAAATTCCATGTCTTTGAATATTATCCCCTCTATATCTAAGGTCAAATATAGCTTTGTATCTTCCTTGTATTATTTTCAAGCCACCATGACTAGGAGTTCTTTCAAATTGATCAATAATGGTCTATATTTGACCTTTGGATCAATTTATGTTTGCTCAAATGATAATTTGGATCTCTCAAGCTTGACTATGGTCAATTTGAGATCAAATTAGGGATTTTATAGACGTTAAGGCTTTTCTACAAGTCTTTTCCTAGCTTATTTTAACTTAAGTGGGTTTTGTACCTTAGATTTATTTTGTATCCTCATATTTATACCTTTGCCATTCTAATCCCACAAAATATTTGTTTTTGTGGCTTTCTATCTATTGGCATCATTGTGGCATCTATGTGGCATTTATGTTAAAAAACTAACCATTTCCCTTTGAAAATATGATTTTGCCTCACACCATAAGATCTATTCGGTATGAATCAACACAAACCATAGATCTTTAGATGTAGATAACTATCTTAAAATAGACATCCATGTGGCCATAATTTGACATCCACGTGAATGTTTTTGACATTTGTGTGACCATCAATTTTTAGCTTATTTTTGAGACTATAAACTGAGCTTAAATTTGATGTCCATGTGACCATCATATGAAGCCTTCATGAATGCCTTTGACATCCATGCAACTATAAATTTTAATCTCATATTTAGGATTCTATTCTAAGCTACCACTTTTCATTTTTTTATTCACTTTGTATTATGTTAGTTTTCATATGGAATGCCTTTTTGACATGTGGTAGTTTTGGTCTTGCTTAAAAGTCTATTTAAAAGTCTTGATTTGATATGCTCCATTTGATTATCTTCACCTGGGTAAATGTGAGTCATCGATCATGATCTAATTATTTCAATGCCATTGGCTCTTTCAATCATAAATGGATTAAGTAAACTCAAGACTATATAGAACTTATATCAAAGTGTTAGATTAATGTTTTCATTCATATTAATAAATATGAATAAAATTTAGCCTAATATTTTTAAGGTAGGTTAGGAAAATCATGAAAATGACCTTGTTTTTCATGAAATGCATAAGATAAGTCTTTAGTCTAAGTTTAAATATAATGAATAAAGGACCCTTTGAATAATATAAGTCATAGCATAAAATTTTATTCTAAGGTTTTATTGTATTAATAAATATAATCAAAACATTAGCATAAATTCTTAAGCTAAGTCTATATAATAAAAAGGGACCCTCCTATTTTCTCATTTTAATTTCACATCATTTGATATTTGACATTCACTTAAATCTAGGTCATTAATCATGATTTTTAGGATCGAGCGAGATTGGCTCCATGGGTTAGGTATTCAACTTATTAAGTCCACCTCACTTTTGAATAAATGTGGTTCATTGATCCTATAAATAAACACATGGTTTAAATTAGGACTTGGAGACATCAATAACTTAGGATAAATTCTTAAGACTAAGGTCTTGTATGTGTTGATAAACATGAACGGGGCCTTAATACTAAGACATTAGTCTAAGTTAATAACATATAAAAAGGACCCTACATATAGAAGGTTAGACCATATTAAAATTAAAAAGAATGAAGGGGATCAAGACATAAAGGGGACCAAGCTTATAATTTTTAGGCTAAGGTTTGGTCATGTTGAAAAACATGACTAAGCCTTAATATAAAATTAACTTTAAGTCCTTAGTATTTTTGAAGTGTTACCACCAATTTTTTGTTGCCATCAATTTGAGTTTGGTCTAAAGAACCTATGCTAGGGTTTCTTAAATGAGGGATTTAGGAAGCTTTAAACATGGCTTTAACTTGAATTTATATAGAAAAAGGATAGAAAAATCCCAATTTGGGATTAAACTATAAAAATCTAGGCATAGCACATTCAAGGAGGGATCCACTATACCTACAACTTGAAACATGAAGAGCAAATGCTAGTAACATTAGGCTAGATTAAACTAGATCCATGAAAAAATAAACCAACCAAGTCAAGGTGTGGATGATCTTCAAATAAAAAAAATGTGAAATCATACTAATGACACTCTGATCAAGTGAATTTTCAATTTCAATGTACAAATTTACATAATTTGACACATGGGTCCTCATTTTTTAGAAATAGGGGTATGTTGACCTCAATAAATGATGACTTCTAGGGGAAACATAGCAATATGTTATAATTAAGAGAGTCTAGATTAGATTAATAATTAAGATACTTATCTAATTTGATTAGGCACCATTATTAAGATTAATTCATGGTTAGAGAAAATATTGTACATGCAAAATTAGGATCAAATATCAAAACCTCTATCATGTTGTGTGTGTGATTTGATTCCACTTATTGATTGTCAAAGGATTTAAATAATAACTTCTAGGTTTATGACTTTAATCATTAACAATGAATTTTATCATGTTTGAATATTCATTAAGAACCATGATTTTAGCTCAAGGAAGGCTTGGGCATTGCTCTGCTATGAGATAGGTGTCCATAACCCCAATAGAGATGCTTTTAGATCCAATCAAGGTCTTGGTTCACTACCATCTAGGTGTCATAACCCTGATGGAGATTACTAGAATCACCTTTTATTAGAAAGATTTTGATTTTGTAATAATCTCTTATTTTTTTAGTTTTAGATCATCATGGGATTTTTAGCAAAGGTTGTGAACCAGATTATCTAGTTTTAAGGATTTGATCAAATTTTTGATCTTAAGACAATGACCTATGGTTGTAACCTTCATCCCAAAAAAGGATTTTTTTTAAGTCCAACCATGACTATGTTCCAACAACTTAAGATTACATCCCATATGTGTAATTCTTGTCAAAACCAAGTTCAGATCAAAACAATGTTTAAGATCTTATGGAATAATTAACTTATCTATTAGTCTTTACTAGTTTATTTACACTATAACATAAGCTTACATTTCAAATCCATGATCAATAAATGTTGAGGAATTATACCTACATTACTGAACTATGGATTTCCTAAGCAATCAAATGAAATTTGAGGTAATGGTTGTCCCAAAGGACTTGTTAGAAACAAGGAACAATGTAGAGAAAGAAAACACAGAAAACATAGAGTAAAGAAAGTATAAAGAAAAGGATAAGAAAAAAAATACATACAAACTTATGTACAAATAAATGATAGGAAAGAAATAATAGAAAGAAACTAATCTAGCCTACCTACATTAACTATATAAATTACTTACCTCCTATATCAAATGGAAAATTATTTAGTTTATTACAGAACCTTGAATCATGATTACTTCCATTCAATGGCCTCTTATTTTTAATAGGAGCACTTGTATGATTATGTCTTATAGGTGATGTAGTTTGGTCTCCTATCAGCATTCTTAGATGCATGGATTGAAGATATGAATCTAAGACCCAATCATCTTGATATGATCTTGATATTCAATATATGCATAAATACCCTTAAGGTAGGAAAACACCATATAATACTCCTTTAGGAAGGAATAACTCCAAAATGTCTCTTCAAGGGGACAACCTCCAATATCCTCTTATAATTAAAGACTCAACGTTTACTTGATATCTTTACCATGATAATCATCTCCTATATATATATATATATATATATATATATATATATATATATATATATATATATATATATATATATATATATATATAACCCATGGATGGGTAACCTCCTAGTCCCACTATAGGTCGACCATTACCCAATGTACTAATTCCATAAGTTACTCTATTATCCTAATATATTGTGCACATATAACTAACTAAAGGGATTTGTGCCACATGTTAGCATCTCCATCAAACCATATACATTAATATATCATATCTCTAGGTACATATCATTACTTCCCTCCTTGACATGTTTCATCCTTGAAACATAGGAAGAAACCAAATAATGAGTTTGCTTCAAATCATTGCACACTTGTCTCCAATCTCGATCATCTAGCCATCCATATGTGATCTTGGCAGGTGATATCTCCCCAAGCTTGTTTCAAAATTCCATTATGCTCCTCTAATTTCATTCATGATCATAACTATACTTCTTTGGTGTCTAAGCATAATTATTCCTCTTTTTATTCCATGTAACATATTCTATTGTGTTTCTCTGATTCCAACCATGACCATAGTCGGTATTCTTCCATGCATAGTCATAGTGATTTTCCCATTCATTCCATGTGCCATAGTATTTTTTATTTGGATTCTATGCATATCCATAATGATTGGAAATTTTATTTCTTGTATAGATAAAATGATTATTATTATGACACTTCATCACTTGGTTCCATGATTGTTTCATCTCATGATGATGTGGGTGTCTATATACCTCAACCTTTTCCAATAATTTGACCTTATCCACCTTTGCTTCTACCTCTTCCACCTTTTCCTTCTTTGTCTCTTGAGTAGATTAAGTGTTAATTTGTAGTGTGTCTTTATCTATATCATCTAAATCTTCATCATGCTCTTCATCACCTGTTTCCATCTCATTCTCATGATCTACCTGGATTGTTATTGGTGCCTTTTTCACTATGATATCTTGTAAAGTAATCTTATTTTTCCTATACCAAAACTTCATGAATTTTTTTTGAATATTAATATTCATTGTTCCCAAAGTCTCTAACCATAGATATCCAAGAACTATATCCATATCATCCATATCCAAAACATAAAAATCTAAATGCAAAACATATTTTTCCATAATGAGCTTCAAATATTTAAACATTTAAATATTATTACCATCTACTTGAACCTCCTTGATATTATTTTCTTGAACATGTAAATGATTGGCCACATTCATGTTAATGAAGTTATACTTCATGGTAGGGTTTATGGACACAACCACCTTTTTCTTTTCAATGCATCCATGAAATTGAAAAATTGACTCAGATTTCTTTGGAGCCAAATTATTTAAAGCATTCTCTTCTTCTTCTTCTTTTTCTTCTTCTTTATCATCATTATTATTTTTCTTCTACATCCTATTTTTATGTTATACCCCATTGATCTAGGAAGAGTTGTTCCATTGTTTTCCATGAAGAATATTATTGTGCAACTCTCAATTGATTAGACCACCAATGTTGTGCAGGCCCAAAAAAGAAAGAGATAATTTTATTTTCCAAAAAAATTCCATAGTATTATTCTCCTTTAAAATGAGCCACCATTCTCTAGCATCAACATCATCTTCCCCTAAAATTATTTGCAACTCCATGATCCACAAAAAAAAAATTAGGGTTCATGAAACCCTAAAATATCAATAACTCATACAAAAATGATCCGTAAAATCACAAAAAAAACCTCCAAACAACTAATTTTTTTTGAAATTTTGATTGTGCTTCTCTTATATCTTTTTCCATCTCTAGTGAAAATTTAGAATAAAAATTTCCTATATTTCAGAAGATATAGTGAAATTATTATAAACCCTAAAATAGAAATAAATCCATCAAAACTAATCAAAAGATCTCGATTTTTTTAATGTGACTTATTTGAAATATTCTCCATATCTAGTAAAAAAATTGTGGAAAATTTTTCAACCAATCAAAATTTATTTTTGATTCAAAAAACTAGGGTTTCGTTCCACACAAATTGCCCAAATCGAAGCTTTGATACCACTTGATATGATCTTGATATTCAATATATGCAAAAATACCCTTAAGATAGGAAAACACCATATAGTACTCATTTAGGAAGGAATAAATCCATAATGTCTCTTCAAGGGGACAACCTCTAATATCATCTTATAATAGAAGACTCAATGTTTACTTGATATCATTACCATGATAATCATCTATTATATATATATATATATATATCAATCTATATATATATATATATATATATCTAACCCATGGATGGGTAACCTCCTAATCCCACTATAGGTCGACCATTACCCAATTTACTAATTCCATAATTTACTCTATTATCCTAATATATTGTGCCCATATAACTAACTAAAGGGATGTGTGCCACATGTCAGCATCTCCATCAACCTATATACATTAATATATCATATCCCTAGGTACACAGCATTACTTCCCTCCTTGATTGTTTCATCCCCAAAACATAGGAAGAAACCAAATAATGATTGTGCTTCAAATCATTGCACACTTATCTCCAATCTCGATCATCTAGCCATCCATATGTGATCTTGGCAGGTGATAGCTCTCCAAGCTTATTTACAAATTCCATTATGCTCCTCTGATTTCATTCATGATCATAATTATACTTCTTTGGTGTCTAATCATAATTATTCCTCTTTTTATTCCATGTACCATATTCTATTGTGCTTCTCTGATTCCAACCATGACCATCAGTAGGTATTCTTCCATGCATAGTCATAGTTATTTTCTCATTCATTCCATGTGCCATAGTATTTTTTATTTGTATTCCATGCATATCCTTAATTTTTGGAAATTTTATTTCTTGTATAGATAAAATGATTATTTTTATGATACTTCCTCACCTGGTTCCATGATTGTTTCCTCTCATGATGATGTGGGTGTCTATATACCTCAACCTTTTCCAATACTTTGACCTTATCCACCTTTGATTCTGCCTCTTCCACCTTTTCCTTCTTTGTCTCTTGAGTATATGAAGTGTTAATTTGTAGTGTGTCTTTATCTATATCATCTAAATCTTCTTCATGCTCTTCATCACCTATTTCCATCTCATCCACATGATCTACCTGGATTGTTATTGGTGCCTTTTTCACTATGATATCTTGTAAAGTGATCTTCTTTTTCCTATACCAAAACTTCATGAACATTTTTTGAAAATAAATATTCATTGCTCCCGAAGTCTCTAACCATGGATATCTAAGAACTATATCCATATCATCCATATCCAAAACATAAAAATCTGAATGCAAAACATATTTTTCCATAATGAGCTTCAAATCTTTAAACATTGAAATATTATTACCATCTACTTGAACCTCCTTGATATTATTTGCTTGAACATGTAAATGTCTTGGCCACATTCATGTTAATGAAGTTATACTTGCTGGTAGAGTTTACGGACACAACCACCTTTTTCTTTTGAATGCATCCATGAAATTAAAAAATTGGCTCGAATTTATTTGGAGCCAAATTATTTGAACCCTTATCTTCTTCTTCTTCTTCTTCTTCTTCTTCTTCTTCTTTATCATCATTATTTTTTTTCTTCTACATCCTTTTTTTCTGTTATACCCCATCAATCTAGGAAGAGTTGTGCCATTATTTCCCATGATGAATATTGTTGTGCAAAGCTCAATTGATTAGACCACCAATGTCCTGCAGGCCTAGATAAAGAAAGAGATAATTTTGTTTTCCAAAAAATTTATTTTGTATTATTCTCATTAAAAATGAGCCACCATTCTCTAGCATCAACATCATCTTCCCCTAAATTTTTTTTCAACTCCATGATCCACAAAAAAAATTAGGGTTCATGAAACCCTAAAATATCAATAACTCATACAAAATTGATCCATAAAATAAAAAAAATACACCAAACAACTCAAAAAAAATTGAAATTTTGATTATGATTCTATTATATCTTCTTACATCTCTAGTAAAAAATTAAAATAAAAATTACCTATATTTTGGAAGATATAGCAAAATTATTATGAACCCTAAAATAGAAATAAATCCATCAAAACTAATCAAAATATCTCAATATTTTTTACTGTGACTTATTTGAAATATTATCCATATCTAGTAAAACAATTGTGAAAAAATTTGCAACCAATCAAAAGTTATTTCTGATTGAAAAAACTAGGGTTTTATTCCACACAAATTGCCCAAATCGAAGCTCTGATACCTGCTTGATATGATATTAATATTCAATATATGCAAAAATACCCTTAAGGTAGGAAAACAACATATAATACTCCTTAAGGAAGGAATAACTCCATAATGTCTCTTCAAGTGGACAACCTCCAATATCCTCTTACAATAGAAGACTCAATGCTTACTTGATATCTCTACCATGATAATCATCTCATATATATATATATACACATCTATCTAACCCATTGATGGGTAACCTCCTAATCCCACTATAGGTCAACCATTACCCAATGTACTAATTCCATAAGTTACTCTATTATCCTAATATATTGTGCCCATATAATTAACTAAGGGTATGTGTGCCACATGTCGGCATCTCCATCAACCCATATACATTAATATATCATATCCCTAAGTACATAGCATTACTTCCCTCCTTGACATGTTTCATCCCCAAAACATATGAAGAAACCAAATAATGAGTGTGCTTCAAATCATTGCACACTTGTCTCAAATCTTGATCATCTAGCCATCCATATGTGATCTTGGCAGGTGATAGCTCTCCAATCTTGTTTCCAAATTCCATTATGCTCCTCTAATTTCGTTCATGATCATAATTATACTTATTTGGTGTCCAATCATAATTATTCCTCTTTTTATTCCATGTACCATATTCTTTTGTGCTTCTCTAATTCCAACCATGACCATAGTAGGTATTCTTCCATGCATAGTCATAGCGATTTTCCCATTCATTCCATGTGCCATAGTATTTTTTATTTGGATTACATGCATATCCATAATGATTGAAAATTTTATTTCTTGTATAGATAAAATGATTATTGTTATGATACTTCCTCGCTTGGTTCCATGATTATTTCCTCTCATGATGATGTGGGTGTCTATATACCTCAACCTTTTCCAATACTTTGACCTTACCCACCTTTGCTTCTACCTCTTCCACCTTTTCCTTCTTTGTCTCTTGATTAGATGAAGTGTTAATTTGTAGTGTGTCTTTATCTATATCATCTAAATCTTCATCATGCTCTTCATCACTTGTTTCCATCTCATTCTCATGATCTATCTGGATTTTTATTGGTGCCTTTTTCACTATGATATCTTGTAAAGTGATCTTATTTTTCCTGTACCAAAACATCATGAACTTTTTCTGAACATTAATATTCATTGTTCCCAAAGTCTCTAACCATGGATATCCAAGAAATATATCCATATCATCCATATCCAAAACATAAAAAACTGAATACAAAACATATTTTTACATAATGAGCTTCAAATATTTAAACATTGAAATATTATTACCATCTACTTGATATTATTTGCTCGAGCATGTAAATTCTTGGCCACATTCATGTTAATGAAGTTGTACTTGCTAGTAGAGTTTATAGACACAACCACCTTTTTCTTTTGAATGCATCCATGAAATTGAAAATTTGACTCAGATTCCTTTGGAGCCAAATTATTTGAACCCTTCTCTTCTTCTTCTTATTTTTCTTCTTCTTCTTCTTATTTATCATCATTATTATTTTTTCTTCTACATTCTCTTTTTTTGTTATACCCCGTTAATCTAGGAAGAGTTGTTCCATTATTTCCCATGAAGAATATTATTGTGCAAAGCTCAATTGATTAAACCACCAATGTCGTGCAGGCCTAGACAAAGAAAGAGATCGTTCTATTTTCCAAAAAATGTCCTTAGTATTATTCTCCTTAAAAATGAGCCACCATTATCTAGCATCAACATCATCTTCCCCTAAATTTTTTTGTAACTCTATGATCCACAAAAAAAAATTAGGGTTCATGAAACCCTAAAATATCAATAACTCATACAAAACTGATCCATAAAATCACAAAACATCACTCCAAATAGATCAAAAACTTCTGAAATTTTGATTGTGATTCTCTTATATTTTCTTACATCTCTAGTAAAAATTTAGAATAAAAATTCCCTATATTTCGGAAGATATAGTGAAATTATTATAAACACTAAAATAGAAATAGATCCATTAAAACTAATCAAAATATCTCAATTTTTTTACTATGACTTATTTGAAATATTCTCCATATCTAGTCAAAAGAAGTGTGGAAAATTTTGAAACCAATCAAAAGTTATTTTTGATTCAAAAAATGAGGGTTTCTTTCCACACAAATTGCCTAAATCGAAGCTCTGATACCACTTGATATGATCTTGATATTCAATATATGCATAAATACCCTTAAGGTAGGAAAACACCATATAATACTCATTTAGGAAGGAATAACTCCATAATGTCTCTTCAAGGGGACAACCTCCAATATCCTCTTACAATAGAAGACTCAATGCTTACTTGATATCTTTACCTTGATAATCATCCCTTATATATATATATATATAACCCATGGATGGGTAACCTCTTAATCCCACTGTAGGTCTACCATTACCCAGTTTAATAATTCCATAAGTTAGTCTATTATCCTAATATATTGTGCCCATATAACTAACTAAAGGCGATGTGTGCCACATGTCAGCATCTCCATCAACCCATATACATTAATATATCATATCCCTAGGTACATAGCATTACTTCATTCCTTGACATGTTTCATCCCCAAAACATAGGAAGAAACCAAATAGTGAGTGTGCTTCAAATCATTACACACTTGTCTCCAATATCGATCATCTAGCCATCCATATGTGATCTTGGTAGGTGATAGCTCTCCAAGCTTGTTTCCAAATTCTATTATGCTCCTCTGATTTCGTTCATGATCATAATTATAATTTTTTTTTGTCTAAGCATAATTATTCCTCTTTTTATTCCATGTACCATATTCTATTGTGCTTCTCTGATTCCAACCATGACCATAGTAGGTATTCTTCCATGCATAGTCATAGTGATTTTCCCATTCATTCCATGTGCCATAGTATTTTTTATTTGGATTCCATGCATATCCATAATTATTAGAAATTTTATTTCTCGTATAGATAAAATGATTATTGTTATGATACTTCCTCACCTAGTTCTATGATTGTTTCCTCTCATGATGATGTGGGTGTCTATATACCTCAACCTTTTCCAATACTTTGACCTTATCCAAATTTGCTTCTACCTCTTCCACCTTTTCCTTCTTTATCTCTTGAGTAGATGAAGTGTTAAGTTTTAGTGTGTCTTTATCTATAGCATCTAAATCTTCATCATGCTCTTCATCACCTGTTTCCATCTCATCCTCATGATCTACCTAGATTGTTATTGGTGCCATTTTCACTATGATATCTTGTAAAATGATCTTATTTTTCTTGTACCAAAACTTCATGAACATTTTTTGAACACTAATATTCATTGTTCCCAAAGTCTCTAACCATGGATATCCAAGAACTATATCCATATCATCCATATCCAAAACATGAAAATCTAAATGCAAAACATATTTTTACATAATGAGATTCAAATCTTTAAACATTGAAATATTATTACCATCTACTTGAACCTCCTTGATATTATTTTCTTGAACATGTAAATGCTTGGCCACATTCATGTTAATGAAGTTATACTTTCTGGTAGGGTTTATGGACACAACCACCTTTTTCTTTTGAATGCATCCATGAAATTGAAAAATTGACTCAGATTTCTTTGGAGCCAAATTATTTGAACCTTCTTCTTCTTCTCTTCTTCTTCTTCTTCTTATTCTTCTTTATCATCATTATTATTTTTTCTTCTACATTCTCTTTTTTTGTTATACCCCATTAATCTAGGAAGAGTTGTTCCATTATTTCCCATGAAGAATATTGTTGTCCAAAGCTCAATTGATTAGACCACCAATGTCGTGCAGGCCTAGACAAAGAAAGAGATAGTTCTATTTTCCAAAAAATGTCCTTAGTATTATTCTCCTTAAAAATGAGCCACCATTGTCTAGCATCAACATCATCTTCCCCTAAAATTTTTTGCAATTCCATGATCCACAAAAATAATTAGGGTTCATGAAACCCTAAAATATCAATAACTCATACAAAACTGATCCATAAAATCACTCCACACAACTCAAAAAAAATTTGAAATTTTTATTTTACTTCTCTTATATCTTCTTACATCTCCAGTAAAAATTTAAAATAAAAATTCCCTATATTTTGAAAGATATAGAGAAATTATTATAAACCCTAAAATATAAATAAATCAAACTAATCAAAAGATCTCAATTTTTTTACTGTGACTTATTTGAAATATTCTCCATACCTAGTAAAACAATTGTGGAAAATTTCGCAACCAATCAAAATTTATTTCCAATTCAAAAAACTAGGGTTTCGTTCCACACAAATTACCCAAATCAAAGCTTTGATACCACTTGATATGATCTTGATATTAAATATCTCAATTTTTTTACTATGACTTATTTGAAATATTCTCCATATCTAGTCAAAAAAAGTGTGGAAATTTTTTCAACCAATCAAAAGTTATTTTTGATTCAAAAAATGAGTGTTTCTTTCCACACAAATTGCCTAAATCGAAGCTCTGATACCACTTGATATGATCTTGATATTCAATTTATGTAGAAATACACTTAAGGTAGGAAAACACCATATAATACTCCTTTAGGAAGGAATAACTCCATAATGTCTCTTCAAGGGGACAACCTCCAATATCCTCTTACAATAGAAGACTCAATGCTTACTTGATATCTTTACCATGATAATCATCTCCTATATATATATACATCTATCTAACCCATGGATGGCTAACCTCCTAATCCCACTATAGGCTGACCATTACCCAATGTACTAATTCCATAAGTTACTCTATTGTCCTAATATATTGTGCCCATATAACTAAGGGGATGTGTGCCACATGCCAACATCTCCATCAACCCACATATATTAATATATCATATCCTTAGGTACATAGCATGTAACAAACCGTTACACCAAAACCTCGATACATTAGTGAAATCCACCCATCAGGTCATAACATCCCACCACACTTTCAAAGCCCAGACTCTGGGCTAGATTTGCACCTATAACACTAGGATTCCCTATGTGTACGAGCCTTGGATGAACACTGCCATGCTAGTGTAGCCACCCGCTCTGTGACTTGAACCCAGGTGGAGGCTCTAATACCACATGTAATGAACCATTACACCAAAACCTCGAGGTGTTAGTGAAATCTGCCCATCAGGATCATAACACATCTTCTTCCCAAATTATTCTACTTTTCAGTAGGAGTGCTAGTTCTACTTCATCTATAGATAGATAGTGTGCTATATCATCTTCACTCATTAATGGTAATTTATCTAGTATCCTTAGACTAATGTCTTCATTGGGTTCCTCTTGATGTGGACATGAACTACCAATCTTTACACAAAAATCTTGTAAATCATCCCAAAAGGATTTTTCATCTTGATCAACTAGATGATGTTCATCTAGACTCCCATTAAAAACATGTTTGTCCCATAATCTTGACCTCTTGATGAAGTCATATGATAATTACTGATCTCTTTCACCTATTTTATCTTCATCCTCAATGAATAAAGTTAGCTCTTCAATCTATTTAGGCTCCAAATCATCTTTGTTTAAGACCTCCAAAATAATATCATCTTCTAATAACTTCAGATCATTAGTGAAATCCTCAGATAAAACATCCATGTTTTGTTATATCCTATCAAATACCATTTTTATCTCTTTAATTCTATTTAATAATTCATTGTATGACTTTTTACAGTGATCATATTCCTTAGGAGTATTCTCCATTTCAAAAATAAATCTTCATGGGTTGTCTTTCTGTCTACCTTTTGAAGAAAGATCATCTTGTACTTGATCCATATCCATTTCTATCAATTCTTCTTCATATGTAGATGTTATAATGATGATGTTTTGGTGGTCTTTAATAGCAATGTCTTTTTCATCTTCAGTAATACAAGTCATCTTAGAGGCAACTTCTTCAATTGGCTTATCTTCATCTTAATATTCAAATGGGAAATCAAAGGCCTACATGAAGGATCTAAGAGTTCATGAAAATCCATATTTCCCTACAATATTATCTTGGTTAGGCATAATTTTAGATGTTTCAAAAACATTATAATGATTAGCTAAATCTATATCATAGAAACTCATTTATATGATTTTAGATTATCTATTATTGTTGTTATCATGAAACCCATTTGGAGGCCTATTGAAAATTTAAGAAGAGTAACCCTTATCAAAATTTTACCCACTATTTACCACTTGTTTTTACAACTAATTAAAGTTAGTTCTCAATTTTGGACCATTTCTAGTATTAAGTCATTTGAAAATTTTTGTGTCTTAAACTCATGATTGAGAGCATAACTACTGCCTATGATATTTACATAATTATGCTCAAAGTAACATAAATATGCAAATAATACACCAATATTTGATCAAAACACACCAAAATTAGCAAATATTCTACAAATTTTCAAAGATCTAACTAAGGGCCCTCCATATAGCACTCGTAAAGATCCTCCCGTATATGCCTAAATGTGTACCATATGTGCTTAGAGTGTTTAAGAAACACTTCTCATTTTAGAATTCAAAGAACTCAGTGCATGAGTTATAGGTTGTGTTTACCCTATTCTCTATTGGTGGAATAGAGGCAGAACAAATGACTATTTCACAATATTTATATTAGTTGGTGGTTAGGAGCCACTATAGACAAATAGTATATCTATGAAAAATATGAAGTAACTATGCTAAGAATAGTGAATTATGATAAAAAAATAATCTAAGAACTAATCTGAGCTGGATATTTACAATGATAATTAAACTAAAGTGATCCTGTTTAAAAAGAATCAAAAGAAGGGTAGGGCAGAAAGAAATGTTGTTGATCTTCATTCTAAATATCATGACAAAGTTCAAATTTCATCTAGGTATGTACTTAACCAATGTGTAACATGATATATCTTAATCCCAAATCCTATCACATATTAGGCAAATTCTTTAAAAAGGTATAACTAATGCAAATCATAAACTAGGTCACTTCAAATATTTACCCCTACAAACAAATAACATTAACCCAAATGCAAGAAGAATAAGAAAATGAAAGGAACCTAATGACTTTCAGTCAACCTAGCATTAGTAGAAGTTAACAACATTGAAATCAAATGTACACACCAAGAATTCATAAGAACAATTTAATTCTAGAAGTAAGAACAAGGAAGTGAGAGAGAAGCCATGATAAAAATGAACACAATCAAGTATTGTACAATCTTTGCAAAATTCCTTGCTTATATTAATTATTCCATTATTACAAAGTAATTTGGATCTAATAACTCTGCCCTCTTTATAATAGACAATACTCCTTTTATAGAATACAAGGAAGTACGTCGATCAGTCATATCCATTTACAAGTGTACAAGTGTAAGGATAGCTATCATTTTACAAAATTTCTAGAATACACTAGAATTTTACAAATAAACTAACCTAAGGAATTTTTCTTAGAAGATGCATATGCCTTTATAAAAGAATATCTAATTTCAAAATTTTGTAAAGTTTTAAGAAAATAGAATATTTCTAACTTTGAGGACTCTATGTTTATGTAGTCCCTTATCTTTCCTATAGGATCTTTAATCTATAATGTTGTTTGCTAATGAGCTATAGGTCCAAAATTGGCCTCATTAAGAGCTCCTTCTCTTGGATATCTATGTCTTTGAGCTCTTTCTTGACCTATACCATAGCTTGTTTGGTGCCCCTTTCATCTCCCATGTTTTCATCTAATGATAAGAGTAGGCTCATGATTATCTTATCACATCCCCTATTTTGCCTTGCACTTGGATTCTCACTTCTTGCATAAATTGAGTAGTTCTAAGCTTGAACTCCTCATCTATAATAAGTCCCAAAGAACTTAGTGAGGTGGGTTCTTTAATTAAATTATCCAAGATATACACCATCTTATCCTCTTGATGTTTAAAGTCCCCAATAATATCCTTTATTTTCTTGGACTAATTTCTTAAGGCAATAATATTGTCTACTAATATGGCCATAACTATGTTTAGGTTTGTTAGGTTGATTGTCCTAAATTATGGAACTTGATTTTTAGTCAAGGATTTAATCAAGTCTTTCACCTGATAACTTGTAACTTGCCATTATAAAAATTAGCCTATATCCCCATTACTTTGTCTGCTCATAGTATATTTTTTGGCTCTGACTGCTTTCAAGGAATTAAACAAGTCAACCATGGTGTCTTCAAACTTCTTGAATTGGTCCTCATGGATTGACAAGATGGCTTGTTCCTTTCAATTCTTATTCTACTATAGGATGCATTTGATCATTGTTTGCAGTTGGTCTATCTAATATTGAGCCAATTTAAGCACATTATCCCTAAATATGGGGTGTTCACCTAGTTTTTGACCTTATTGGATTCAATCCAAGGAATAGTTTCACCTTTTGAAAGGTGAACTCTTCTCTTTTGACCATATCTTTCCTTTTAATCACCCTTTCTAGACTAGTCGTGTCTGGATTAAATTGAACTCCCACTGATGATGGAGTTACTTTAGGAATCTTTGGGGTTTCCACTTGTGTGCCTAAAGTTATAGGAGCATCCATCTATCTTTACTTCTCTTTTTATTGCAATACCACAATCTAGGGCTTGAGTTCATCATGGATAGTGATGTTGACTTATTTAGTAATGGACCAAGAATGATGTAGAGTAGGAAATTTATACAACTTTCCATATATGAAATACTTTGGAATGGAAGGGCCATAAATTGGGTTATCTTCACTGAAAATATTGACCTCACTTATGAGGTGGGTGAAGGTAACCTGTGGTATCTTGCTCTTCATTGAACCTAAAGTCATCTCAACCTTTCTCTTTGGAGTACTAATTGGGACTAAACCCAAAGCCAATTCCTTCCCCTTATATTTCTCCTCAACTTATGGTTGAGGTTCTTCCATTTGTGATTCCTTAGCCCAAACCTCTTCTTCATCTAATTGATAGGTTTTGTACAACATTTTAAGAGCCTCCTCCATTATTTTTTAGGATTTAGTGCTATTATATCAATCTCCTCAATTAAGGGTCTTAGTTCTTTAAGCTATACTAAAGATGATGAAACCTCATCTAGCATTATTTATTTAAGCCTATATTTAAATTATATTCTAAGATCTTGTGTTTCTATCTGTGGTTGTGCTAAATGCCTGAAAGATAGACCTAGTAATAAATGGTACTGCCTGGGCCCCATCTACCATATGTCATCACTTGGTTTATTTTTTCTTAACAATCTAGCCTTTGGATTAATGTTATGTTTCTTCAATCTTGGAAATACTTCATTGAATGAAGAAGCTCTAGTGTACAAGAAATCATAAAGACTAGGCTGGTGCTCATAGGTTATATTGATTTCCTTTGACTTCAAATGTTTCATAACTTTATCATTAGGGTCCTGTATGCAATCAAAAATGTATCATATCTATAAATAAATCCTATATTAGAGAAAATAGAACATACCTAAACTTCCAATTGGGGATAAATTTGTTAAATGGGGGCATGACCAATATGGGGATCTACTAGACCCAATTAGAGGATCACTTTTCATAATACACCATGCTAGGAAGTGTTTCAAAGCCTACAATCTAACACAATCATGTAACAACTTTAAAATATTATTAGGTTTAATGTTAACTCTATTCTAATAACAAGAAAGAAAATATAATCTAGTGCACACCAAAGCTTATGGCACAAAGTAGGGGTTATAAATAAAACAAACTAAAATAAACATGCATATAAGACATACTTATGTCAATGTACATAGAATCTTAATGTATGGGAGATAATCAAAAACTACATTATCTATCTACTCTTATGAATTAGAAATAAAATTATGAATACTTACCTTTGAAGATGAACCTACTGAGACTCAGTGTCTCCCTTGGCCAAGGTGCTTTACAAGAAATTATTGTGGTATGTAAAAATAACAAAGTTAAATCAGCTCTAGTCTACACAACTTATCTATTCATCCATAAGACTTATCCACAAGATAAGATCTATAACTCTAAAGAAAGTATATAACCCTAAGCTTTATTACTTAAATAGAATGGTCAATAAGTGATGTTCTTTCTCACTTATTCTTTTTCACTTCTTTCCTTACAAATGGTTGGAAATGAATTTGTATATATAGGTAGATCTTACCCTCAATCCATCTAAAAATATTGGTCGTATAGGGTTGACCTAGTAAACCTTATATGTTTTTGGAGATAATTCACTAGGTCTGAGCTAGGTTGATCTAAGGGCTAACAAACTCAAAGAATGAAAAATACCCCTAGACTGTACAGGGTCAACCTAGTCAACCTAGTACAACCAACTATCAAAAGGGAATTAAGGAAAGAAAAGGATGATAAATCATAGAAAAAGACTAGAATGGGTAAGGATGAGAAGAATAAGCTTATGTTAAATGGTTTTAGGAGATGAGTGTGTAGATGACAAGTGGAAAAAGGGATAATAATATTATGAAACACCAATGGTCTACCCATCCCTTTCTTGATGCACCCCTTAAGGCATGTACTTAGAGAGATTGAGGCTTGATGGGATCCTATAAGATACAAAGTGTAATTAATCAATAAAATTTTAAAAATATTATGTGTATAAATATGCCCCACTCAAGTCTCATCACGTGTCACATAAGTGTAATGCGGGATGGTGTTTCAGGAATTAGAACATGATAACACATAATGTTGATACTAAGTAAAGTGAAGTAAGGAAAAAATAAGATAAATATAAGTACAAAATTGAAAAACACATACCTTTACTTACCTTAGTGTTGTATATAAATAAGTATACTACAAGAGATAGTGAAGGCATCCAATGTGAAGAACACTAGGTGAACCTATAGAAGTTAGTGCAAATAATAGAAAAAAAAATCAAAAAAATTGGAATATAGTCATAGAATAGTGGAAAATATTTTATATGTCATCATGAATCTAGTGCCTTTTATGGTTTTGAAAATGGGTGAGTAGAAACAAAGATATAATCTAAAGGAGTATGCAGGAAAATAATTGAAGAATTTGAATTTTGAAAAGTGTTTTTAAATAGGGGAAAGAGAAGTCATTTTATTAATTTAACTTGTGAAAGAAAGAAAAAATAGCTCTAGAGGCCAAACAAGCTAGGATGGAAAGGAGACAACAGGCAACGGGTGTACTACAGGGATGCAACTATGAATCTAAAGCTAGTTTTTGATTATTTTGTTGAATTAAGTGTATTTTTTGAAAAATGTAAATTTTTAGCAGTTTTATATGTCAAAATGAAGTGAAACTAAATTCTATAGGTGGGAAAAATGAATTAGGCAAATGGGTTTGAATAAATTAGGATTAAAATTGCAAAAAACCACTTTTTTAGGAAAATGTAAGGGGTCAGTAGCTAAAAATAATTGTGTCAACCCAGTAGGTGTGTGTCGACCCTATACATTTTATAGACTGTCGACATAGTATAGTTTGCCAACTGATCCAAAAATTTTAGAATGACAACACAGTACTAGGGAGAGGAAAATAAGAGGGTTGACTTAGATTTTTAAATCAACCAAGTCAAAAATAGGGAAATTTTGGTCAAATTACGCTGACCAAAAAACCAAAATGGTACAGAAATGCATGCAAAAGGCTAAAATAAGGATAAAATGGTCCAAAATGATAAGGAAAAAAAGGACCAAGTAGGATAACAATAGATAAAAATGAATGAATTAAAGAAATTTAGATTTGTTTTTTATTAAAATTGTAAGAAGAATGTATTTTGACTATACATGACATGGAGGATCTAATACATATTTTGTCATTTCTTGGTTATAGGGATGACCCAAATTCTAGAGATTGGTAGGCATGTCTTGGCTACCATATATACTAGAGTGACTCACCATAGGTTATAGAGCTACGCTAGTATCTATAGGCCTAGGATGGATAGCTGACATGTGTAGTATTCTATTGAGTGCAGATCTCTTAGTCCTGTTCCTTGGATGTTGGGACTTATTGACTAATAAATTTATATGGAAGGTAGATGGGGACATGGTAGAGGTAACTATCATGTTATAGGATGTGCATTCCATCCTAGGGTTATTGGTGATAGGATCACCAGTGACTATAAGTATACCAGATAGCCTGGAGGAGAGGAGAGGCTTATCTATGTGGGTTATAGGATCATATACAATATTAAGAGGTAGGCAAGTTACTATGTTTGATGTATATACATAATAGATTCTAGACATCTGAAAGGATATGATAGGACTTATGATATATTGTGTACTATGTCACAAGTGGAATGACAAAGTACCACTATTTGTGGTAGCCTTAAGAAGGAGGATTCTAGAGGAGAGAATGTTATATGATATCATCTCTGTCATTTGGGTCTAGCTTGTACATGATCTATATGAGGTGTTGGGTAGAGGATATAATTCAATATGACTAATCATATTATTGAAATCTTGGATTTATGATAGGTTTCCCATATATCAACTTGTTGGGTTGGCCCATATAATTAATGATACGTTGCCTTGAGCATGAAGATAGAGAGAGGACCAAGTAGCACAAGTTATGCCCCATATGCTAGTGATACAAACTGAGACGTGAAAACATAGTATGGTATCTATATGGGGACATAATGACTACATGGCAAAGATGGTACATAGTTTCACTAGCTACAATAAGGACATAGGTGTTTGGACACTATACTTAGTGGAGAGAGCCACATCTAGTGGTATGAGTGTTAGGATAAATGGGCTTACCTCATCTAGAGGCATTGATATTGATGCCTAAGTACTAGGATTGACATGTGAGAGAACCAAAAGGGAGGAGGTCACTTGGGCCACTAGTGATGAGGATGATACTCAGACAACATCATGAACAACCATGGACTAAACAAGAATGATAGGGAGTAAAGTAAGAGGAGAGAGATGTAGAGGTAGTATTACTAGAGATACCACCACCATATTTGAAATGAGATGAGATATGACCACTGAGGACACAACATTGATGGAGATAGGAGTAAGAGAGAGTGGAGACTATCACCATCCATGAGGACTTAGTGGGTGAGAAAGAGGAGATTTAGATGATAGAGGGGCCACTCAAGCATAGGTTGAGATGGATACGAGATATGAAAACTAGATTTGAGCTAGGGAGGTGACCTATAGAGAAGGTGCTAAGAGGTCACATAGATGGAGAGACTATGCAAGGTAGTTACATGAATGGAGAGACCATAGTGGCTAAGACATAGACAAGTAATAAAGATTATTAAAGTTTTGTTTAATTTTTATTTTTAAATAGAGACTAGAGGTAGATAGATATTTCAAGATATGATAGTGATTTAATATCTATTTGGGTGTGATGTTGTAGGTATTAGTAAGGATGAGGAAGAAATATGGGGGTGCCTTTTGAGGGGAGTACTCCATGGCATCTTGGATGAGACTCTATATCCATATGAACATACTACATTAGAGGACCCTAATGTACCATCTACCCTAACTCAGGTGAGTTGGTTTAGATTAGCAAGGGAAGTAATCAAGTAGATATAAGCATAGGGAGAGAGATGATGTAACCACTAGTAGAGATGGGTGTAGGTGAGATATGAGCATGGTAGGCCCTGATAGAGGAGAGAGCTATGCATCTAGATATAATGATGCAAATGACATAGGCACATACTATGATGTAGACCTAGTTGACACAGGCTCATATAATGACCTAGATTGAGTTGGCATAGACACATGTATAGATAGTTAATCTACAAGGATATGTAGAGGGATTGATATCTTAGATGGCCTCCTTAAAACTTACTATTTATAGGATTCAAACTGAGGTCTTAGCAGCCATCATGGCTAGCCCACAAGATATATAGGATGGGACCCTACCATAGAACTAGAGAATTGTATATATGATTATACTTGTATCAAAACTTATGAGATGTATATATATAATGTATCATTTTGGTATATTTATTTTGATTGTGTATGTTGTCATCATTATGGTTGTGGTTGTGGATGACTTGGATATGTTTATTTCTAGCACATGTATTCAGCTTTTGTTGTATATGTTATAGGAAACATATGAGATGTGGTTTCTTTTCTAGCATTATGTAGAACACATGCATGGTTAAAATGAAATAGGCAAAAATACTTGGTAAAATATAATCAATAAAAAATGTAGTACACACTATTTCAAGTTGGTAAATGTGTAATAATAAGAAAATGACTAAGTATAAAGAACCAAGGGATGGTAAAACAAGATGGTAAAAAAGGAATTTGTTCTTAAACCAAAGTGAAATATTTTTGCACCAAATTAAAACAAGTAAAATCATACTAAATCACATTGGGAAGTATGAAAACAATGTAATAAAATGGAAGGTATGAAAAAGGGCACACATGGTTTAGAAAAAATTAAATTAAATCAATCAACTATACTAAATCACGTTGGGAAGTATAAGATAAAAACAAAATTGACAAAATATTGGTCTTAAATTTTTCACACTAATTCAAGCTGAGAAGTATGAAAAAATCAAGAAATGGTTGTATTCTTACATGTACTTAGAAAATAAGAAAATAAGAGTGAAAGATAAATGAAGTAATAATAAAACATACTAAATGAATCTGGGAAGCATGTCAATGATGTGTAACTTCATAATCAATCACATCTTATCTCATATTTAACACATGTAATTTTGATTGTGACTTGTATAATTAGAAAATTTTGTGAGGAATTTTGTGTCCTATTTGTGGTCTTACATTGTAACTCAAAAAGAGAACACCATTGGGGTGGAAAAATTAGGACAATCACGTAACAAATAATATGGGTAATAAGAAGGAAAAATGTGGTAATTTTTTAGGAATGTTGGGTCCTATCCATGGTCTTATAATGCAACTCAAAAATAAAATCCCAAGGGGAGTGATCAGTATACAAAAAATATTTCTCAATAGGAAATATGAGGGGTATAGAGAATGAAAAAGGGAGTGTAAAAATCAAGACTTAGGAATCTTATAAGAAGACCTTAGAATACAAGATGCATACTAAGGACATGAGAAGACACTAAGTGACTAGTGACCATAAATGTAAAAAAGAAACCTATTTTATATAGACACAAATATTTGTAATCAAATAAGCATAATACTAATATCAACTCATGAAGGCATATTGGTATAAGAAAAGGTAAAATGGACCTACCTTTCCATAGCATGTTCCCTATTCTTTAGGGCCCCTTATAGAGTCATAGGTACTTGCATGAGAAAATAGGTAGCACTAAAATAATTTTTTTATTCTCCTTTTCTAATCTACTAGCCTACCACACCCCAAAGGAACTCATCTCTATCATGAGGCCAAAGGTGGAGTTTGATCTTTGACTAGGAAAAGGAGACGTGCTTTGAATCACATTTTTTAGTGTGATTTGACTTTTAAGAATATTTTTTCCTTTTATATCATTTATTTTTGTAAAATGATTTAGATTTGAAATTTTTATGGATTTTGAATATTTCTCATTCATATGGATTTTGACCAATCATGAGAGATGTAGTGATACACACAAATGAGATATAGACTAAGGCTAAAGGAAGCTAAGTAACCTAAGACAAAGACTAACTAGGACACTTAGGCTTAACAATGAACTGGCATGTGATCTCAAGTCTCAACCATGTATATGCTTAGTTTGTAAAAAAGGAAGAAGGGAAATAAGGAAATACAAAGTGGACCAATAAAATGAAAGTATATGGAGATGCATTGTTTGCTAATTGATCACATGGTAAAGGGAGATAATAACCAAAGGGAACATGGTTGGTATAATCAGGTCACAATGACAATTATTTATGAAAAATAGAGATAAGAAATAAAAAAATCATGAATACACAAGAATGGAGTGTTGAGAAAAACTTAAGAAAGAAAGAGAAAGCAATGATAAAGAAATACAATCATATGTGAATATAAATGACAATATAAGTTAGAATTAGTACCAAAAAGTAAAGAATCACTATATAAGAAAAATATGAATTTGACACAATGTCAAATGATATAACAGATATATAAGAATGAAATTAGAGCACACATACAATCAAAATTAAAATTTAAAGGCACCATTCATGTGCTCATAAATTGATAAATCTATCCACATAAAATATCTAAGACATCAGACAAGTCTATATGAATCTAGATATGAACTATGGATAATGTCTTGTCAATATTCAATGAAAAATATAAAAAGACTTATCTTATAATCTCCTCAACTAAAAAATTAGGAATGCTCAAAGGATCATGTAGAGGAAAATCAGGTAAGGGATGCTTAGGAGAATTTATGGGAGCACGCTATATGGGATATGCAGGAATTATTAGTGAAGAAGGATTCATGGGTGAGGGACTCACAGGTGAAGAGGGATCCATGGGTGAGGGAACGTCCATAGGTGAAAGTATCATAGGTGGAGGCATAGAAGATGATGAAGGGACCACATGAGGGTATGGAACCACTAAAGTTGGATCCATGGGAGAAGGAGGATCCTTCTTTTAGGAATGACCTATAGGAAGAATGAAATAAGGTCTAGGAATAGCTACACGGTGATCTTTAAGGTGATATTGAAGGATTCAGTAAAGATTGATGTGATGGGTGGCACATTGGTCAAAAATAATATACCTCACCATAATTAGGTATATATTTAGGTAGAACCTTTAGGGGAGGCATGGATTTGTCTAAGGAAATAAAGGAAGGATGCAAAGTATCAACATATTGTCACAACTTATGATAATGGGTAGAATATTAGTTATCTATCTTATGGAAACAATAAATACACTTGTGAGTGGTCTTAGGAGAAACATTCATAGAAGAAGGTATAATAGGAGTGGAAGAAGTTGGAGAACACTCATCGGCCCATTTGGTGGGAAAAGGAGCCATTTTAGGCAAGGGAAGATAGTGATAGAGGAGGAATGGAATTAGGCTCAATGAAAAGAGCAATGGGATGAGAAGCAGGGGTAGGCTCAGTAACATCAAGAGTAGGCACATACTCAACTATAGTATGAGTAAGAATAGGCTTAACTATAGTAGGAGTAGTAATGGGGTTCAAAAAGGGCTCTACTAAGGGAACATTAGCATCTATAGAATGCTTAAAAAGGATTTCAATAATCTCAGGAGTAAATCAACTATGGTGATTAGGGTACCTAGAAAAATGGTAAGGCTTAGTCATAGCATGAACCATGAGCATACTCATATGAGGCTCCTTATAAATTGGAGGTGTTGTTAAAATATCTACCTTATAATAAAGAGAAAAAATACTAAAATTAGGAATTGAAAATGAAGGAAGATATGAAGATACATGAAAATACTCAAGTAAAGAGGAATGATAATAGATAATCTTAACATTATGGGACTGTACAAGACCACCTAAGAGTGGATCATCTAAGTAATAACCATCATTATAATCTAGGGTATGAAGATCAATGACACAAATAGGGATGATATTTTCATTTGAGGAAGTATGGTGAAAGACTGCCTAGTCTTGGTTAAGGCAATGGGAATATCATCACAAGGAGGATTGATAGAATGATGTTTCAAGGAAGTAGGAAGCTATGAGATAAGATGAGGAAAGATATTGGAAGTTTTAATCTTTAGGTTAATATCATCAAGCTCATCATCATATAAATCTAAGAGGTTATGGGGAATGTTATTGATGGTTTTAGGATGACCATTACAACCTTGAGTTAAATTAACAAGAAAATTAAGATGATGTGACTCATAAAATGGAACACTAGGCAAAGGTTAAATAGTAAGAATCTTGAAGAGACCATGGTCTTGGTAATGTTAAAAATTCTAAGGGTTAGTGTCACCATAAATCCTATAAATGGCTCCATTATGATGGAATTTAACACATTGATAGGTGGAATAAGTAACAACTTTCATACATTGATTCCACAACCTACCAAACAAGATGTTATTAGAAAGGGGAAAGTTAAATATCATCACCTTCATGTGAAAGGTGAAAGGTGAGATGGTAATAGGAAGCCACACATAACTTAGAGGAGACATTTTCCTTATATCATATCATTGTTAGGTATTTCATGTAGACTTGAGATTATATTCTGAATATCCAAGGGTCTTAATGAATTTGAGAGAGGCAATGCAAGTGTCAAAACCCTCATCAATAAATGCATTATTAACTTGGATATCACCTATTTGAACACTAATGAATAAATGAAGATCATTCACATGAATAAAAATATTTTTGGGAATCATAGAAGCTATGGGAAATTTTAAGGAAAGATAAGTGTCTATAGTTTCATCAGTGGTGATAGACATCTCTTCACATTATTATAATATACTATCTTCAAAACTAGATAAGGTTGCCTTTAATCCTATTAGGGGAGGACGAGGGACATTCATCTTGAATAATAGTTACATAAGACATTTTTTATGATGGGGAGGAGTCCTCATAATATCAAAAAATATAATTTGGGATAAGAGATTAGTGAAATCTGCATTGGGATCACATTCATCATAACCCATAAGAAGCTTATTAGAAATAGGTGCATAATTATTAAGGAGGTCCTTGGAAGGAGTAGTCAAAGTAAATTGGAATTTTTGTTGGTAAGAAGAATAATGTTTGTAAAAAGATTACAAATCATGTTGTGATGATGAAGTAGTTGATGCAAGTTGATTTTGAGAATTGGTAGAAAAGTGTTAGTATAAATTTGATTGTCATTATTGTTAGAAGATGATATAAGAGTGGTAGAAATAGAAAAGGAAGTGTTATCCAAGAGTGAATCAAAAATTGAATCTTCAAAAGTAATAAGGTCATCTTGACCCAATGTATTTAAATGAGTTGGGGCAGAATCTTGGATAACATGATATGTTTGGGATGAAGGAAAATTGTAGATAGGTTGAGAATCGATAAAAGCAACCATACTTCGCATATTAGTATTATTAACCACATTATCTTTGAAAGTTGGTTCAACAAGACATTATACATTATTGGTGTAAGGGGTAACTTTTTCTTGATTGTCTTGAATTGGTTGATGACTAGGAAGAAGGTCTTTGTAGATAGCCAAATGAACATTAGCTTGATTCAAGGCTTGAGTTTTATCATGTGAGTTAAAATCCTTGAAATAAATATCATATGTTTGTTGATGCTTTCAAATGATAAAATTATGATCAAAATTAGGAATAAGAAGAAATTCCATATCTAAATTATGAAGTGGTCTATAGGTCTCATGAGAATGACCCCAACTAGCATGAAACCAATAAAATTTGTTAGGATCATACTAGGATTTCATAGGATGGGTAGGGTCAAAATATCATGAAAGAGGCCTAGGTAGATGCTTATGAAATTTAGATGAGGATAGAGTTTTATGAACATTAATGTGATTTGGTGAAGATAAATGAGGATTGTTATATTGTTGAGGAGGTAGGGTTGGTTACGATGAAGGGGTAAGAATAATAGATTGAACATGGTGAATGGTGTCATAAGAATATGTAACACCATCATTGGTAACATTATGATTTTTGTTTTTAAGTAAGAGACAAGGACCCACATAAGGTTAGGGTGACTCAAATTGAAGCATAAGGAAATATTATCATTTAGAATTGTTAATAGCTTCCTCAAATGTACATAAAGAGAGAGTGTAGAACTGATATTGAAGTTTAAGAAAAAGGGCATTGATAAAGAGATGGAAAATATTATCATCATCCATGTTATGTTCACATTTGTTTGACAATGTTTTCCACCTTTTAAAAAAGGCTTGAGCAGTTTTGTTTTCAAGTTTTTTACAATTTAAGGAGTGGGCCAAAGTGTTTTTAGGAAGATCACTAGTTTTGAATTATTTAACTAAAGAATTCACTAAATCCTCAAAACTATTAATGTAATGAGTTTTAAGTTGGTTGTACCAATCCAAGGCATCACCTATGAGAGTTTTGGCTAAGATTTTGGTAGTGACAAAGGTGTTCAATTTGACCCAATCCTTATAAATATTTATAAATTTTATAAGATGAAGGGTGGGATCAGTTGATCCATTATAAGAAATTATAGGTGTGATACCTCCAATATCAATGTTAGCAATTTGAGTAGTAAGAGGTTCATTTTGGAGATGTTTAATGGTTTTTTTGACTAAATGAGGTTGATGAATGAGATTACCTTGAGAATATTGATGAAGAGAAGGGGGAACATTTTGATTATGTATGCCCCAAGCTATTGGTTGAGGATGAGATTGAATATGAAGAAGGTGGTTTTGCATTTTCATTTTTTGATTTATGTTAAGATCTTGAAAGGTGTTCATTTGATTGTGTGTTTGTAAAAATAGTTAATGTGTTTGATTAACATTTTTAGGAGCATTATAGTTGGTATTCATGGCTTGGGTACCATTTTGGTGTTAGTAGGAGCCTGATAATAACTATGAGAATGTGAGGCACTTGTGGTAAAATTTACTTATGTAGCAAAAGTGTAGCAAAAGATGGACTAGTAAATGGTTGAGAAGAAGAAGCACTAGTAAGATGACTACCTTGGGTAGAAAATGATGCACTAATTACAGGATTAAGGATAGTGGATCTTATGAGAGGCCCACTAGATGTAAAACCTACATGTTAGTGGATATACTAGGTATGGAGGTAGAAGAAGTTAGATAAGAAGAGTTCATGGTATGAGAAGGGGAAATGATCAAAAGAGGAGGATAATAATCAAAGAAAGTGGTACCCCCAAATCTAGTTGAGAATGTAGGAGTAGGTGAATGAGGTTCTTCAACTTGACCACTAATCATAAGATTGTAAATGGTAGAAGGGTCTTTTCCTCAATGTTGAGTAAATTTAGAGATAAAGAAGAGCATTTTTAGGGTATACTCTAATTCAATTTGGTCTTATAATGAGAAAAGAGGATTAAACTATGAATAGGTATTAGGAGTAGTCCCATAGTTCATTGTGTGAGTGGAAATATGAACATTAGTAGCATCCAAGAGAGGAACCCTACTTTATATATGGAAGACCCTATTAGGGTTGGTAGGATTCATCATGTCTACTAATTATAAATCATTGTTTTCATAAAAAATAAAGTCCATGATGAAGGGTAGGAAAGAGAGATGAGAAAGCAAGAAAATAGGGAATGACAAAAACTATACATGGTTGACTCGGTTAACCTAACATAAAAATAGGGTTTACAAAATATAAGGTTAATTGGGTCAATCTAGTATAGTGAATAGGGATTGGAAAAAGAGGTAATAGGGTCTAAAAATGGTACAAGGTTGACTGGGTTAATCCAATATAGTGAACAAAGGATGGAAAAGGTATTGGGTCAACCTAGTATAGTAGAAAGGTAAATTTAGAAAATGATGATAGATTTGTGGACTGAAACAAGATAACTTTTTCAAGTAATTTGAAAATAAATAGATAAAAGGAAACAAAAACTCAATTGGATTAATGTTGGCTAACCCAATCGAATCACACATCACAAAACCTTGCACCAATGCTAGCTAAGGCAATTTTTTACAATACAAAATATTATTGATCAAAGATCAATTAATCAAATTTAAAGTAAAGATCTAACTAATTGGTCAACATGAATGTTTATTAGATTATTATAATATGATTTTACATGTGATGGAAAGTTGGTTGTAAGCAACAAACTAAAATGGCAATCTAAGGATGGTTTTAGGTAGTTTTGTCTAAAAGGGACTATAGTGGTAATGATACAAGCTTGGAATTGGGGCCTACCCACTCACTTCACACACCATAGTGATAAGGGTGTTGGGTTCTTATCTTGAATATACCATTACCCATGATTTATACTTGAGTAGAGTATTAAGTCATCGTCCCCCTTGGTGATGAAATCTAAGTAGGTTGGCCTTGGGTAGACAAATGTTAAAATGCTTGTTTATATTTTATGATTTGGTTGTGTGTGCATACAATAGAAAATAGAGAAACTAATTAGTTAATTAAAAACCACCTAATTAAGTTATGTGATTTATTTTAAGTATGCAAGAAACAAGAAAATAAAGTGTGAACTAATTACTAGCATATAAGGTTAATTTCAACTTTAAAACAAGGTACAATGTTGATATGATTAGAAATTTATGAATAAAATATAGAACAAGGTCAATAGGTTCAAGCCTATACTATGGAATCAAGGTCTAAAAATGAATAGGGTTAGTAGATTTGACCTAGTTATCCAGACAACACACAAAACATAGAACTAGGTTGGTAGTGTTGATCCAGTTGACTGTGCAATAGAAATTTTTAAGACTACATAATATAAAAGGAAATATTATAAAGAAAGAGATAGAGAGATAGAAAGCAACCTTGGTATATCAAAGATGCAAAGAATGAATATTGTTGTTTTATAACCTTTATAAATGCTTACAAATACTACTAACTAGGTCGATTGGGTTGATCAAGCTTTATAGAAACTTGTTATTGAGTGCCTAAAAATTATAGGGTTAACTAAGGTGACCTATTAGTCTTGATTAGATGTCTAAAAATCTAAAAAATTGTACTAGGTCAACCAGCTCAATCCAATAGACTGTACTTGAAAACCTATGCATATAAGCTAGATATTGGGTCAATAGAGTTGATCTAGTATGGAAAATATATGATAAAATTAATGATGAAATAATGAAATAAAATTAAATAATATGAACAAATCCTACAGAGGTTAATTAATGTTAGGTTCACCAAAATGTATACAAAAATTCATCATGTCTATAAATCAATCCTAGCTCAAAGAAGATAGAGCATACCTATACTTTTGATTGGGGATACATATATTAAGCAAGGGCATGACCAATATGGGGGTCCAATAGACCCAATTAGGGTATCACTTGTCATAATACACTATGCTAAGAAGGGTTCCAAAGCCTACAATCTAACATAATCACACAACCCTAAAAGAGTCATAGGTTTAATGTTCACTCTATTCTAATAACAAGAAAGTAAATCTAATCTAGTGCACACCAAAGCTTGTGGCACAAAGTGGGGGTTAGAAATTAAAAAACTAAACTTAATATGCATTATAAAGCATATACTCACATCAATGTATACAAAATCCTAATGCATGGGAGATAATCACAACTGCATTATCTATCTACTCTTACAAAGGAAAAATAAATTTAGGAATACTTACCTTTGAAGACAAACCCACTGAGCCTCAATATCTCCCTTGGCCAAGGTGCTTCATAATATATTGTTGTGGTATGTAAGGATAACAAAGACAAATCACTCTAGGCTATACAACCTATCTATGCATCTAAAAGACTTCTCCATGAGACAAGATTTGTATCTCTAAAGAAAGTATGGAACCCTAAGATTTATTCCTCAAATAGAATGGTCAATAAATAGATGTTCATTCACATTTATTCTTCTTCACTTCCCTTATTACAAATGGTTGTAAATGTACTTGTATATATAGGTAGATCCTACCTTAAATCCTCCTAGAAACATTGGTTGTATAGGGTTAACCTAGTCGACCTTGTATGTTTTTTAGGATAATTCACTAGGTCTAAGCTAGGTCAATCGAAGGGATAACAAACTCAAAGAGTTAAAAATACCCCTAGACCGTATAGGGTCAACCCAATTGATCTAGTACAACCAATTGTCCAAAAGAGAATTAAGGCAAGAAAATGAGGATAAAGCATGGCAAAAGACTAGAATGGGTAAGGCTAAGAATAATAATCTTAGGGTAAATGGTTTTAAGAGATGAGTGTGTAGATGGAAAGTGGAAATAGGGACAAAAATCTTATGAAGCACCAATGATTTACTCACCCCTTTCTTGGTGCACCACTTAAGGCATGCACTCATAGAGATTTAGACTTGATGGGTTTATACATGATACAAAGTGCCAGTAATCAATAAAATTTAAAAAATATTATGTGTATACAAGTCCCACTGACTTAGTTCATCATGTTAGAATTTGAAAGAGCTCATGTGACTAGAACAAACTTCCATATTGTCCCATTACTGAAACACAATCTGACTAATGGTTAAGGGGAAGGTGTGGAGTAAGCCTTTCCTCTTGGTTCTATAAAAACCATATATACCACTACATATCTAGAATACAACTTCTTGCTCAGCTAACTTGTTTGGTACATAGACTAATAGCCTAAGTGGGGTGCACTAGGTCCTTTCAATCCTTATTATAATATAATCAGGATATAACCAAATATCTCCAATGAATTTAACATATTTATTTATTAGAGGGCTAACCCTCATCATGGGGATCCTTGTGATAGCCCCAACCAAAGATGGATAGACACAATCACATATGAATTGCATATGGTCCCTCTACTTGAATATATGAAATTTTGAGTAGTATTCTAAGACTATTTATTTTCCAGCAGGTGACCATTATTTAATGTTGGGAACTTTGGTGGTAGCTAGTAGGGTGTTTAGTAGACATGACATCATATAAAATTCACCCTTAGTCTTCTATTTAATTCCAAAGATCTGCCTACTTAAACAAGTGCTAATGACTTCACCAAGAAGAGGGGTTTTTTCTCTCTCAACCATGAAATAAACCAAAGCCACCCAAATTTTATCCACATAAGTGGTGGTTATTTTCCCACATAGCCTATTCACGAAGGTCATAATGATATTGATCCTGGGCCTAAATTAGTTGATTGAAATGTTCCCATTGAGATTAGAAACTACTTGGTTCCTATAATATAGAAAAAGAATCAAGGTGGTCTTCAAATCACTCTTCTTGGCCCACTCATTAATTGTAGTCATGTATACTTGGGTCTTTATCAACTTATACTAGTTTTCAAATGCTATAGAATAAATATATGCAACCTTCCTAAAGATACATTCATGGACTAACATGCCCTGATCAATTTTACAATATTTGAAAATAAGAGCAATGTCATCAATACAATGTAGTACCTCTAGTTTTGATGTAGCATAATGAATACTTGTCATATGAATGGAGACTAGCTCATAACATTTCCTTTTTATTGATGCATTCCTTTTATCTTCCCTCATTATGTTTGGTAGCTCATAAATGGTCCAAAAAAGGTTGGACTAATGGTTATCTCCCATATTTAAAGCTACTGTGTTGAATTTGGTGTCTTCGAAGATTCTCCCCTCTACATATGAGGTCAAATATAGCTCTGTATCTTCCTTATGTTGTTTTCAAGCCACCATGACTGTAAGTTCTTTCAAATTTCTCACTAGTAGTCTACAATTCACCTTTATATCAATTTTCACTTGAATAGATGACAATTTGGCTCTCTCAGGCTCAACTATGGTCAATTTGAGATCAAATTAGGGATTTTTTAGATGTTAGGGATTTTTTGCAATAATTTTCAAGCTTATTTACACTTAAGTGAGTTTTTTGCCTTAGATTTATTTTATATCCTCATATTTATACCTTTACCTTTCTGATCCCACCAAATATTTATTTTTGTCTCTTTTTATCTATATGGCATCATGGTGGCATCTATGTGGCATGCATGTTCAAAAACTGGCCGTTACCCTTTGAAAATATGATTTTACCTCACACCATCAAATCTAGTGGATATGAATCAATGAAAATCATAGATCTTTGGATCTAGATATCTACCTTAAAATTGATGTCTGTGTGTCCATCATTTGACATCCACATGAACATCTTTGACATCTATGTGACTATCAATTTTAAGCTCATTATTGAGACTCTCTGTTGAGCTTAAACTTTACATCTGTATGACCATCATTTGATGTCTGCATGAACATATTTGATGTCTATAAAACTATCAATTTTAATCTCGTCTTCATGATTCTCTGTTAAGTTTCCACTTATCATTTTCTTATTCTCTTTACACTCTATCAATTTTATTGGGGAATGTTTTTTTATCAGTGGTGGTTCCAAGCTTTCTCAAAGTTCTATTAAATAGTCTTGATTCGATACGCTCCATTAGATTATCTTAAAATGGGAAAACATGAGTTGTTGATCATGATCTAAGTATTTGAACACGATTGGCTCTTATAGTCATAAATAGATTAAGTAAGCCTGGGACTATATAAAACTTAGATCAAAGCCTTAGATTAATGTTTTATTTTTTATTAATAACTATGAATAAACTTTAGCCTAAGGTTTTTAATCTAGATTAGGAACATCATAAAAAAGACCTTACATTTCATTAAATTTGTAACATAAGTCTTTAGCCTAAGTTTAAATATAATGAATAAAGGACCCTTCAAATAATATAAGTCATAGCATAAAATTTATCTTAAGGTTTTATTGTATTAATAAATACGATCAAAACCTTAACATAAAGGATTAAGCTAATAATATGTAATAAAAAGGGACCCTCTTATTTCTTTGCTTTGATTTCATGACATTCGATCTTTAGCATCCACTTAAATAGAGGCCTTTAATCTCAATCTATGGGATTGAGTGATATTAGTTCCATAGGTTAGGTCTTTAACTTATTGAGTCCACCTCAATTCATCTAATCAAATTCATCTAAACAAACATGGGTCATTGATCCTTTAAACAAGCACATAGCTTAAGTTAGGACTTGGAGATGTAAAGAACTTAGGATAAAGTTTGAGGTCTAGGGTCTTGTCTATATTGATAAACATGAATGGGGCCTTAGACTAAGACATTAGTCTAATTTAATAACCTATAAAAAGGACTCTACATATATAATTTTAGACCATGTTAAAATAAAAGGAGAAAAGGGGTCTGGGTTGTAAAGGGGACCAAGCTTATAATTTTTAGGCTAAGGTTTGGTAATGTTGAAAAGACTAAGCCTTAGTATAGAAATTAATTTTAAGTCATTAGCATTTTTAAAGTGTTCCCACCAATTTTGAATTTTGTCCAAAGAACCTGTGCTAGGGTTTCTTGAAGGAGGGATTCAAGAAGCTTTAAACATGGATTTAACTTGAATTTATACAAACTAAAGTTAGTAAAATCCCAATTTAGGATTAAACTATAAAAATCTAGGTATGGCCCATTCAAGGATAGACCCACTAAACCTACAACTTGAAACATGAAGAGTAGATGCTAGCAACATTAGCCTAGATTAAATTATATCCATGAATAAATAAACTAACCAAGTCAAGGTGTGGATGATATTAAAATAAAAATAATGTGCAATCATGCTAATGACACTCTAATCAAGTGAATTTTCAATTTCAAGGTACAAATTTACATAATTTGACACATGGGTCCCCAATTTTTTATAAATAGAGGTATGTTGACCTTAATAATCTCCTATTATGGCCTACATTCTAAATAATAAACATAAGGTAATGTAACCTTAGATTCAACCTTACATCTATGTTGGATACCTAAGGGTGTTAAAGGATATAATATTCTCCATCCCACCACTCATGAGTTTTTTATTGAGAGGAGTGTTCATTTTCAATACGGTCCTTCAAAATCCACACTTGACACCTCTCCCTCTTATTTATATGCATCAGGATTTGATGATAGTTCTAATGATTCAGATCTGCCTGAGCACAATTATAATGATCTAGATTATTCTTCTAGTTTTAACGATGAGACTAATAATGAAGATTATCCTCCTTCTTCTCCCATAATATCTTTAGAGGATGATTAATTCCCTCCTAAATCATTGAACACTAGTCCTCTTTGGTCCAAATAGACACTGTAAATTTATAGCCAATGGGTTAGAGATCCATTAGATAATAGGTGAACCCATTCATAATTATAGATTGCACCACATAATTTCATTACATTTGATTCTAATCTACAATTATTTTATGAGGAATCAATCAGTCCTGAGTGGCATAATAATATAAAAGAGGAGTATGGTTATTTATGGATTTAAAACACTTGGGATTTAGTACATCTTCCAAGGGAAGAAAAATTATTTGATGTGGATGGATCTACCAAAGAAAATTTATAGTAAATGGGTCTATAAAATTTTTTAAAGCACATTTGGTATCAAAGGGTTTTTATTAGTCACATGGAATTGACTACATTGAGACATTCATCCTAGTTTCCAAAATGAACTCAATCCTACTCATTCTCTCTATTACCACAACACATCATTGGGAAGTTTGTCAAATGGATGTGAAGAGTGTCATTCTTCATAGTGACCTCAAAGAGGAAATATACATGGAGTGACCACAAGGATTTGTGGAAGATTCTTAGTTTATAAACTTTTATCATCTATATATGGCCTCAAACAATCTCTTCGACCTTGGTATGAAAATATGGACCTCTTCTTTCAGTTGGGTTCACCAGATGTCATTCTTATATGAATGTCTAGATTTTATGGTAGTATGATTCAATATTGATTTTAGTTCTCTACATGGATGACCTATTGATCACAATTATTTATTCACCCATAATTGTATAAATGAAAATTATTTTGTATGATAGGTTATTAATGACTGACTTGGGCTTGTTGCATTAATTCTTTAGGATTTAAATTTCTTTGTCTGACTCTGAAATCACTATTTCACAATCCAAGTATGCTCATTTGCTTGCATGGTTTAACATGGCTAAATATAATATATATTTGACTCCTTTTATATTTGGTTTGAAGTTTGAAGTATATTTTCTCTCTCTTTTGGTTGATGTTACCTCATATCCATAACTCTTTGGTTGTCTCATCTATCTTACACACTATAGACCTAATATTTCATATGTAGTGGGCATGGTCTACAAATTTATGAAGGAACCACATGAGCTACACTAGAAAGAAAATAATTAGATTATCAAATAGATTTATGGAAATCATAGTTTTAGGATTCATTATGTAGCATGCATTGATGTTGAATTGATTGGTTATACACATTCAAATTGGCTTGGTGATATTCAGAATTAAAAGTCTACTTTAGGCTATAGTTTCTTCCTTGGTTTAGATCTAATTAATTGGTCAAGAAATAAGCATAATGTTACTACTTTATATTTTGTAGATATAGAATATAGAGGAGTTATTAATGTTTCCATTGAGGCTATTTGGCTTCAAGGTATTCTCACTAAGTTTGGAATCTAGTTTTTACAATAAACATTCATCTTTTGAGGTAACCAAAGCACAATCCAAATATGTAATATTCCAATCCTCCATTAAAAAAAAAAACATATCAAGATTTGCATGCATTTAATTCATGAGATCATCCATGAACAATTCATTGATCTCCTCTACACCAAAAAAATAGAGCAAATTATTGATATATTCACCAAACCCTTCACTGAGAGCAAGTATATTCATCTATAGGCTTTTCTTGGGGTTAGGCCAGCTTTAGAATCTTCACCTAGGGTGGTATTTTATGTTACTTGGGTACCTCATCAGGACTTTATTCAGGTACCAAATTCTACTACCCACCTAAACTACACTTAAGGGGGTGTTTGAGTAGGTTTTTATTCTATTTAATGGTTTTTACCTAGACATTTTTAGTTATTTTGTTTAGGTGTCTTTTAGGTCACTATTAAAGATAATACCACATTCATGGGGAAGTAAGTACATTTCAATATTTTAACTAGATAATATATCTTCCTAAATCTTTTATGGTTAATGCTGTTAATTCTAATATTTCAATCTTTCGATTGTTGAGCAATAAACTTATTCTATCTCATGTTTGATTTTACTTTTACACAAGAAATTAATTCATGCATTAAAATTTATCTAGTTTATCATTGATTATGTCTTTATCTAAAATTTCTCTATTTTACATAGTGGAAGTCACTAGATGGCCTAGTAAATCTAGATGAAGACTTTTGTCCATGACACATTTGTCAACATTACTTGAACCAAGACAAGTTAGTACTAAAAATAGTTGGAGAGATTTAATACATGGAAGATTAAGATCCAATCCATGATCATCTCACACCCTATAGGACTCAAGGATGTTATGTATTACCTAGGGTAACATTCATTTGTTACAAATTTGCATGATGGGATTTAGATCAAAGTGCATGAATTTACCAAAGAAACAAAAAATCCACAACCCTTTTTCATCACCATGTCAAATGCCCAAGCATAAGTTATATTAAAAAAATCCATAATTACTAGTTCAATATAACCTCTATGATCTATACCTCTAGGTGCATAATAACCTTTGCCTACATAGGCACAAGCTTAACCATAGGTACCATGATAGATATAATGAGCTACATCATAAGCCAATAATGGAAATAGGAAGGCACCAACATGGCATGCCTCACCACCAACACAAAATAATAAGATACACAATACCAAGTCATGGTTAGATAAAAAAAACATGTCCTAAATATTTATAAGTAGTGTGACCTTGTAGAGTTAGGTGTAGAAGAACAAGAAGTTTTATAGTCAATGATCATAAATATCAATGAGGTTTGTGATTGAGAAGAGGAAAACAAATTCTTATTTTAGAAGGTAGTGCACACCTACTAAGTGAAGAATCAAGTGAGGTTAGAATTGTGTTTTGATATTCCCCAACCTCCTCTTTCAATCATAATAGACATTGTTTTATAGGAAACATCACACCAACATTTTCAAGTAGATATTTTATAGGAAGATCTAAATATAATATATTCCACTATGTGAGAACTAGAATTTCCATTACAAAAAAGTCCACTTCACACCTTAGCACATAGGCTAAGGACCCATTCTATGCCCAGACTCTCTCAAATAATCAAGGACCAAATGACATCCTTTTTAGATATAGGTAAGGAGGTCAAAATGTAGCAAACCCAAGGAACCCAAAAAATTTAGGAGGTGGTCTAGACTATAAATAAGTCAAAGAAGAATATCACCCCCTCCATATTATAGTAATAAGGCTATTACATGTAGACTTAACATTATTGAATCATCCTCTTCTAAATATTCATAACTAGTTATAATTCTTGATTCACTAAATGCTAAAGAGGAGAATGAAAATAATGGCTTACTATAACCTAAGTAGTAGGCTGAGTAAATTGATGTCAGATGATAAGAACAAGTTGTTGGGAGTAAGAGGAGAAAAAAAAGGCACAAAATTCAATTGAGAATAAATATAGAAAGGTAGAGAAGAAGAATAAGGAAGAGGTAAAACACAAGGATGCTGAGGAAAAAATAATAGAAGCAACATGATGCTCAAGAAAAAAGATGAGGAATTTGAGGTAGAAAATAAAAGATTTGAAGAATTAGAATTGAGGAAGAAATAAGAATAAGAATTAGTGAGGAATAAAAAAGAATAAAATAATCAAAAAATACAAGTAACACAATAGAAGAAAGATGAAGTAAAGGCAATCGCAAAGGCTCAAGAGGAGGCAAAGTCTAATGAATCATTTCACACCAAAAAGGATTAATACAAGAGGTAGGACAAGGATGAGGAAACTAAATCTAAGGCTAAGGTAGCAACCAAATCAAAGTCCAAAGAGCAAACTACTAAATCCAAGGCTGAGGTAGAAGCTAAAACTAAGGCTGAAGTAGATGCTAAAGATAAGGATGATGTAGAAGCTAAAGCCAAGGATGAGGTAGAAGCTAAAGTGGATGTAAAACATAAGGCTAATGAAGAATCAAAATCCAAGGTATAAGTAGAGCACACAACAAAGCTGAAAGTTACAAAAAATCAAGCAACAAAGACCACAAAGATGGTAGAAACAGTCAAGACACATAAGCCATTGCCCACATCATAAGGATAAAAATATTATTAAAGATTTATACATGATGAGGCATCTCAACTTTGGACTCAAATATCTAGACAATGGATATGGTATTTCCCTACATCATCCATCCATTGTACAACATTTTATCTTCTTATGATGTATATCAATAAGTCACCTATGACAGTTGTGACTTACACTATGGCTCTATCTATAATAGTTCATGAAGAATATCTTGATGTTTCCTAAATTTTGCTCACTAAATAAATTAAATGTGTAGTTATTTTTCAAGAACCAATAACACAAAAGTCTTCATATTTGGAGAAATAAGTCTTGAATCTTTAGGATGACAACATGTATCTATACCTTCAATTCACTAGTGAGATCTAGATCATTAATAACACTTTCCCTATATTGGTCACCCAAGTCCTAGGCAACCAATTCATATCATAAAAAAAGTAGTTATTAACCCTCTTTTCATATCTAACAAAGGACTATCTTGATATACAAGCTACAATCACTTTGTACTCAAGGGAAGAAAATCAAAGTAGAGATAGAGGTAATATATGAGCTCTTGAAAGAATATGAATAAGTTTTAGATACTATTTCAGTCCAAGATAAGTAAATCACATAAGTCATGCTTAATTAGAATCAACAACTGACCAATTCATTATTTGAGGCCAAACCATAGTTCAATAGGGCAAAAAAATCTAAAGTTATGATGGAAGATCATTGAATTACCTCTGAATCAATGGAAACACACTCAAGTAGTTGATTGAATCATGTGACAGTGTCATGTAGAAGCTACAAACATGGAAAAATGATATTATAACACATTTGTTAAAATTTAAATACAAAGTCATGTGGATAAATTGGAGGAATTATCCAAAGATATCCAACTCAAAGTATCAAACATTATGGCGCTCATCATTATCACTAAAGATGAATATTATAAGAATTTGATGGTGTCCCAAGTCCCACTATGCATATTAATCACTATGGTGTGTGAAGTTATTGTTAACTAAAAAAATTTCAAATAGGATTTATCACATCTGGATAGTTACCTTACACAAATTATTGAAGAGCCAACTTTTCAATAGCTATAATAAGTGCTCCATCAGAAGAAGATAGATATAATTTCTCAGCCATTGATCCAAAAATAAAAACTACCTAAAACTTTAGATTCTATAGCACCAATTTATTATTTTTTATCTCAAGAATAACAAACATCACATCAAGCTCCTTCATAATAAACATACATCATGCAACTACTTTCACAGTAGGTACTATCAACATTTCCAATTTTACAAATTTGAAGAATTTATGTACACTCTAGTAAGACCACATTAAGAATTAGGAATGGGGATATAATAGTTTCAAACCTATAAATGGCATCCATCTTATTAGGTTAGTCTATTTAAAACCTAGAAGGGTAGTAGATTAGTACATTACTTATTTAAAAATCTAAAAGAACAACTAAGTAGTGTATAAAGGGTGAAAACTAGTAAATGGCACATTGAACAATCACCATAATTGTTGTTTTTGGTTCAATTGCTCAATGTATTCAAGTTTTTTAGCTTTATATTAGGGAAAATTTTCTATGAATTTGCCTTGGGCTGATAAAAAAATTTAATCTAGGAAAATTCTAGGAGTAAAACATGACTACAAAAATCACAGAGTGTAATTGGTGGACACATGTGTGACTTGCACTATTTTTGTCTTTTATATCTCTTTTTGTATATGTATTCAACTCTTGAAATCATATAAATAACATGAAGAATGTGAAGTATTTACTTTTTATGTATAAAAAGGTTAGAATATGAAACAACAACCCTTTTTAAAAATTCTTATATAGTGTTCAATTGTATTCTGAAATGGTTTAGATGTCATAGAGATTGATAAATAGTTCTAAAATTATTTTCCTTATATGTATTTTATGATTGTTTTATGAATAGTGAATGTTATATTTTATAAAATTTGTAGTCATGTATATTATATTTAATGTTCTCTAACTAATAACTCTTGTATTTTCTACATGTCTATATTTGATCTAGTTAATAAAATGACAAGTTCAATATGAATTGTAATATATTGTATTTTTTGTCATTTATCACACAAATACCCTTGTATTATCAAGTTATGATGGGATTTTTTAGGAACCTCTACTAACAGTTATTAAATTATGATAGGTTTTCACTGATATTTGGTATAAAATATGTTCCATTGCAAAAGATATTGGATCAACTGTACCAAGTTAGTTGATCTATTTGATTATGTAGGAATGCTAAAAATAAACTATATTAATTTGACATATATAGTTGGAAATAAAAATTTGTATTGATATATTTGATATATTATTATTATAAAATTAACTATATTGAGTTGGCCAACTTAGGTTGAAGAATACTTAAAACTCTATTATGTTGACCGATATAATTTTAGAAGGCACAAAACTATCTTAGGTTGATCGATGCAATTGGAAAAATGAATAAAACTATATCAATCTAGTTGATTTATTTATAAAAGGCACATATTTATATCATCCTAGTCAATATAGTCTATAAATCAATAAAATTATATCACACTGTCTAATATGGTTTGATCAAATATGATAAATTGGGCAAATAGTAGTAAAAGAATAAAACATTATTTTTATAATTGGTAAGTATAACCAAGATGGTTGAGTTTATTCTTAAGCTCATAGATAAACTTATCTTAGTTTTAAATAATGAAAAAGATCCAAATGGGCACTAACTATAGAGGATACCATTTTTATATAGTCGCACTATCCTATTTCTGAGATATGTTAAGAGTAACTTTATGGGGCAAACCACTTACTAATGCACTAAAAAAAGGCTAAAAATCTTCATATTGGTTAAACATAAAACCCTAGGTGATTCTGATATATCATGAATTACATGGAGGTTAAATTACATATCTAGTTTTTTTCTAATTAGTTGAGTATTGGGGAACTACCCTTCAAACCATGAATTAGGTAAAAGTGGTGAACACTTTTTCCAAAATGATAGCTCTTATGAGTTTTATAATTGTTGTAACATGTTTATATATTAGAATACAATAATATATAATGATTATTTATATTTTAAATCATAAAAGAGAAAATGCAATGTATGAAATAAATAAATAAACACTTAAACTATATTGGGTTGGTTTATCGAATTAGAATAAAAACCAATAAAACTAAATTGTATCAAGTTAGCCAATGTAGTTCTTAGGAGACAAAAATTTATTGGGAAATCCTATGTAGTTGTAAGGAGACACATAACTATATTTGGATGGCCAATGCAATTATAATAAGACATAAAATCATATCATGTTGGTTTATATAATTTTGTAAGAACTAGAAATTGTATTAGACTAGCCAATATAGTTGGGCTGAAATATATGATGGTTGAGAAGATGTCTCTACAAATTAATAGAAAAAAAATGTGAAAATGATCTGACCATAAATGGGATAATATTCACATCAATTTAACCAAAATTTATGCATGGTTTAGGATGACTTATAACTATCATATTTCTCTCAATAGATCAATAGACTATGACTCAAAAAATGTCATTATAATAAAACTTATGTATACTTGGATGAACAAGTAAGGTCATAGAATAACCATTGACCTAGTAGAGGATAATATACACTCAATATAAATATAAAATGTTTCCAAATACTAAGGCTATTTATTGGGGTTTATCTCTAATTGGGGCTCAATGATGGGTAAGTGATTCTAAACATGATTGTAAATGTGCAATTAAAATCAAATGTTTTAGATTGAGGTAAAAACAGGTTTTGAAGGGGCCCCGAAACCCTGTAACAAAGAGCGAAAGAAAGAACGTCTAAGACCATAGGCCAAGCCTAAAAAACACTACAAGGAAGTAGCAAAAATAGGTTTTAAATGGACCTGGAACCACCAGAGATACATCCGGTCAAAACCCAGAAAAATAGAGATCTGGTAATACATCAGTCAAAAGATAACAAAAAGAAAACAAAGATCAGTACCAGTTTCAAAACCAACAAGAAGGACCAGATTATTCATCCAGTTCTAGTATCAAGTTCATGGCTTCTTTTCCTTTCAAAACAGTTTCCTGAGTGGTAGCCTCCAGCAGAGCTCCTTAATTAAAATCAAATGTTTATAAAGTTTTAATTAATGTAAATAATTTAAAGTGGTTGTAAAGAAGGTAAGGTGAAATTTTCAATAAAATGGGGATCAATGTAACATAAGTATATATATGAAAAATCTAATAAAATATATATTTATACCACCTTATTTATTATAAGGAAGATCCTATGTAATGGCATACATACATCCACAAAGAAATAAACCAATAAATATATAATCTATTATGTAACTAAAGGTAGTAGCATAGGGATAGAGATACTAACCTTTGTGTGAACATATTAACACTTCAATCTCCCCCTTTGTCTCAAGAGATGTTATCAATTGAAAAATTAAAATTAAATAAGAATATCAAGATATCCTTAGTTTGGGACTCAAAATACTATGACACATCCTTAGTTCAACTCCTTTTATTGAGATTTAATGACCATAAGAAATATAAGGCCTATAAGAAAATAATTTAACCTCTAACTCCTCAAAATACTATTTAGGAGAATTCAACCTTCTAAATGATATTATCATATTTTATTTGATGTTGGTTTTAATATAATAACATGGATTTTAGATGAATGCATTAGCTTCCCACATAGCTTTGTTGATTATATTTTAGTTGAATTAACACATGTCAGGGGTATAGATTCTATGATATTTTGAAATATATATATTAAGGGCCTATTATGCATTTTAATTTTTCCCATTATGCTTATGATAAGTTATATGGAATAATGATGGCATGATTTCCATAATGGTGAGCCTTTTTTCCTTGTTCTGTATTCATTAAACAATGGGTTATAATAGATTGAAATATAATTTTTGACACATTAAAGCTATTACAATTATTGTAATCATTACAAGTCTTGTTATCTTAATTAAGCATGTAATTTAAGAGTATGACCTATGTTAGACAATTGAAATGGTGAATTTTCTAAATTAGGTTTTATTCTTGCATGATTATTGGTGAAATTTAGAATGTGTTTATCATGGTAATAACTACTATGATTTTTCACTTTAATATCATTATATAGAAGAGCTAGTCATGTGCTTGAATAAGGTATTGATTAATTAATTTTATAAATATTATATATCAAGGCATGTATATGAATATAATGATGATTTCAAAGGCATATTTTAATATTATTTATCAAGCATGATTATCCTTGAATTTTTGAAAAAAATTGGTCAATTTTTGTATAAATGTATTTATACCATTTATTTAATTATGTGGGAAACCTAGAATCATTGGATAAACTCAATATTATATGATATTTTAATACTAATAAATGCATTGATAATTCAAGTTCTTTTCCCATTATTGAGTAGGTAAACTGATATGTGTGCCTCTAGGATGAATCTTTAGTGAAGATTAAATTTCTTATTCTAATGTTACTAACATATAGTATTAAGTTGCTTTTATGTGGTCTTTACTTAACTTTAAAATTTCCTAAGTCTTGACAACAACTTGTTTAGTTGTAATGAAAATCATATGGAGATGGATGCCTTGAATTAGTATAATAAGTTTGGATTGAACCAAGTTGAAGTTATAACTTTTGAGCAACCTAAACTCACCTACTTGGGGAAGATAAGCTTTAGAACATTGGATAATTTTATTTTCTTAAAGAGGTAGGAAATTCTTATCTTTAATGATCCAAACTATGAATTTTTTACTTGAAGCCTAGTTTTGGTAGCAATCTAAAGGTTATGCTTTTCAATCAATACAACACCCATGTAATAATAATTTTATTGAAATGTATGGGCCTCTTGGATTTAACTTGGTTTTATTGTATTAACATCCACCTAGGAAGATTATGATCCATGGTTCACTAGATATTATTGATGTTGGTTTAGGTATGTAGGTTTATAATGTTACATGCCCTAATGAATTTAATATATTTATATATCATGTAAGGTAAATTAAGCTACACTTGTAATTTGAGATGAGTTCCTTGCTAATGAGAAATATTTTCCTATGTTCTATATGACTCTTGAAAGGACTAGAGAGGCCTTACTTGTTGTATATTAAGTACCTAATTTTTACCATGTTTTTAATTGGCACTGGTAGTGTAGAAAAACTTTTAAAAATGTGAGTTCCTATCTAATTAAGTATAGACATGCCTATGTGTAAACACATAATATTTTTAAATTTATCACTTTAGTGACACTTTATCTTATAGAGGAATTTTAACACATCAATCTCCCTAAGTGTATGCCTTAAAGGGTGAATCAAGAGTGGGTCAGGGTTCTCTAGTTGTACTTTATGAGATGTTTTTTCATAGAATTCAATCATAACTTAATTAATATTATTATAAACTCATTTGAGTTTTATTATTTCTTAATTATATCTCTAATTTATAATCAAACTTTCTAGCTTCCATGTTTCCTATTATATCATCCAATCTGATACATTTTATTTCATACTTATTTTCCAAGTACTTTATTGGCCTGGTTGTTATATTATTATTCAAGATAACATATTATCAAATATATATTCCTAGATAATACCATCATATTATAAATTATTTTTAGTTATAAATATTGGATTTATATATATAGGGATCATATTTCATTCAAAAACCATCTAACAAACTCATTTTCTTTGTATGTGCTCACAATGTTTGCTCTTAAGTAGTATTTTGAGGAGTTAGATGTTAGATTATTATATTAGAGGTCTATTATCTATTATGGTCTATAAATTTTAATAGTATAATTTTAACTGATGACCAACTAATGATACTTAGGTCTTCATATTTCCATTTGAGGTATTCAACTTACAACATCTCTATCCCTACTCTCTATCATTTATTTACTTAAGAGATTAGATATTGATTACTTATTACTATTATGAATGTATGTGTTTATCCTTTATTATGCTCTTCCTTATAACAACTAAGTTGATATACACACAAGGTTTCTCAGGAATGACATTTATCACCTTAAGTTCATAGACCTACCATTAGTTAACCATTGCACCACTCACTTTATTATTATTATTATTTTAGTATTTATTTATATCTTGGACTAAGTTACCCTTGTTTATTATTTCCTTTAATGTGGCATCTTTATTATATCCTTGATACATCCCTTTTTTATCATCGTTATAATCACTTATCTACATTGAGCCTTAGTGATAGTTATACCCCATGTCATGGATTTAGAATTTTAAACCATTTATTCTTGATATTTTACTATAGATTACCCTCTAATAGGTCTATAGTTATTCTAGGTCTATACCTACATTACAAGTATGTGTAGGCTTTATTTTTATGACCTTATTTGAATCTTGGTCTATTGAGAGAAAGAGAATAGTTATAGGCTATCCTAGACCATGCATAAATCATATTGAACCTAAAGTGAATCATATCTCACAACTAATTGGATTGTATTCATGTTTCTTTTCTTTTCTATAAATACATTTTTTTTAGATTCCTAGATTTCATAATATTTTCTAAACATGTCATCCCCTATTATTCCTTCCCATTAATAAAATTATATATTCAAAGATATAGATCAAAATTGAATATCTCATCACTCTAGAATAAAACCTTGAAATCCTTCCCTTATAACCTTATATTTATATCATAGTCAAAGATCATATAGATAATCTTCCCATTTTTATCAACTCTCATCTCAAATCAAACAATGATGAGGATGATTTGATAAATTTTAACCAACCCTATAACCTACCATTAGATGACGAAAAACTAGTTCACATGCCTATAATATTACAAAGCATATATTACCTTGATCATAGATCTTATACAATTGACCATACTTATATTTAAAATCCAATCTCAGTATCATTTCCTTTCACACCATAAACATCAAAAATAAATTGCATTAGCCATGTTGATACAGTTCTACCTTAATTTTCTATTATATAAAACCATTGCATTGGCCATAGTGATATTTTTTTAACTCTTTTTCCTATTACATGCAACTACATTGGTCATGTTTATACAATTATGTCTCATCTTACTCCCAGACACAACTACATTGGTCATAACCTTACATTTTTATAATATAGTTCAAAACATTTCCCTTCTTAAAAATAACTAAACCTATGTTGAACTAAAATGTAATGATATAATTATAAATCTCGTTATTTTTACATTTGACTGCATTGAGCAAAATATAGACTATGTTGATACACTTATGAATTTATATCCTATTACATTGAATGCATTAGAAATTATCTAGACTATTCCAATATAGTTCTAAATTTAATTTATATCACATTAAAATACATCGATTACCAATATTTTTTTACTAATATAATTTTAAATATTCTTCATCTCAAAAGTAATTATATCGATCAAACACTCTAATCTGCTATATAGTTTGAAATTTTATTTTTATCATAATAAATCTCATTAGCCATGACAAAAAATTTACCAATAAAATTATAAATCCTATTATTATTATAACCAAATACATAGGCAATAATTCAAAAATTATTAATATAATATTAATAATCTCTAAATACTATCAATTATATTTGACAACAATCAAAAAGTGTTCATATAGTAGTACACCTATTTCTTAAAACTACCAACTCCATTAGCCACAACTTAAATAGGGATGATATATTATTAACCACTTTTTATTTTGATCATAATTATATCAACCATAGTTCAAATTCATTTAATTGTAATAGCCTAGATGATACAGTCAAAATCAATTCAATTTAACCATCTTTATTAACCTAATTGATATAGTTTATCCCAAATTTGTCATGAGAGTGTATTAGCCTAGTCACTACCATATAAAAATTACCTCCCAGATATCCCAAAATTACACTATCTCCTAAAATTCGTACTATAATATAAATCTACATGGAAATTGACAACAAAGGTAATCCATATGTCAATATTGAGGTTTCTATCAAGCATGATCTTAAATAACCTCTCTCTACATCACATGTTAGGTCATCTTGTGATTACCATATGCATTTCACTTCATATCTTATGGTATCTTGTAATGCCCACCCTTAGCTAAATTCATATATTGGGGATTTATACAATGCCAAATCATATATCAAAGTATTTTTTGGGGCATCCTATGATGTCCTCTATTCCTCCACATTGCATAATCATAAATATATCCAGCTTCAAGAAAATTTAAAAGATCCAAACATGTGCTATGTTTTCTAATTTAATTTATTTCACATGGGATATTTATTGTACATAGTTATATTTTATTGTATCATGATAACACTTTATTTTAGGCTCATTACTAATAATTTATTATGTTGTATCTTAAATTTTATTTATCTACACCTTCAATTTTATTACCATCAGTAGTAGTTATTGTTCTTGGTCCTTAATTGGATCATAATTATTCTCTTAAGTAGTATTTTTAGGAGTTATAGGTTATAGTCTTATCTTGGAGGTATATTATTGTTTGTGATCTTTGAATATTAATATAATAATTCAAATTAAGGAGGTACACCTAGTGTTTGAACTCCTTGACTAAGGATACATAGGTATTCATCTTTCCATTTGAGGTCTTCAACTTACATATTTTACAAAGTTCCACCTTGATCCAAAGGGGGAGATTGAGGTGTCAATGGGTACATCTAAAGGTAATTATTTCTATCCATATTATATTTCATTCATTTATTTATTATATTATAAATTTCTTACATATTTGTATTTTTAATGTATGTGTTTATCATTTATGATGTTCTTACTTATATCGAATAAGTTGGTATAGATAAAGGGTTACTTAGGATTTCCATTTATCACCTTATGTTGCATAGATTGTCCATTAGCTGACCATTTCACCACTGACTTTCTTATTAATTTAATATTTATATCCATGTTAGATTAGGTTACCCTTTTTAATTAATTCATTACATGTGTTATTCTTATTAAATATTTGTACACCTTTTTTATTATAGTTACAATCACTTATCTACATTGATTCCTAGTGAGAGCTATACCCCATGTCATAGGCTTAGGGTCTAGAACCCTGTCCTCTTAAAATATGAGTGTAGATTACCCTCTTAGAGGTATATGGTTTTTCTAGGTCATTATTTACATTCAAAATATATGTACGCTTTATTTTCATGACCTTATTCAACCCATAGTATATTGAAATAAAGAGGATAGTTATAGGTCATCCTAGCCCATGCATATATAACTTTTTTTTTGAATTTATAAGGAAAATAATGGTTCATTTTGTTCTTGTTTAAATGTAGTTTTTTATTTAAAATATCTTGAAACTATCTTATGTTGTTTCTCTACCTTGAAGTGGGTGATCTATTTTTCTATTTTGACTTTAGTAAAAATGAGGTAATAATATGAACTAGTTTGACCCTCAAGGATTAGAATTAATGAATATGGTAGGTTCATATCATGAAAACCTAGTACCATATACTACTTTGTATTCCCTTAGATGGTTGACATAAGTGAAGGATTCCTAATATTACTTGGAGTGCATTTCATAAACTAAATGGTTGTGTATACATTACATTAGATGTATTCTCCTATATCCATAGGGTTAGTGTGGGATGTGGAACTCACACTTAGGTGGAAAAATAATTTTATAAATGGATCTTACCATATGTACACACTAAAATATGGTAATAAATACTTTAAAATGTTATTTTTGACTTACCTTCATCATACATGACTTGTGTGTATATACATGACTCTTATTCACCATTATCACACATCATATAGATACAAAAACTAATTTTTTATATCATATCAATATTTTACATTTGAAAAATATAAATGAGGGATCTACCCTTTAGTTCTAAACCTCATTTGTACCAAAAGGTTCACATTCACAATCTCACTATGCCTAAATGATATCTCTTATTTTGATCCATATAATTCTAATGACCTAGGTCTCTTGTATTACATAAAAATATTAAAACCTAATAAACATCCTTCATAATAAATTATATATTCATACATTTTTTCTAGCCTCTTGGACACTACTTTATTTAGAGGGACACTATCACCGATGATAGTGTCTAGATCCTCATCTAATGTCTAGTTGCCAAAATCCATCCAAATTATAAATGTTTTGAAATCTAAGGGTCAACCTATTTGTCTTAATTAACCCTATAGCGAGATATTTTAAACATGTATGGTATAAATACAATTCTAAGTCTTCTTATTCTATATTTATAAAATACTAAGCAATTGTTGAATGTGGAGTCTATTTCACCCCAAAGGTTAAAAAATAGTTAACAAGGTAATTTTAACATGTATTTATTTACTTTTACAAATGTGGGGTGAATTTTTTAGTGTGATAATCAATTACCACATTTGTGGCATGATTTATGGAGAAATAAGTGTGATTTAAAGAGTTTGAGAGAATCGAGGGATTATATTTTATCTAGTTGGTGAAAACTTTCCTTATTTTGTGCCATTTTGGTGATGATATGGCTTCTCACCAAGGTATGGCATTTTTTTTCAAAAGAGTATAAATAGGGGTGAGGGGTAACACATTGTAATTTTTTTTTATCTCAATTTGAGCTTTGCTTTCTCTCTATGGTTAGTGTGATCATTTTGTAGGTGTAGCTTTGCATCTTAAGAATTTTGGAGTGAATTTGGGCTAGAGAAAATTATCTCTATGAGAGGTTTCTTATTTAGAGTTATTTTTAATATTATTGATATCCTTTTGGTGGATGTATCCCACATTGGGTGAACCACATTATATCAATGTTATGTGTGTATTTTTTTCTTAGATCTAAATTTTTATTCCATATGTCTCTACTACTATGATTCTGAGGAATGATTTCCATGTTGCATATTATTAAATAATTAATTAATTTTAATCACTTGTTCATAAAAATTGGTATCAGAGCTAGCTTTAGTGGTTTTACTAAAGTGGTGAATTGTAGGGAAATATATTAGCTTGAGTGGGAGCTATGGCAGATAATGATAGATCTAGGGTTAAAAAATTCAATAGATAGAATTTTAGATTATGGAAGATGTAGATGGAAGATTAATTATTTTAGAAGGATCTTCATCTCCCTTCGATGAGGAAAATAGGAAAACCTTCAGGTATGAATCAAGTAAATTAGGATTTGCTCGATAGCAAAACACTAGGAGCCATATGATTGTGCCTTATATCTTTAGTTGCCTTCAATATTTTTGGGGAGATGACCACATTTAGTTTGAGGAATAAACTAGGGGATTTATATGAAAAACTCTCTTCCTATAATAAAATATTTTTGATAAAAGGGTTATTTAATATGATAATGTCAGAAAATAGTTCTGTAGCTGATCATTTAAATGATTTTAATATGGTTGTGAGTATGCTAACTTCTATTGGTATTAAAATTTGTAGATGAAGTTAAGGTTTTATTGATTTCTTTGCTCTTTATCAGATAGTTGGGATATCCTAGTTATGGTTGTGAGTAGAGCCATCCCTGATAAGGGAGGTTTAAAGTTTGAGGATGTTATAGGTGTGATTATTAATGAGGAAATGTGAAGGAAGAACATTAGGGAATAATCTTTAGGAAATGCTTTGATGTTGAAGACTAGAGGGAGACAAAAGGATAGAAGCAAAGGAAAACATGAAAATTTAAAGGGTTAGGGAAGATCTAAGTCTAAAACCAAGATGGTGTGCTAGCACTATGGGAAAAGTGGACACATAAAGAAGGAATGTTGGGAACTTTGGGACAAGAAGATCAAACATGAGGAGACCAAGGAGGTAAATATGACAATAGGTAATGTTATTCAAGATGCTTTAATTATTTCATTGGATAATGTTTCTAAATATTGGGTATTAGATTCAAGGGCTTCCTTTCATGCCACCCCACATAGGCATCATTTTATTGATTATGCTCAAGGAGATTTTGGACATGTTTATCTTAGCGAAAATCAACTGTGTAGTATAGTAGGTAAATGTTGTGTTTAGATAAATATGCAAAATGGGAACACATGGATACTAAAGGATGTCATACATGTCCCATAGTTATGTTAGAATTTAATATCAATGGGGCAATTAGATAGTGAAGGTTATTCAGTGATGTTTTCAGTAGGCTCTTGGAAAGTTACCAAAGGTGTTCTTGTGGTTGTGAGAGGTAAGAAAATTGGCACTTTGTATTTGAATAGTAGTGTTAATAATTGTAATTTATTTTCTATAGATGGAGATGCAACTTTTTGGCACTACTGGCTCGGTCATATGAGTCAAAAAGTCATGGAGATCTTGAAAGATAGGTTGCCTAGATTGAAACAAGTTGATTTCAAATTTTGTGATGATTGTGTGTATGGGAAGTAGAACCAAGTTAAGTTATTGAGGTTTAGACATCCAAAGAAGGATAATAAGTTAGAATTGGTACACTCAAATGTATGGGGGCCAGCTTAGGTATCTTGTATTGGTGGTTCAAATCATTATGTTATATTTATTGATAATATAACTAGGAAAGTTTGGGTTTATTACATTAAGAATAAATCTAATGTGTTTGAAACATTCAAGAGATGGAAATCTTTAGTTGAGAATGAAATAGGTTTCAAGTTAATATGTCTCAGGTTGAATAATAGAGGTGAGTATTATAGAAAAGCATCTGATGATTATTATTCATAGGCAAAGGATGGCTATAGGGACACCATAGGAGAATAGAGTGTCAGAGAGGATGAACAGGAAAGTCATGGAGCATGCTAGGAGCATGAGGTTACATGCAGGGTTACCCCTAAATTTTTGGGTAGAAGAAGTTAGCACAATCATATAACTAATTAATAGAGGACCTTCAGTGTCTTTGGATGGAGGCATACATGAGGAAGCTTGGTTTGGTAAGAAAGTTAATTATTCTTTTATTAGGGTCTTTAGATGTGAGGAATTGGTTCATGTTCCAAAGAGGGATAGAACCAAGTTAGAGGCTAAGTTTGAGAGATACACCTTTATTGGTTATGGTGAGGATGACTTTGGTTTTTGAGTTTGGAGTCATAGAGATGAGAAAATATTCTAGTCTAGGGATGTTGTCTTTCAAGGAAAAGTCATGTATAAGGATTAGTTTCAAGAATAGGAATAAAAAGAGTACATAGTGTTAGATGATATTACAAGTGGTAAAGTGTTCAAGGGGACTGTTCAGGAACCTCCTACATAGGAACCCCAAACTCTTGTAGTAAGAAGGTCTTTTAGGGTAAGAAAATATCCTAAATTTTTTTTCCCATATTTGAGTTATTTGTTACTTACTGATAGTGGATAACCAAAATGTTTTGAGGAAGCAATGTAGGTGAATGCTAGGAAGAAGTGGGAGTAAGCCATGGAAGAAGAACATAGTTCTCTCATGAAAAACTAGATGTGGGATTTGGTGAAGCTACCCAGTGGTAAGAGAGCATTATAGAACAAGAGGGTATACAAAATCAAAGAAGAGGATGGAGGAAGGAAAAGGTATAAGTCCCAGTTTGAGGTTAATGGGTTTACATAGAATAAATATATTAATTTTGATGAGATTTTCTATCATGTTGTTAAAATGACTTCTATTAGAACTATGCTTGGTATAATTTTAGTATATGATTTGAAATTAGAATAGTTAGATGTGAAGACTACATTCCTTCATGGTGATTTAAAGGAGGAATTATATATGGAGTAGCCATAGGGTTATGAGGTCAAAGGAAAGGAGAAATTGGTGTGTAGACTAAAGAAGAGCTTGTATAGCCTGAGCAAGCGCCATGGTAATGGTATAATAAGTTTGACAATTCTACATTAGAATAGGGTTACTCCAAGTGTCATTCTAACCATTGTGTGCACGTTAAGAGACTTGAGTATGGTAATTATATTGTCCTATGCTTGTATGTATATGACATGTTGGTTGTAGGAAAGAACATGCAATAGATTCAAGTACTTAAGAAGTAGTTTGGTGATTCTTTTTCTATGAAGGATATGGGTACAAAAAAGCAAATCCTTGGTATGAGGATAACTCAGGATAAGAAGGAGATGAAGATAATATTATCCTAGGAATAATACATGAATAAATTTTTGAGAGGTTTAGTAAAGGATGCTAAGATAATTAGGACTCCTTTGGTAGGCCATTTCAAATTATCAAAGGAGTAGTGTCTAAAGATAGAAGAAGAAAAGCTAAAGATGTCCAAGGTACCTTACTCATTAGTGATTGGTATCCTGATGTATGATATGGTTTATACTAGGCTAGATATTGCCCATGTAGTGGGAGTAGTAAGTAGGTACATGAGTAATCTAAGTTATGAGCACTAGCAAGCAGTGAAATGGATTCTTCAATATTTATGAGGAATCATGGGTATAACATTATGTTTTGGTGGATTAGACACCACTTTACATGGTTACGTGGACTCATATATGGTTGGGGATGTTAGTATTATGAGGATTACAATAGGTTATGTATTTACTATCAGGAATACAGTGGTTATTTAGATTTCTTAGATACATAATATTGTATCTTTATCAACCACAGAGGCTAAGTATGTTGCTACTACAAAGACTAAAAAGGAGATGACTTGGTTACAACAGTTACTAAATGATTTGGTGTATAAGTAGGAAGTTGGGGGACTACATAGTGATAGTTAGAGTTATATACATTTAGCTAAAAACTTTGCTTTCCACTCAAGGATGACACACATATAATTATAGTATCATTTCATTATGATAGCTTAGGAAGAAAACATGGTGAAGCTAGAGAAGATACATATGAGCCAGAATCATGTGGATATGTTGACCAAGGTAGTCACATCGGAGAAGTTGAGGTTATGCTTAAATTTGATTGGTCTACATAAAGATCATGGAGGTGTGTTAAATGTTTTTCAAGGGGAAATGAACTCCAAGTGGGAGATTGTTAAATGTGGAGTCCATTTCACCCCCGAGGTTAAAATAAAGTTAATAGGGCAATTTTAACATGTATATATTTACTTTTACACATGTGTGGCAAATTTTAATTGTGATAATCACTTCCCACATTTATGGTATGATTTATGGAGAAAAAAGTGTGATTTAAATAGGTTGAGAGAATTAAAGGATCATATTTTATCCAATTGGTTAAAAACTCCCTTATTTTGTGTCATTTTGGTGAGGATATGGCTTATCACCAAGGTATGGCATTTTTTATCAAAAGAGTATAAATAGGGGTGAGGAGAAACACATTGTAATTATGTTTTGCATCTCAGTTTGAGCTCTGCTTTCTCTCTGTAGTCACATACTAAAGCTAAATAAATAAATTTCAAAACTAAGTTATTCTACCCTATTCATCCCTATTTTCAATATAAAGTATAGGAATAGTCATATTACAAGTCTGAAGCATTCAAAGAGTATCATATGAGTTATATTTGTCAAATTATAAGATAAATCATTTTATGCATTATCATATAGTATATTTAACCCTTGTGCACATTCTTTACCACACATATGGGAGAACTAAATAAGTCTGAGGCCCTCTTTGGAGTATTGGCCATGTAGAAAGCACCAATTTATAGATGGATCTTTGGGGTCAACAAAAAATCATGAGCCCAATAACCCATTTTTATAAAAACACATCCCAAGGGTGAAGAAGGGTGAAGATCTAGGGTTTGATCAATTAGTGAAGAGAAAGAAACTATATCCTAGATCGAAATACAACAAAAATGTGATAAAAATCTAATTATGAAGTCTTTCACATCTAGACCTAGTCATTATTTTGTACTAGTAACCTATGTCCCATTTAACACTAGAATCAATGGTAGTGTCTAAATATGATGGTAGTTTCCACACCATAGAAGTGAAATTTATATAATTTAATGACTAATCCAAAGTATTAATATTGTATAATTTACATCAATTTCTAATCTAGATATTCCTACACATTATAAGCTAAATAAGTACCATTATTTCTTATTTGTTGTAATATATTTCAATAGTTATACGTTACTATTTTTATCAATGTCAATTCTATAAATTTAGAATATTATTTATCTGAGTTTTTTTTTAGTTGACATGTTATATATTAGTTCATCACCTTTATGATTGAACTATTTATATATTATTAATTATATCTACCACCTCTCAAATTTAGGGTAAACCACATCCACATGCCTTACAAGGGTATAACCTTCCCAAGTTACTATCAGTATCCTAAAATAATTCCCATAATCTATGACAAACTAGTTAATTATCATACTCAAACATATCTAGATCATCATATTAGTTTCCATGGCTCCTATAAAGTAACATTAGACTTATAAAATACCATTTGGCATTACCATTTGAGGCTAATGGTTCTTTTCCATGCCAAATAATGGTCACATTTCAAATTCAATCATTCATACAGTTTGACCCATATGTTTCACATGTTGGTGGCATGATAGAATAACAAAATAGTCTTATGCACATGAAAAATAAGTATAATCCTAATAGTCATCTCATGCTCATCAAATAAACACATACACTTTTGCACATTCAAAGACACTACATTATTCTTCCCAAATTAACATAGCCAATTCAAAATCACTCAAGATCCAAGCTAGAGTTTCCAATTTCAACTATCAAGGGTTAAATTATAGGTTGTATCCATTGAAAGATCATTATTACCCACATTCACATAAGGAGAAAAATATATATGTGATTTTAATTCCCTCTTTGTTGTATAGGATATGTATTTAGTTCTCAACCATTTATAAAGGAGTGGTTAGGATCAACTCAAAACACTTTTCTTCCCATATTTTAGGCCTAAGTTTATCATTGCAAGTGGACGTAAGGTTTCAAGTGAAGGGGATATATTTTTGGGAGTTACACATATCATCAAACCTTGGTATTGTACAAAAAATTTAAGGGAAAATAGGAACACCTACCTATATCCAAGTAGAGAGGAAAAATATATAGATATATAACTATTTGACTCAAAACATAGTGAATGATGGTACTGACCTAGGCTAATGTTGCTATCTAGACATAGAAACAGATCTAGATATTGATTTAAGTGGCCCAAAATCTATTTTCCTACCTACCCTACCACTTTCTATAATCTTGGTCATGCATAGTATAGTGAATTATTGAGTATCTTATTCTCTATTTTACTTTGTATATTTATTAAGTTATAGTGTAATATTAATTTCAATATTTTACATTCATATTTTAACTTTAATATATATCTTTGTAGTATGATCTAGACACATTATTTTTTATCTTGTTAGGGTTATAATTAATCCAAAATAGGATAAAACATGTTGGTGAACTCAAATATTGTACTAAACACCATTAAACCCTAGGTTACCCATAGGGTTTCTTCCTCCATTATAGGGCTTCATATTTCTATATATTAATCTTATTTTAATTTTGGACTTATGGTTTTTATTTATATATAAATTACATGTAGCTATAATAGATGTAAATAGTTTCTATTTCATTACTAAAGCTTTATATTTATTACATGTTTATTTCCTTTGATATGCAAAATATGTAATAAACATGTAATCCCATGGATCCAATATTTTCACACTAATAGCACTAAAATAGCTAATGAACAATCCCACCCATTTCCCAATTCATATTTTTTATGTTATTTAATCTAAATTTCTTCCTATCACTACTAGGTGATTTAACCTTTTAGGGGTTTACTATGAAAGTCTTATGTTTATATTAAAGGGATGAGATGTCTAAATTAGTCAAATAAATATTCAATAATTAAATACTATTTTTTTATAACATTTGAATTCCTTTGAATTTCTAAAAAAACAATAAATAGGCTTAAATAAAGGCATCTAAAAATTCATTATTGTAGATGATATGGGTCCTAAAAGTTGAAATCTAAGCAATTATGAGCATCATCAATAGTGTTTTGGTTTTCATTTGCTCACTGAATAGTAGCGACTAGTATGATCAATAGTGCCATGCTTGAGTAGTGTCCTCTAGGTGTTAGAATTGTCCCCTTTGTAGGATTGTTCTTGTTTTCTAGGAGCACATGTGCCTATGTTTTTAGGTCTTTTTCCTATGTGCATGAAACCTAAAACTTTGTATTGTGCCTAGAAAACTTGATTTAGTGTGCAAAACCTAATATTCCTTGCAATTATGGCATGGGTAATAAGTTTATGTTCATCAGTAGGATGGAATGGCCATACTCAACACCTCATTATGAAGAGAGTTGCCTACATACCAATACTTCAAATATGGATCAAGCATGACGTAGTTATCCCACCTAGTGTTTGATGCAAGATCAAGTGAATACTAGAATGAGAGTGGCGTTAGATGCCTTGAATATGCTTTAGATTTGAAATATTTTAAAACTAAGATTAGGTTTATTGTAGATGGTAGTATGTAGAAGTAGGGAAGAATACAAACCAAATACCTTGATTTTTCTCAACTTTTTCTTTGGTTTGAATTTCTTTTTGCATTTATTTTATATCTAGTGAATATAGGTTAATTATACTTGTATATACAGGGTTTTGTTGCTTATGAATATAAGTAAATATTCTTAGGCCAACTTTAGGAGGGGCACACAATGGAAAAAGTATTAATTGGGAAGAGATATGGATAAATAAAGTAGCACCCAATTGGGGACACTAGTTCCATGTGGTTTTAGTGTCCCAAATGTGGTGTTTATTGCCTCTTTGAAAACTTCTAATCAAGATGGATTAGGATCTGAGATGATAGTTTTGGGATTGTGTTTTGACTAGATGAAGGTGACTGTGGTCTAATAAATGACTGGAAATGTATGTCTAATGATATAGGATGGCTACAGGACAAATATAGGAATAGGGTAACTCAAGTGACATTCTTAGCATCCAATTAACACTTTTAGGTGATTACATTTGCCCACCTTTATGCTAGTAATGCAGCAAAGTGAAATGAGTAGTATAAAGGGAAACAAAGCATACCTAAACTTACCTTGGAAGTGAAGGTAGTATATCTAAGTTTGAATATGTGAATATAGGTCTACATATGTGAAACTTGATAAAAAATAATGACCTGTAATGAAACATGCAAAAATTTGTCCTTAAGAGAAGATAAAAAAACAAAAGACTATGCTACAATTAAGTAACTAGGTAAAGAGAGAGGAAAATAATTAATACACCTCATTGGGTATGTGAACTAATGTATGAACCTAATGAAAACATGTGTGTATGAGTGTATATAGTGATCATATTATTGAATTAGCTTGGACTAAGTTGATGGCTTGCATAGTCCTTATAAGGGTGGCTCGATAACTCAATTTGGTTTTGACTCCATCATTTCCCACCCCTTGTTCAGTGGATCTTGATTATTTTTAATAACTTGGATAAGATTTTAAGTGTGTCTAACCCTCTCGTATAGGTGGTTTAAAAACTCAAGCAGAACTCAAGCAGGCCATGACTCCATCATTTCCCACCTATATGAAGTAGATGCATCTATAACTAAACCATGCAAAGTGATGAAAGTATTTAAGTAAATCTAACTGTGTATTTAGCTCTATGGTTAGTCTGATATATTAGGTGCCTCTAGGCCACTCAAGAATCCCAACCACTATAGATGGAGTAAGGAATGAATCTAATGATAATGTATAATATGATAGTAAGTGCATAAAGCATAGAGAATCACATGGAGTTTGCCATTCTATCTGATCAACTAATATGAATATAAGTATATGAGAACTATATGTTGTACACAAGCCCCCATTCTAGTATCTGAGTATATTGAATATGAACTGAGGATATAATAACTAAATTTGTGTAACTAAATTGAATGTGGGAGTGATCATGCCATGAATTATGCCCATAAATTTGAGTAACTGGTATGAATTTGAGTTGAAATGAATGAATCTAAGTAAAATATGAACATAACTATCAAACCTATGACTGTATCTATGAAAATATATATTGTACTCGGCATAATATTCTAAATGATCTAGATTGTCTTGAAGCTAGGGCTATTGGACAATATCACCCTATAATGGATAGTAGTGCCTTGTGGTACTAGTGTCCTAATCTAGGTGATAATGTTTACCTAGTTTGATTTCTAAGTGATTTGAACTAAATTCTGAGTCTCTTTTTAATTTTGTATATGCCTTGAGTCTGATGTCAAAACTGAGCCTATGTGATGAAATGTATATGTGAAAATCAATATAGGAGCCTAATTTGTATGATAAACCCTTATTCATACCCCTCTTTTGAGGGTATTTGTGAAACATATGTAATAACTACCCTATAAATAAGTAGCTCTATAAAATGTGTTAGTCAGATCATGGGCATGATATTTCAATATATTGTACAAATATAACATTGAAATGTAAATGAATCTAAACATAAGTAGGTAATGTAGGATGTATGTTGTAATCTAACATTGCATAAGGGTGTCAAGATAGATTTAATCAATGTATAATAGTAAATATGAGTAACTACCTAGGGTTATAGGGCATGATGTCCATCATAACACCCAAGTAGAAAGGGTAGATGTATGAGATCCCTCATGGCATCAAAAATGGGTGTGTGTGTGTGTGTGTGTAATAATCAAATACAAGTGTCATTATGTAGAATCATATAAGGAAGTAAACATACAAGAATATGAGGCACACAAAATATAGGACAAGGGGCCATAATAAAATGGACATGGGCACATGTCACTAAATTTGAGATTAAAGACATATAAGGACATTTTCAAATGTCCATTTGTGTATTTCCACATAAAAGGACATGTTCAAATGTTTGCATATAAAAGTAGGAAAAAACACACACCAAGGACATGGGCACTTGTCTAAAGCATACAATTAGATAAATGGTGTAGAGCTAAAGAAAAATGGCATATTCAAATGCCCTTGAAGATGGAAGAAGCATATGAACATAATCAAGTCTCATTTATAAATTAGAAATGAAGACATATATAACTATGTAATACAAATATACGTAGATGCTAAGATGCATATATACTGAGTCTAACTAGTGATAGTCAACAAAAAATATAAGCAATTAAGAGTAATGATCAATATCAATATAAATATAAATCAATGTGTAAAATAGATAATATAGTATGTAAATATAGAACCTGGTTATAACAATAATGTATGGATGCCCCCAATGGGTAGATGTATTAAATATATAAACCTGGGTCAGTGTAAATGCCCCCAATTTGTAGATGATAGCTGGTATGGATCAGTATAGTTGACCAAAGTCATGTCTAGAATTTGCAAGAACTTGATAAGAACAAGTGAAGAATATGTGTATGATAAGACCAAATATATTAGGATATTTAGTAATATGCAATATCTGGCAAATAGTAGAAATGTAAACATAACAATGCATAAAATCTATAAAATTTTGTGTTTTTTAAATATTTTAATGTTTTTATATTTTGGCATGTTATATTTTTTTTGATTTTTTAAAGTATAATATATGTACAATAAAATGAAAATAAACTATGTAAAAGGAGCAAGGGAGAGAAGGAAGTATATACAAGGGTAGGAACCATACTAACCAATGAGTTTGATGGGAGACTCTCCATTACCATGACTTGTGTCAAAAAGTGAATTGTGATCATGCAATTAATGTGAAAGGGAAATTATGAGTCCATGATCTATTGTGATATATAATCTGAGTCCACAACTACCTAAATAGTGATGTTATGATTTTGTGGCACTGACTATGATGATCAGTGAATTGTATGCATCTTAGGGATGTATTTGGTAGAATTAGAAGCTATAGGTGATGTACGTGCCCTATGTTGAGAACCGATAGACCTCAATATAAATAATATAGACATAAACTGAGTAGAGGAAGGTCCTTTAGAATCTATGATGTATCTCTAATGCAATGGTCTCTTTAGTAATGGTCTCCATGGAAGAGTATGCATACTTGTAGATATTGTAGAAGTAGACTTGGATTATTCTAAGGAATCTATTAAAAAATGTGATGTATACATAGGAGATTTATTTTTAAAATGATAACCATGAAATATCTAGCAATAGTACTCGAACAATAACTAGTATCTATGTTGGAACTATAGCTAAAAACTATGCTAGAATTACTTGTGGGATGGGAAGAGGACACTCATATGGGACACCCTCAATATTAACCACCTAGTTAGCATGTATATACTTTAGGCATCAATTTAATATATATGGGATGGCTCAGAGCTATTGTAACCATGGCCTACCCAATAATATATTGAATAAACTTGCACTAAGTAATACTAAGAAATGAGTGGATATATGTGCTGGTCTAACCTATAATGAAAGCATAATCTCCCTGATTGAGCTCTAAACATGGTCAGTAAAACCATTAATGACTATATTTATGGGTAATATATCCTAATTTATATATCCCAAGTGATGTAATAGTTTCATGGTACACATGCTTATGCTTGATCCATTGTCAACCATAACACTATGAATATGATGGTGGTTTATGTATGCTCCTATGAAGACCACATGTAATTATGTGTCATCATCTACAATATCCTACTTTTAAAATGTGATAAGTGGTCTAGGTGGCTCTATAGTATGATACATGATAATAGTGTTATGTATAGGATGTGTCCCTATAATTTTGTGATAGGAATCTACTGGTGGATGAGACTAGTATGTATAATGAACACCTAATGTGCCCCCTACCTCATTAGTTGTATACTTTGGGAAATGATCTAAAAATATATTAAGTGAATTTGACTATATTTTTTTTTTTGGTTCCTCTGTGGGTGTGTGCACATAAATAATATTAGCCTCAATGAGATCTTGTATCTTATGCTTTAGGTTAACACATATGTTTGTCATGGGTTTGGTACCTTGTGATACTCATAGAATGCATTTGAATCATAAATATTTGGAAGAGTACATGTCATATCAACTTATTTAATGGGAAGGAGAGATATGAAATTTAATTTCAATATTTTTTTTTATAAGTCATGCTAGTGAATCTATAAGATTAGTGAAGAATATATGTTGGGGAGTGGACAAAACCAATATGGGAGAAGGCTCAAAAGTTATGTTAATTGTGGCATTTCATCACTTTTATTTTCTATGGCCTTTACCTTGTATTTAGGTTTTTTGTACTCTTACTAGTTGATTCTAATCCATTTTTGTACTTGATTTTTCCCATTTATAATAGCTTAACCTCTCTTTCCTTAACTATGTGCCACTGTTGAGCATTGTCATTGAGTGTTGAGATTTGATATTTAATGTTATCATTGATGTCAAAGGTTAATATTAAGATGAATGGTTATTTGATTGATGTTAATATAATATCATTGATATGATTCTTGTGCAAATACCTAGTCAAGTAAGCCTTGAGGTATGTATATGAATAAGTTATGTTGCTAACATAATGAGTGTTGTTATTGTAATGAAATAATATTATTTGAAGAATGTTATAATACCAGCTTGAGTGAAATCATTGGGAAGCAACATGAGTGAATATAGGTAAGTATATAAAATTTAAATAATATTTTAATAATTTATATAAACTTTATTATATGGTATTGGTAGGTGGCATGATCAAATGAGTGAGCTCTAAAGAAGAAGCAGTATGCTCTAAAGATCTATGTAAGTAGTTCTAAAGATGCTCTGAATGAGCTACAAAGATGAGAATGATTCAAAGAACACTTGATAGTGTTTGAGAATGAGAGATAATTTTTGATGTTGTATATGAGGTGTTGAGGGCCTAAAAAATGACTAGAACTTTAGCTCTAAAGATCTATGTTTGCAACTCTGAATATAACCCATTCAAGCTTTGGAGATTTATAAGTAGATCCAAACATGTTTTATTGAAGCTACAAAGAAACATAAGTGTATAAATTTGATTGAGAATACACAATAGACATTGAAACACAAGATATTTTAAAGGTGAAGACTATAATGTGGCTACAAGGTTATATTTAAGGCATAATAAAACTTGTTGGTCAAGGCTTAGAAAACAAGAAGAGAAATGATGGTCAAATGAGGTAGCAAGATCAGTTTACATGACATGGGTCAACAGGTAAACATTGAAAAAGGTGTTGGAGAGTTATAAATTATGTCATGGTGATGTCATAGGTGTGTCTTAGTGAGTGGATGAAGTGATTTCAAAACTTAAGTAACAATGATAAAGTGTGCAATGTTCTTGTCAAAGTATGCTTGAAGTTGGCTAGGTTATCTTCAATTTTGTCATAGTTAGAGATGTTCAGGGATGAGTATGGAGTTTTGAGCATGTGAAAATGGTCCTATAATTAGTTAAGGATGATTTGAGATCTTGTGTGCATAATATAAATTCACTTGGATAATCATTTCTCTCATCTAGACATTTTGGGTGTAATGGTAGAAAATTTGAGTAGGCAGTTTGTTGATGTCACCATTGCCACATGTGAAGGAGTCAGGGGGAGTTGATCATATGGTAGTGATAAGATTAGTACCTAGTTTTTATGCACTAATTATTAGGTCATGTTCCTAATATTATTCAAAGATATGTGGATCCAAATTTTTGATCTTAGGTATTTTGATAGTGTTTTCTATGTTCAAATAGAGTCGAGTAAGCATGTTAATGATGTCATAATTCACACAGATGAAGGTTTCAAGAGGAAATGGTTACATGGGTTTTTTAAATATTTTTCATAGTTATTATATTTTAAATCCTATGTCATGAATTTAAGTGTGACAAAAGATATGCAAGTACAAATTTGGGCTCCCAGGCAGTTTGATATTGTTTTCCCATAGCCAAATTTGCATAAGGTAAGGAAGATCCAAGTAAGAATTTTGGTGGTATCATATATCACACATGTGTAAATTTTAGGAGAAGGTTATAATATGTATTTGTTTATTTTTATTCCTAGTTTATATGTGCTAACTTTTATGTTAAGCATCGAAGCATGTCAAAATATATGCATGTTTAAAGTTCACCTCCTAGACAAGTTTTTGACATTGTTGGCTCTGTGGAAAAAAAATCTAAGTGATAATTTTAATGTTGTTATATCTCACATGTTTGAGGGTTCAAGGAGAAAATTTTCACATGGTTGGATTCTCCTATGTAAGGAGATCATATGGTCCAAATTTTATAACATATGCTTGAGTGAAGCAAAAGATATGGAGGTGCAAAGTTGGCCTTCTAGGTAGATAAGCAAAGGTTCCCATACTTAGTCATTTTTTCATAAGTTAAATTTAAATCAACACATGAAAAAATAAATGGATCAAATTTGATACAATATGTAAAAATTGAGATAAGGATAGGTGCACAATGTTTAATGTTGAACAAAGGTAAAGGATAAGGATCATATGGTTCACATGTATTTGTATAGATTGATCTAACGGTGGGAGTGGAGTCAAAGTGATAGTTGTTTAAATGATTATAAATATTGGAAAATATAAATATTTTTTGATTTATATAAGTTTTGACGACATTATATATGATCATATTGTCTGAATTTTAATTATGACCGTTTGAATTTGAATATTTGAATTTAACAAAGTAAAGATCAGTGTCTGGTTTTTTATCTATATCTTTTGATCTACGATGAATTTGATAATGAAGTAAAAATAAAATTTATATAGGACTCCAAGGTTCATATATAAATATGGATTTTAGGATTTTAAAGTGTGTATAGATAAATATATTTAGCTCCAAAGTTTACTATGTGTTCATGCATGTTTTACAAGTAACCCGAGAAGGGTATTTGAGCTTGTTCTAATGTTGTTTCAAAGTTTAATGATGAATTACCCATTGAATCATGTTTTATAATAAATATGGATGATCTATGTTAATTATTACGGTTTTAATAATCATATAAAGTATGAATAAATTTTGAGAAGATGACTATATATTCATTCATGGTGACTGTATGCATAAAATGTTGTTTGAGTGATTTGTGCTTAAACAAAAGGGTACTTTTAAGGATGTTGGAACATAAGGAGGACATATAGATAATTTGGAATGGTTCCATGCATTTATAAAGTTCTATTATGTTTTATTTTTCTTGGATAAGTTTCAAAGAGATGTATGGGTCTCCATAGGACCTAAAAGTGACTTAGGCCTATTTAAAAGTGGATTGTGCTTAAGTGTTACCCCATGTGAGATGCCTTAAGGATGAAATTATGTTTTGTGGATGACAAGGAAATACTTTTGTACTATTAATTCATGATTGATATATAAATTTTATAACTAAATGAGATGGTTTTTAGGCTTGTATAAGACTTGTGAGAGTGATTTGTGTAAGGTGTATGTGAGAGTTGTGGAGCAAAGGAGAGGTAGAGTGCCCAATTGATGAATTGATGATAAAATCAGATTGATGAGTATTTCTATGACCTTTAGGTAATATTTTTTATGTTATAAAATTGATATTTTAGTTTGAGGATATGCGAAGAGGTCTGAGTATGCATATGAGGACAGTTTGAGTGAAGAAAGAGAGAGATTATGGCATGCCTATATGAGAGGCATGTATAAGATAGAGAGAATGTGTAAGGGTTAGATAAATAGAGATGCATAATCATGTTTTTAATACATAATTTCTAAGGTGGAGGTGTTCAAAGGAGGGTCTAAAGGATTTGGTCTTCCTTAGGGGCAATTATTCCTTGTGAAATAGGTGTTTCACTAAATACCTTTGGCCAAGAGGATATTATCAAGGTTTTATGGTCTAAAGAAGTTAACCACTCTCTTGTTTATAATTTATTAAAGGAAATTAGTTGATGTGTTGTAGGATTGATAGTGGGTTTTATTCCCCATGAGGGTTTCTCATAGGAACTATTTGTTATGTGTTTGATCTTGTATATGTATTGAATGAATGAGCTCTCTTGTTAATGTTTCTTGATCAAGTTGATATATGTTGTTTGTTTAATAGTTTTAAAGGTATACAATATTAAATAAAATATCTAGGATTACTAATTCAACCCCCCCACCTCTTATTTATTTTACCTCTAACAATTGGTATCAGAGTGGGTCTTTTGGTAAAGGCTTAACAACTTGAAGGTGATCCAAGGTAAAATATGGGTAGTCATCAAGGAGGTTTCTCTACTAAGAAAACATTGATGTTTAATGGATCCAATTATGATTTATAGAGTGAGAGGATGAGGAAATACACTATGTCCCTAGGATTGGATGTATGTAAATCTATTGTGGATGGTTATGTTGACCTTACTACTCCTCCATCTAGTGTTGCAGATAAGAAGTTGTTTGAGAATAGTTACAAGAAAATGAACGCTATCATTTATGGTATTTTAGATATTGAATAGACAAAGGTAATCCATTATAAATATATTAAAGAGATATGGGACAAAATGTAGATCATTTATGAAAGAGATTCAAAGGTCAATATTTATAAGTTTTAGACTCATAGTAGGCATTTTGAAAGTCTCAATATGAAGGAAGAAGATTTGGTGGCATCCTTTCTATAGAGATTTGATGAGATTGTGAAAATCATTAGAGGTCTTCAAGAGAAACTTGAAGAGGATACTATTTTTCAAAAGGAATTAAGGTCTCTATCCCCTAAGTTTGATCCAAAAGTATCTACCATAGAATAAAGTCATGATCTTACTCAATTAAAGATGGATCAATTGCATGTCACACGTAATACTTATGAGATGAGTAAGAATGATGATATACCACCAAATAAGGAAGAAAAATTCAAGATAGAGATGAAGCCAAATAAGAAGTTCCAAGGTAAGAAACCCAAAGAGGATGAAATTTTTGATATAGATGAGGATGAACTAATTTCTTTGATTTCAAGGAATTGAGAATAGGTTTATGCAAGTATAAAGGTAAAATACCCCTAATTTTTTTCAATTATGGTGAGATAGGACATTTTACTAATAAGCTCCCTCATAAGTATAAGAAGAATGATGATGAAGAGCATGATCAAGGTCATGATGATGGTAAGAGATCATTTAGGTCTAATAAAAGTAAAAAGAGACTTAGAAGGTTTGATAAAAATAAGTACTTTAAGGAAAATAAGATTCTCTACACCAAAGAAGATGGTAGCTCATCATATGAGAGTGAAGTCAATGACTCAGATAATGATCATGAAGAAGGTCCTACTAAAGATGAATCTCTATTCATGGCTAAGGAAGGGAGTTGCTCACATCAAAAGGAATCTACTTTTAGTGATTTAGATTATGATTAAAATGAGGTGGACTATGAGACTAATTTGATAAATGCTCTTGAAGAACTGAATATTGAAAATAAGATTAACAAGAAGATGAAGTCTCAACTCAAAGACTATGAGGAAAAATTTAGTATTTTTGAGGTGATAATGAATGGAGATGCCAAGGAGCATGAAGATATGGTCAAGCATCTTAGTTGTCAATTAAAAATATTGTCTACAAACCTAAAAGATAAATAATATGATTAATCAAGGTATGCTTATGAGATTGTATCTTTAAAAAATAAGTTAGAGAAGTTTTTAAGTAAGGTGAAATCATTTATCAAGTTTGGTAAAGGTTCTAATGATTTTGATGATCTCCTAAAGAGTCAAAAGTTAGATAGTGAAAGATATGGATTAGGTTTTAATGAATATCCCAAATTTGCTTCTCAAGTTGAGATGAATGTCAATAAGAACAAGGTGGATTAGCCTTTGAAGATGAATCATTAGATAAGGAATGAAGATGATAGAATAATAAAGACAAATAATATTAGACAACTAAATGCCATGAGGTATGCAAATTTCAATGGTTACTAATATAATAGTAATTAGTTTGGGCATAGAGATAGATAATGTACAAGACCTATTAAAAATGAGTTTTCATGGGACTATGATGGGGGTAATTAGTATAAAGGAGTGAGAAAGGTTAAGTGCTTCAATTGTCTTCATGAAGGACACTTTGATAAGCATTATCCAACTAAGGAAAGGCAAGGTAAGTATTCTTCAAAAAGAGTAGTTTGTTTCAACTATCATGGCATTAGACACATTGATAAAAAAAATTCAAACAAGGTGAGACAAGTTGTGTTTCTATCAAGGAGTATACTTTTCTACAACTATAAATAGAGAGGTCACATTTCTATATTCTAAAAGCAAAGGCCATTAAATAAAATATAATGGATTGGGCTCCTAGAGTGAAAGATAGAAGGCAAGTGAACTCATGGATACCAAAGGTATTAAGTCTTGTCACTTCGATTTTCACCCTTTGAGGATATATCTCAATTCTCCTCATCCAAGTGGCACAATTTAAACACCTCTATGATGTGGGTTACTTAAGATTGAATTAAATCTCTATATAGGTCTAAATACCTTGATTTAGCACTTCTAGATCACTACTACACCTATACTTATGAGGGAAAAAGGAAAGAGAAAACTAAAACCAAACTATCCTAAAGGAAGTGATACAAAAAATTGATTGATGACTACTAACCAACTACATGTGATACATGAGAATATGGGACTAACTAAACATACACTTCTCCAATTTGCATCTTCTCACATCAATATTTCATTATGAGGTTGTGATCAATGTCTAGTCTAGGAGGATTAAACAAGAGGCTTAGGATGACACTATTTGAATATACTAACTCACTCAACTTTGACACATCAATATAAAACTTCACATGACCTACAAGAAGAAGCTTTCCAACTATAAATATGTGAGAGAATGAAACAATAATTCTAAGGAAATAAACAGTCATCACTAAGAAAAATCAAACATCCAAGTGAACACACTATGAAAAATCATGGAAGAGGTAAAAATTAGTAGTATTTATTGATCCATGGTATGAAAATGAGTAGGGCTTCACCCTACTTAGGTGGAGCATAATTTACAAAGGCCAAAATGGCTAGTTTTTATATAACTTGAGAGAGAGAGAGAGGAAAATAAAGAAATATAAAGGTCAAAAGGACACTTGTAAAGATAATAAAACAAGTTAAATGTGCATAGGAAAATGGTGTGAAATGTAACAAGCAAGGTTAGAAGAGACAAGTAGCTTTACAAGTCATGAAAATCATGAAAAGTGGCATTGTTTTCCTTTTATTGGCTTAGAAAACTACCTTAATGATCTAGCCTTGTTTGAACATACCAAAAATAACTAGTGATAGGTATAATTATTATACTAATAGGGAAATATTTTATACATGCCTCTCCATGCATTGGTTGCATTCCTATCCATATGAAATCTTTAAGAAGTGAGACATCACTACCTACAATCAAAGAAACTCCTCTTTCACACACTTTTCAAACTTGCCTCAAATTTTGATTTAATTTCACATGAAATTACATAAAATGAAGTTAATTACATGTTTAAAGACCATCCATGGCCTTAGAGGCATTAGTCACACCTTTAAATTAATCCACTTGAAGCTTTTCACGCTTCTCACTACCATGTTCACTATGTCAGTTTTGATTGGCTGAGATGAGATATATGGTTGGAAAACTTAGGAGTTTTTACAAGGAATTAAATTTACATGGGGATTTATATTAATTCTCAATATTCATTTAAAAGTTTATTTCATCTCTTGAATCCTCTTAGAACCTGTAAAATGCATAAAATAGTAAAAAAATACCTTATTTTGTACTCCATCCATATAATTCCATACAATCTAAAATGGTGGGGAGAATATTGAGAGATTATTATAGAATTTCATTAATGTTTTTGGTAACTTTTACCCATATGGATATCCCTCTAACCTCATTTTCCCAATTGGATCCTTATCTAAGGGTTTACAAGGGTTCTAGGTCATTTCTGCTCTTAAGGTTTATTCATTAAGATGGAATGTTGGAAATGTAAAAAAATATCACAAGAATGATGTTAAATGACCATAATAACCTCCCAAAACTCCTTATATTTTTATGCAAATTTCCAAGGGAGATATGAGATTCTAGAGTTGCCCTATCGAGTTTGACTCTCCATTTACTGCAAGCCTAATGTTGTCTCTAAGCTCAAAATAAATTCCTCATGTTTTATATATAAATTTAAAGATTTAACACACCTATAATGACCCTAAAAACATGACACAATCCATTTGGATTCTTAACTCATGTTATAATTGAATATGACTTCTCATTTCGGCACTAGGCCTAACCATGCTTAATAACCTGTCTATACCTTTGAGGTTTTAGACCTCCTTGTTTAGTTTATCTCTTTTTTGTATGGTATATAATGTTGTTTTTGATGTTTAAAAACTATAAAAACCTCATTTACATTTCCAAATAACCTCTGGTTCACCCTTTCATCCTCATTTTCCAAGACTACAAAGTTTATGCATAAGGGAGTACCCTCTATTTGAGACAAAACATACGGCACTCCCCTATTCTCTTAGATAATGGTGAATGTTGGATAGGTTTTTAAAAAAATTTAACATGATATACAAAATATTTGATCTTATGATAACATCGTTTGACCTTTTAATTTTTCAAAGACGTAAGACAAACTTGTTAGAAAAGGGACTATATGTAAGGTTTCCTCTAATAGACTGTGTTACTTGTTTGGAGCTGTCCTTATCTATTTACATGCCATTGGTGTACCATGAATAATACATAATAATTTTCTAAGAACATATCATTATTTTTAACACTTTATAACACTCTTCAAGTCATACCCTTGAGTTGACTGCTTAAAGTGTTGATTGTGTTTCCTACATCTCTTCCTCAATAGTGAGTAATGTAGGTGGTTGTGCTTGTAAATAGTGCATGAAACTTAGATATAGTGTCTAAATATATAATTAGATACTTTTAAGATAATTTTAAACTTTTTTAGACCCATTTTACTCATCCTTGTTCTATACCAACACTAAGACTTCACTTCTTAGCTCACTGCTACCTACAGTCAACTACAATTGACTTTATTATAGCAAGTAGAGGCCCATGGGTGGTAATTCATATTGGGGCATGTATCACCTTACATTTTTATTCTTTGAAACACTTGAAATAATCACTCATAAAAAAACATTTCTAGTTTCATGTATAAACCCTTGCTATAGATGATATAGAAAATGACCTTTAGGTGTAGGTGCATAGTTCAAGAAGTAAACACCTGTAGGTCTATATGGGGGTCTAAAACATAACCTATGAACCTATTTTATGATCCTATAGCTCATACATGTTTTTTAAAACCATAAAAACCCATTAAAACATGAATTTATGGTTTATAATATCAAATTGGAACACAAAGGTCACTTAGTCATCCAAATCTTGTAGATAATAGTGAAGGAATTCAGTGCATAAAAGTATGATTTTGGGTCCTTCAACAACCATTTTCTACTAATCATCAGCCTTCCAAACTTTTCATGGTTATTTTAACATGTAGGGGATACTATATTTAGTCATTTAGGTTCCTTAAAAATATTGATAATCATTTTACAAGACCTTGACAAAATGACTTTAGGCATTTGTTTTCCTCTTTTATGGATTTGGTCCCTGAACACACAATCACACTTTTGAAGGTAGTCCATATCTCCATTTGCTCATTTGAAAATTAAAATAGATCTATTATTATCAATTCCACATACCAATATTATAAGGAAATGTTTTTTCATGTTCCAACCTCCCATAAAAGGACTTATATACCTTTGTTAGTGCCACTTGTAGGTGGTTATTATCACATACAAGTAGAGAATGTAAAACTACAGGCAATGAGTAATGAGTGTGAAAAATGAACTATTTTTTTTCATTTCATGACTTTTTGATCCATCTCAAGGATTTAAACTATACTCTCCTCTTTATCATTACTCCCTTCCAAAATGACTGGTCCCATGAGGACACCTGTAAATGATCTTTTTCATATATGCAGGTAGTGGGTAGGATTGGTGTAATGGGCATAGTATTTAGAATTAAATGGGTTATAGGCTTCTATCCATAACTTAAAATACACTCTTCACATTATAAATCATCTGAAACAAGTTTCAATACCTTATTTTCAAGGTGAACTCTTCCTTCATGGCACTTGTATATGTACATTTAAGGTTGCCTAACTAGTAAGTTACATATGATTTTGATTCCATATAGATTACTTTGGGAAACGAGGCTGAAAGGTGAAGGTGACCAAGATAATATTTAAAACATATATGCAAACCTATCTTCACCCTCAAAAACCACTATTAAAGCATGAAGATCCTCTAAATGGTGAAAATATGCCTACAACATAGAATGGTGTTTTCTCCTACAACTTGAGGTACTGGGCCTATCAAACACCTTGAAACAATAAACCAATTATGGAGATAATTTTAGGAGGGATTAAACATATTATAAAAACACCATTATCAAGTGAATTGTATGTACTTATCCAAAACAAGGCAAAACCTATAGGGTACATAGATTAGTAAGTAAATTGGATAGGTCAACTTACCAGGAATGATTCATAAAGTAAAGGTCACTATTACTCTAAAAATAAACATAAAATATAATGTGACTAAGTATAGAAGACACTACCAATATCATTTTTCTTGAAACCTCCCCTATTGATCGTACCAAGTACAAACTTGATGACTAGTTCTATGTGCATGGAAGGGTGAAGAAGGAGTAGAATGGGTTTAGCGCAATTTTGACACTTTCAGAGTACTTAAGACATGGAAATAAATCTAAGGAATATTAATATTCATCTCTTAAACTTATCCCATGTTTCACACTCCTTTATGGATCGTACAAGTGCTAAACTCTTCCCTTTTTAAAGAAAACTAACCTTTCTTCTGAAGAACCTACCACTTTTCAGTTATGATTAGTTGCTTAAGGCATAATAAGACACATGGAAAATTATATCACCTTTTTTACACCTTCACACTTCCCAAGGATGCCATACAACTCATTTAATGCTCTATTTTGACCCCCAAAATGACTAAAAAAGACAAAAATTAAAATGACTAAAGACAAAGGCTAATATGATATAGAATGACATAAAATAATCTATAATACACCTTATGACCTAATATTAAACTCCCTATAAACCTATAAATATTATGTTTTTACCTATAGGGGCCCTAATTTGACTTGTAGGTTCAAATTTGGTCAACAAATTGGTGACTCATAGGGGTAGCATGCATGCTATGCTAAAGATTAGTAGCCTTATTAGTCCATTGGGATTAGGGAGTCATCTAAAGTATAAAACAAAATAAGGATACCTTTAACCATTGACCATAATATTTAATCAAGATAAGATTAATTGACTACCTCAAACACACAAAATGAAGGACACTCACCATACAAAGCAAAAAAACTAACAACACACACACACACACACACACACACACACACACACACACACACACACACACACACACACACATGTGTGTGTGTGTTTAAGGCACTTAGGAAAATAATTTAAAAAACCACTATGTACAACTACAAATTAATCATACCTCCCTTTCCAGGATGAAAAGGAAAGTTCCTTGCATATCCTTCTTCATGGGATGAATGATAGTGCCAAACATGTTGCTCTTTAGATTGGATATTTGATGGATCAGACCTATTTCTTGGAAATTCACTTATATGATCTCAAGTAGACCATATTAAAACAAGTATCTAATGTATATGTATTACTCTTAAACTTTTACACATATCTCATATTGATTCCCACTCTTCATCTCATGATCAACTTACATCTTCTTTGTAGGCATAATTTTAAGAGGTGTATTTTCTTGTTCCTTGGAATATTTAGGCTAGTAGAAGATTGTTTTTACCTCCAAAGTATGAGGTTTATTGTGCTTTGTCTCTCTTATGACACTTTTAAAAATGTCATCTTGCTTACCATCACTCGTAATCAGCTCTAAGGAATTTGTAAACCCATTAAGAGACTAAAATTCACTGAAAATATTTTCAAACTACTACCACAACTCCTTATCTTCTCTTTGATTAGCATCATGAAGGTAAAATAAAAGAGAATCTCCTTCATCCTCTTCTTTAGAATCCAAAAGGACTTCATCCACGATTTTTTTTAATACAAGGAAGGAATTCTTCATTATCAACCAAACAAGAAGACTCAACACAAGGACTCTCCTCTTCCTCAACATTTAAGACCTATTGAGGGATATAAATTTTTATCTCATATATCATAACCTGATTTTTCTTCTCAAGGGATATAATATCTTCAATCTCCTTCTCCTTCTTAGTGATGCCAAGACTAGGCATCTTGAAATCAGGTGACTTAGCCCAATGAGGCTGCCAAGGAACTATATTTTATTCAAGAAAGAGTTCCAATTTTTTATCAACCAACTAATCCTATTTAGGTTCCCATAACATATGTCCATCAATGAGAAGGGTGATGGGTTGAGGATAAGATGAACTAGTTGGTGGAGGTGGAACATAAAACTAAAAATCAGACTAAGAATGAATTGTAAGGGATCCTTTTGGAAGCTCTTGAGGAAGGGGAGGTAGAACTTGGGAAAAAATGGCTTGGTTTTGTTCCTTATTTTTTGAAATAAATTTATGTATATCTAATTTATCTTGAACACTCTCTTTAAGAAGGTTAGATGGGGTGTGTTTAGGTATAGGATCTTTGTTTTGTCTCTAAACCTTCCATCACACCTTGACTCAATAATTTGATTCTCAACTCTATTTATTCAATTTTCCTGGCTTGGTTCTCTTCAAAATTATTTCATTAAGTTTATTCGAATCATCATGATTATAATGAGTATAAGAGGGCTGATATGGATAACAAGAGGTCTCTTGAGGAAGGGTGGGAGGGACTTGTATAGGATCAAGTTATTTCTCAACTTCACATTCCTTATCAAGGTTTTTATCCTCTTTCTTTCCCCATTATTCTAACATCTTATTATAGCTTACTATTTTAGGATTATGAGTCTCTTCTTGAGGTGGGGATGTAATTTGAGGAGTTGATTAAGTGTTCAAGAAACTTGGGGTCTCTTTAGGCTTGGATTCTCCACCTTGTATCCAACTTAGGATTTCATATCTAGGAGTCTCTTCTTGAGGTGGGGATGTAATTAGAGAGGTAAATGAGGACTTAAATTCCACTTTATTTAATGATTATATGGACTAATACATCTACCTATTGGCCAACTCATATCAAGATTTACTTCAAAACTAAGGTTGGTCTCCCCAACTCTCTCTTCTAACTAATTGGAAAAAAGATAGATTTGATAAGCTTGATTGGAATCATGAGTAGGGTTCAATTAATACTAATATAAATCTTGGTGAGGATATTCCTCATAAACTCTTAGCTTATCTTCCAAGGATGCAATCAATCCACCTACATCTAGCATCTCACGTGTGATCCTATGCCAATTTTCTCTCTTAATAGGTTCTCACTCTCTTTTAACCAACTCTTTTGCATATCTCACATTATTAATAAGGTTAATAGGAACATATTTACCATGTTCCCTTTGTGTGTAAATATCCAAAATGTACTTATCATAGCCCAAGAGATTTTTCTTGAAAGTGGAAATGGATTTATTTGAGAAGTTACTATTTTGACAAGAAGGAGCAAGGTATTGAGAAGGCTAGTTATAAGGCTGATACACTTCATGAAAAGGTTGGTAAGGATCATATTGGTGATATTAAAGATCATATTTGAGCTAGTAAGGATCATGACAAGGCTGATAGGGAATGTTATAATCTTGATAAACACCACCAGCTTATGCAAAACAATACTCAACACCAGGGTCAGCCATGAAACTTCATTTGGAAGAAAGAACATAAGGAATTATTATCAAAAATATTCAAAAGGAATACCTAGGATATTTTAATAGTTGATATATCTTTGGATTCACCATTGATGATTAGATAGATGCCTCCAAAGGCTGATGTATTGAAAGGTAACACCAAAAAATATTTCAACTTCTTAGACTAAGAATCCTATCGGGCATGCCAAAAACTATTATCACTTGGATTTTTACCATTTTATGATATTTCATAGTTATCCTCATCCAATTATCACAATTGAAATACCTCTAAGCTATGGGTTGCCTATAAATGAGGTGAATCTCTAGATAGGGCTAGCTCCCTTGATGTACCACTTATAGATCACTACTACAACTATACTTGTAATGGAAAAGGGAGATAGAAAATTAAAACAAAAATATCATAAAGGAGGTGATACACCAAATTTATTGATGACTACCAACCAGCTACATGTGACACATGAGAATAAGGGACTAGCTAAACATACACTTATCTAATCTACATCTTCTCACATCAATATGTAATTATGAGGTTATGATCAATGTCTAGGCTAGGAGAAATAAACAAGAGGAATAGGTAGCACTATTTTAATATAATAACTCACTCAAACTTGACACATTAATATAATACTTCACATGACCTATAAGAAGAAGCTTTCCAACTACAAATAGGTGAGAGAATGAAATAATAATGCTAAAGAAACAACAAGCCATCACTAAGAAAAATTAATCATCCAAGTTAACACACTATGAATTGTCATGGAAGAGGTAAAAATAATTAGTATTTATTGATCCATTTTATGAAAATGAATAGGTTTTTACCATACTCAGGTGGAGCATAATTTTCAAAGGGTAAAATGGCTAATTCTTATAGAACTTGAGAGAGAGAGAGAGGAGAAAAAACAAGTCCAAAGGTCACAAGGACAATTTTAAAGATAAAAAAATGAGTTACATTTTCATGTGAAGATGTTTTTAAATGTACCATACAAGATAAAAAGAGACAAGTGGATTTTCAAGTCATGAAACTCATGAAAATTGGCATGGAATTCCCTTTACTAGCTCAGAATTTTTACCTTCATCATTTATACCTATTTGAACATCCCAAAAATAACTAGGGATAGGTTAAATTCTTGGAATAATAGGGAAGCCTTTAAAACATTCCTCTCCATGCATTGGTTTCATTCTTATCCATCTAGAATCTTTTGTAAGTGAGCCATCACTACCTACAGTCAAAGAAACTACTCTTTCACACACCTTACACACTTGGCCTCAAATTCTCCTTAAATTTCCAATGAAAATATTTAAAATTAAGTGAATGAAAATTTTAAACTCCATACATGGCCTTATAAGAATTAGACATAGCTTAAAATCAACCCACTTGAAGTTTTTCACCCTTCTCATTACCATGTTCACATTGCTAGTTTTGACTGACTGAAATGGGAGATCTAGTTGGAACACTTAAGAGTTATTCCAAGGCATGAAATTTACATGGGTATTTATCTTAACTCTATATATTTATTAAATTTTTTATTTTATCTCTTGAATCCTCCTATAACCTACACAATGCATAAAAAGGTTAAAAACTACTTTGGTTTGTACTCCATCCATACAATTCTATATAGTCCAAAAGGACAAGAAATATCCTAAGAGAGTATTATACAATGTTAAATAACTTTCATGGTCACTTTGACCCATATGGATATCCCTCCAACCTCATTTTCCCAATCAGATCCTTATCCAAAGGTTTGTAAGGGTTTTGGGTCATTTTTGCTCTTGAGGTTCATTCATGAAGATGGAACATAGTAAATGCAAAAAAAATCACAATAATTATTTTCAAGGATCTCAATAACCTCCCTAAACTCTTTATACATATGTGAAAATTTCTAATGGAGATACAAGCTTCTAGAGTTTCCTTATCGAGTTTGACTCTCCATTTCCTCCAGGCCTAATGTTGTCTCTAAGTTCAAACTAAATTCCTCATGTTTCCTCTACAAATTTAAAGCTTTAAAACACCTATAATAACCCTAAAACCATGTAAAAATCCATTTGGAAGATTACCTCATATTATAATTAATAATGACTTCTCATTTAGGAACTCGCCTAACCATGCTTAATAGCATGTCTATACCTTTAAGGTTTTAGACCTTCTTATTTAGTTTCTATCTTCTATGTAAGGTCTATCATGTTGGTTTTGATGTTACCCAAATAAAAAAACCTCATTTACATGTCAAAATAACCTATATTTCACCCTTTCATCCTCTTTTCCCAAGATTGTAAGGTTTATGCACAAGGGAGTGCCCTCTGTCTGAGATAAAATAAAAGGCACTCCCCTGTTCTATCAGATAATGGTGAATGTTAGAGAGTATTATCCAAGTTTTTAAAATGATATAAATAATATTTTAACTTATGATAACATCATTTAACCTTGTAATTTTTAAAATACCTAAGACAAACATGTTAGAGAAGGGACTGTATGTAGGGTTTCCTCTAATGGAGTGTGTGTTACTTATTTGGGGCTCTCCTTATTTGTTTCCATGCCATTGGTGTAACATTAAGAATCCATAACAATTATATAATCAGATATAGTTATTTTTAAGCCTCTATAACACTCTTCAATTCATACCCTTGAGTTGATTGCTTAAAGTGTTGATTGTGTTCCTGCATCTCTTCCCCAATAGTGAGTCATATAGGTGGTTGTGCTTGTAACTAATGCATGAAACTTAGATATAGTGTCTAAATATCTCCTTATATAATTTTGGGATCATTTTAAACTTTTTTTGACCCATTTTCCTCATCCTTTTTCTATACCAACACTCATATTTCATTTCCTATCCCACTGCTACCTACAGTCAACTACAATTGATTGTTTTGAAGAAAGTAGATGCATCTGGGTGAGAATTCATCTTAGGGCATGTATCACCTTAAATTTTGATTATTTGGAAAACTTTAAATCATTTTTAATTTAAAAAAATTATAGTTTCATGTTTAATCCATTTTTATAGATGATATATAAAATGACCTTTGGCTATAGGTGCATAATTCAAGAACTAAATACCTATAGGTGTATATGGGGGTCTAAAACATAACCTATGAACCTCTTTTTTGATAATATAGCTCATAAATGTTATTTAAAATCATAAAAACCCATTAAAACATGAAGGTATGGTTTATAATATCAAATTTTAACGCAAAGGTCACTTAATCAACTAAATCTTGTAGATAACAATAAAGGAATTCAATGCATAAAATTATGATTTTGGGTCCTTCAACAACCACTTTCTACCAATAATCAGCCTTCCAAAATTTTCATGGTTCTTGTACCATGTAGGGGAAACTATATTTAGTCATTTAATTTCCTAAAAAAAATTTATAACCATGTTATAAGACCTTGATAAAATGACTTTAGGCCTTTGTTTTCTTCTTTTAGGGATTTGGTCCCTCAACACACAGTCATGCTTTTAAAGGTAGTCGATATCTCCATTTGCTCATTTGACACTTCAAGAAGATATTTTATTATCAATTCCACCTACCAAGATTCTAAGGAAAGGTTTTTTCATGTTCCAAACTCCCATGCAAGGACTTATATACCTCTGCTAGTGCCACTTATAGGTGGTTATTGTCACATTCAAGCAAAGAAGGTAAAATTGTAGGTAGTGAGTGATGACTATGAAAAATGAATTAATTTTTGGTATTTCATGAGTTTTATATCTCTCTCAAAGATTTAAACTATAATATATTATTTATCATCACTTCCTTCTAACATGATTGGTCCTATGAGGGTACCTATAGATGAGCATTTTTATATATCTAGGTAATGAATATGATTGGTGTAATGGGCATAGTATTTTGCCTTCAATGGGTTATAAGATTATATACATAAATAAAAATACACTCTTAAAATTATATATCATATAAAAATACTCTCAATACCTTATTTTCACTGTGAACTCTTCCTTAATGGTACCGACAGATGTATATTCATGGTTACTTGACTAGTAAGTTGTATATGACTGTAATTCCATATAGATTACTTTAGGAAAAGAGGTTTAAAGATGAAGGTGACCAAGAGAAAATTGAGAAAATGTAAAAAAATCTATATTCAACCTAAACAAACCACTATCAAAGTATGAAATTCCTATAAATTATGAAAATCTACTTACAATGTAGAACGGTGCTTTCTCCTATAACTTGAGGTACTTGGCTTATAAAACATATTGAAACACTAAAAAGATCATGGGAATAATTTTATGAGGGATTAAACATAATTTTTAAACAACATCATCAATTTAATTGTATGGAGTTGTCCAAAACAAGGCAAAACCTATAGGGTGCACAAATTAGCAAGCAAATTAGATAGGTCAACTTCTTAGGAATGGTTCATAAAGTATAGGTCACCATTCCTCTATAACCAAACATAAAATATAATCTAAATAATTTTATAAGACAAACCTAAGATAATTTTTCCTTAAACATCCCATGCTAGCCATACTAAGTACAAAACTACTAATTAGTTATGTGTGCATGGAAGGGTGAAGAAGGATCAAAATAGTTTCAGCTCAATCTTGACACTTACAAAGTAATTAAATCATATAAATTATTATAATGAAGTTGAAGAGTCATATAATGACCTTATCCCATGTGTCACACTCCCTTATAGATTGTACAAGTGCTAAATTCTTCCCTTTTTCAAGAAAACTACCTTTTCTTCTAAAAAACCTACCACTTTTTAGTTATGAATAGTTGATTAAGGCATAATAAGACATATGGAATAGGAATTCAATATTTTTACACCTTCACACTTCCCAAGGAGGATGTATAACTCATTTAATGTTTTAGTTTGACCCCTAAAATGACTCAAAAAGACAAATATTAATATGATTAATAACCAAGGCTAATATGAGATATAATGACATCAAATTACCTATAATACACCTTATGCCATAATATTAAACCCCATATAAACATATAAATATCAAGTTTTTACCTATAGGGGTCCTAATTTGACCTACAATGTCAAATTTAGTCAATACTAATTAGGAATTATGATGAGTCTGAAGGTCCAAGTAATCTATTTCCTATGGTGGAGAATGTTACAGAAGTTGAAGTGTGCCAATGACTCTCATTGTCTACTCATGTTGTGAGTGAAGAGACCAAGATAAAGGAGAAGACTAAGGTAGTGGTTGAGGCTAGTTCTGAGGTAGGTATGGATCCAACTGAACATCATGTTATTGATGAACATGTTTCATATATAGTACATCAATTATTTGTGCCTATTAACAAGGTTCTAAGCTACAAGGTTGATTATTTAAATGAAAAGGTATTTCAATATTCCATAGTTACTCCATGTGTTGTCAATTATATCTTAGAATAGAATGAGAGTGATATAAAAAAGGAACCAGTTGTCATAATTCAAATTAAGAAGAAGAAGAACAAGATCAATAATTATTATAGCTATAATAGGATTCCTTTGGTTACTAAGGATATGTGGACCACTCCTAAATTTACTTTGTTTTAGAGAATTGTAGTGCAAGGGTTGTATCTATATATGCTTATTAAGAGACTCCTTTTAGTGGAGAAACAAGTGTTATTTTGATGTTGTTCAAAAGGTCCTAGAAGGATAGAGATTATTATTTTTAGTTGGAGTAGGTATGTCTAGGTAAAAGATATGATGTGATAATGTCATGATGTTGATAGATGTATATGGTCAGTCTTTAAGGTTAGAATAGGTGTTTCGAAGTGGAATAATGAGATTGATGCAACATCAAGATGATATTTTTTCAAATAAAGGTTTATTTATCTCATTCTATCATGATTCATGTGGTTTTGCGGTTTGAAGGGACATTGAAGTCAAATTGGAGATTTATGGTTGCTCTCAGGTTTACCAGTTTGTGCTTAAGAGTATGCAGGTCTAAAAATGGGTTATAGGATGTATGGGTTCCCAAAGGTGTGAAATCTCAAATCTTGATTTTGAAGTGTGTAATGGTCATCTCTAGGTGTGTAATAAGTTTTAGGAGTGTGCATTGAATGAAAGGTGTTGCATTGACCTTATTTATTTTTAAGATATTAGGGTTTTAGGCTCTGATAGAAAATTGGTTTTCATTGTGAATTGTAGTCTAAGGACTCTTAATATTTTGAATGGGATAAATGGGTTGTCAAATAAATCTTAAAAAATATTTGAAGGTTTGTAGTTCTCAAGTTATTCAAGTTTTTTGTCAAATTGGAGGCCTAATTGGGCAATAGATTTGTGAAGGAAGTATGTTGTAGAGGATGATCTAGATTTTTCAAATTGGTATAATTTATGGGGCATATGAGAGTGCTCCATATATTAATTTTTAGGTCTTGAATTTTTGTATACTAAAAGTTGTGGGATCTACCAGTTCTAGATAGGGATACAAGGAGACTAGATAGGCCTAGTGTGAAGAAGTGTGTTTTTCATTCAATTTATACAAAAGAGCAAGGCATGAGCATTTCAAGGTGAGTTATCAATTTTGTTTAGATCATGTTTCCTATTTTGTTTGTATAATGAATTTTTTTTAGTGGTTATTAAGGTGGCTTGAGAGAGAAGGCTAGTAAGTTTGCATAATGGTTTTTCATGGTGTATGGAGAGTTGAAGATGATCAAGTGGTACAATGGCTTAGAGATCTTGGGGGGGTCCCTCTCAGATGTTTCTTGGTGAGTTCCATCAAATGTTATTTTTTTTTTGTTTTATCTTCATTGGCTACAATACTTGGTTGAAGAAGAGAGTATTGTCATAAAGCAAGAGAAAGTTGTCAAGATAAGAAGAGGTAGGCTTAAGGTAAAGGGGAGTTTGTGTCATCTTTATAAGGTGGTCCTATCTTGTTGGTAGTATTTTTAGGTCATCAAGATTAGTTTGTGCCCACTTTTCCATTGCATCAAAGGGGGAGAAAGTTACTACTGTAAGAGGAAATGGTCACATGGGGTTTTTAATTATTTTACTAATTATTATGTGATAAATCCTAAGTAATTTGACTAAGTGTGAAAAAATATATGCAAGTGAAAATTTGGGCTCCCAGGCAATTTGATATTGTTTTCCCATACTTAGCTAAATTTGCATAAGGCAAGGAAGATCCAAGTAAGAATTTTAATGGTATTATATCTCACATATGTGGATGTTTCAAGAGACGGTAATAATATGGGTTATTTTAGTTTTGTGCCTATTTTAGTTGTGATAAATTTTAGGTCAAGTGATAAATCACATCAAAAGATATGCATGTTCAAAGTTGGCCTCCCAAATAAGATTTTGACATTGTTGTCTCTGTGGCAAAAAAATTTTAGTGATAATTTTAATGCCATTATATCTCACATGTGTGAGGATTTCATGAGTATATTGTCACATTTTTCTATTCACCTATGTTAGGAGATCATATGGACAAAATTTTATAACATGTGCTTGAGCGAAGCAAAAGATATGAAGGTGTAAAGTTGGCCTTCCAGGCAGATAAGTAAAGGTTCCCAAACTTAGTAATTTTTGCACAAGTTAAAGTTTGAGAAACCCACAAAGAGATAAATGGAGTGAATTTTCTCCAAGATGTCAACAAGTAATGAGATGATTATAGGTGCATGATGTTTAATGCTGAGCAAAAGTAAAGGATAAGGATTGAATGGTTCATGTGTATTTATACAGATTGATCTAATGGCATGAATGGAGTCAAAGTGGTCAAAGTGATAGTAATTTAAATGGTGATAAGTATAAAACAAGATAAATGGTTTATGATTTATCTAAGATGAAAGGACATGAGATGCAAACATATTGTCTGAATTTTAACTATGACTGTTTCAATTTGAATATTAGAATTTAATAAAAGAAAGACTAGTGTCTGGTTTTTTAGCCATATCTTTCGATCTAGGATGAATTTGACCATGCAGTAAAAATTGAAGCTATATATGAATCCAAGGTACATATATAAATATGGATTTAAAGATATGAAAGTGTGTATAGATAAATATATTGAGCTCTAAATTTGATTGTGTGTTTGTGCATGTTCTGTAAGTAACCCAAGAAGGGTATTTGAGCTCATTATGATGTTGTTTCAATGTTTAATGTTGAATTAGATATTTAATAATGTTTTATAATCCATAAGGATGTTATGTGTTCATTATGAAGGTTTGAATAATCATATGTAGTATGAAAATATGTTTATAAGGTGACTATATATTTGTTCATGGTGACTATATGCACAGAATGTTGTTTGAGCAATTTATGCTTAAGTAGAAGGGTAATATGATTGATGTTGGCACTTGAGGAGGACCTATAGATCATGTGGAATGGGTTGATGAATTTTTAAAGTGTTCCTATTTTTTATTTTGATTGAATAAGTGTCAATGAAATGAATGGGTCTCTATAGGACCTAAAAGTGACTTAGGACTATTTGAAAATGGATTGTGGTTAAGTGTGACCCATGTGAGATGCCTTAAGGGTGAAGGCATGTTTTTTGGCCAAAATGGAAATAATGTGATATTTTTGATTCATGATTTCTCTATAAAATGTGTAACTAAATGAGATGCTTTCTAGGCTTATAAAAGACTTGTGAGAGTGACTTGTGCAAAGTGTATGTGAGAGTTATGGGGTAGGGGAGAGGTAGAGTGCCTAGTTGATGAATTAATGAGAAAAAAATATTGATGATTATGTGTATGACCTTTAGGTCATAAATTTGATTTTGGAAAAGTGATCTTATATTTTGAGTATATGCAAAGAGGTTTGAGTGTGCATATAAGGATAGTTTGAGTGAAGAAGGAGAGAGATTGTGGCATGCCTATATGAGAGGCTTGTATGAGATAGATAAACAATATGTGTAGGGGTTAGATACCTTAGTTGTTCAAGATATAGTTTCTATATACTTGCATGCCTTTTGTATGTAGTGATTTGAGTAAGGGTTCAAGTAGTGATTGGACCTAAAAGGTGTTATATATCTAAATTAAAGTTGGATAAGGGATATTGGAGTGGTTTATTATGTTTTCCTACCATGTAAGGTTTTTGGTTATGATTGAAAAAATAACAAAGGGTAGTGTGTTGTTAAGAAGACTTATTAAGTCTCCATAAGCCGAAAAGAGGAATTATGGCTAATTGATGTATGGCTAACCTATTGTAGTTTTTGATTCATGATTAAAGAATTTTATTTTTAATAAGAAAATACCTATTCATGACCGATATAATTAATTTGAATGTGGATCTGACTAAGAAGGATATGATCAAGTGACTTGTATAAAAGCAAGGTAGTTTAAGCCTATTTTGGTGTGTGCTTAAAGAGAGTAGAAGAGGATAAGTGAATGATATATATAATTTATGATCATAAGGAGGTCATGAAAACCATAATAAAAGTGTCATGAATATATAATAAAGATTTTATATATGAGGATCAATGTTATAAGACCTAATCAAGCCATGGAGAGGGCTAGTTGAGAAAAGTAGGCAGAAGGTTAGTTTGAGAGGGATTGAAGTGAGAAAAGAGATGAAGGAGTAGATCATAGTCTATTATATAAGAAATAAGGGTTTCTGAAGGTGATAAAATAATCAAGTGGTTGAGTTGGTTCTGATTCATCTAGGGGTTGGTTCCTCCTTGTAAGTGGGTGATTGTTAAAAGTCTAGTTGAGTTGGTGTTGAGCTAATTGGGGTTGGTACTCCATGTGAAAATGGTGTTTCACTATAGGTTGATGTTTATATTTTAGGACTATATTTCATTTGCTTCATTAGTGACTTTTCTACCCCTAGAGGGTTTCCTACATATATATTGTGTTCATGTGTTTCATGCTCTTATTTTTTAATGCTTATGCTTGTTATAATGTACGTGATTGATTATAATGGTTAAGTATAATTTAATTTAAAAAATTGAATAATAATTCACACCCCCTCTCATTCATCTTGCTTATAATAATTGGTATCAGAGCATGTCCTTTAGATTAGGCTTGGTAGCCTAAAGGTGATCTTAAGAAGCACAAGATGTCTTGTGATCAATAAGGAGAAGATAACATGTATGATGAAGAAGTAGTCTATGCTAGTGAAGAAGGAGAAGCTAAATTTAACCTTAAAACAAATCTCACAAGAGCTCTTGATGATTTGAATAATTAAAAGAAGATTATCAATTATCTCAATAGTTAGTTAGAAGATTTTAACAGAATGTTCAAATCAAAAGAGTCTAAGTATGATCAATTGAAGGTTGAAAGTGTTCATCTAATAGATAAAATGAGAAAGTTAAAGAGAGTACATGAAAATCAAAACAAGTCAATAATATCTACATAAAAAAACCAATTAGGTAGCCCAATGCAATAAAGGATAAGTCTTTTTTGAACCATGGTAAGTATAAAAATGTTATTTGCTACATCTATCACAATACATGACATATTGCTAGATTATACTCTAATAAAGGTGAAAGGCCTACAATATTAGAAAAAAAACATGAACCTCATAAAATTTACAAAAAGGATCAAACATTTGTATGTAAGCCAAACCAAATTAGGATGGATCATATTGAACCCAAGAATCAATATGGACCTCTTGTTAAGGAGGAACACAAGACTTAAGAGGATTTTATGCTAGATCGGACTATTTTTCACATTTAAGATGAAGGCATGAAATGGTATATAGATAATGGTTTCTTAAGACAGATGATAGGAGATAGAAATAACTTTATCTCTTTAAATAAGAATGTTATAGGAACAGTGAGGTTTAGAGATAACACAACTACTAATATAGTTGGCAAGGGTGTTTAGAGTTTTGATAATGGAAAGACTAAGACTCAAAATGTGTTATATGTGAAAGGTTTGAAGCATAACCTACACATTATAAGTCAAATATACAAATAAGGACACACACTAACCTTTCATAACAAAAGATGTGAGATAAGAAGAGCCAAATTAGGAAGGTTAATTGCCAATTCCAAGAGGATTGAGAACAACCTAATGCAATAAATGAGATCAATAAGGAGAGATGTTTCATGATCAATATTGATGAAAGTTGGCTATGGAAAAGAATTATAAGACACCTAAATTTTGATAAGCTGGTAAAAATTAGCACTAAGAAGTCTATGAAGAACATGCCCAAGATCATCAAACCTAAAAACATTCTTTGGAAGGTATGTCAACATGGTAATCAGACTAAAAGAAGGTTGAAGTCCAAGGAGTACTCTACCACAAAACCCTTAGAGTTAAACCACACTAATCTCTATGGGCCTATGATAATTTAAATCATTCAAGGAGATATCTACTTCATGTTACTCATTGATGAATAAATAAGAATGACATGGGTTGCATTTTTGAAAGATAAATCAAAATCTTTTAACAAGTTCAAGGCATTTAAGGCCCTTGTTGATAATGATACAATGGGAAAATAAAGTGATTATGATCTGATAGAGGATTATATTTTTATTCTAATGAGTTTGATGACTTCTATGATGAACATGGAATAAAAAGATAATTCTCAACAGCCAGGACACCTGAGTAGAATGGGGTTGTTGAAAGGAAGAATAGAATAGTTCAATAAATGGATAGAACTAGGTTGAATGAATATATATTATCTGATGGATATTAGAGAGAGGAAGTTATCAATATTCTCTAAATTTTGAATAGAGTACAAATAAGGATAAATGGTAACATGACTCCTTATGAACTATGGAAGGGCATACCTACAAATGTAGAACACTTTAGAGTTTTTGGGAACAAATGTTTCATAAAAAGAGATGATGAAAACTTGGGTATGTTTGATTCTAGATTTGATGAAGACATATTCTTAGGATACTCATCAATGAGCTTATCCTATAGATGTTACAATAAGAGACAATAAAATATAGTGAAAAGTATAAATGTAAAGGTTGATGAGACAATAAAATATCACTCATAATAAAATAATACTTTGGACTTTAATAATTATGAGGAAACTATATAGGTTGATGAGGAGGTATAATAATCTAAAGAGAGACATAACTCAAAAGGACCTTCAAGATAGATTTAAAGAGATCATCCTAAATCTTAAATCATTGGCAACAAGAATGTAGGTATGTAAACAAGGAGAATATTGGTAAGTAATCTAAATCAAGAAAATGTTTATTTATTATCCAAGATTAAACCTAAGAATATTATATAATAAAGCAAAGATAAATTTTGGATAGATGCTATGAATGAGGAGTTAGATCAAATATAGGAATGATACTTGGAAACTAGTCCTTAGACCTAAAGCCAAGAATGTTATTAGCATAAAATGGGTGTTTAGAAATAAGTTTAATGAAAATGGAGAAGTCACTAGGAACAAGGCTAGATTGGTATGCAAGGGTTATGCACAAGTTAAAGGGGTACAATTTTAGGATACCTTTGTACCAATAACTAGATTAGAGGCAATCCTATTATTTTTAGCTTATGTAGGATTAAAAGTATACCATATAGATGTCAAATCTACCTTTTTGAATGGGATTCTGGAAGAAAAATTATACAATGAGAAACTTGAAGGGTTATCTCTAAAATATAACAAATACTATGTTTTTAGATTGAAAAAGGATCTTTATGGTCTAAAGCAAGCTCTTAGATTTTGGTATGTTAGGCTTGATAAGTATTTGTTAAATCAAGGATTTTAAATAGGATTTGTAGATAGTAATCTATATATCAAGACATAAGATGACCATCAGTTGATAGTAGTTATTTATATGGATGACATCATCTTTGGTGGAAATAATGAACACACAATAAAGGATTTATCATAAGTTATGAATAAATAATTTGAAATGTCTATTCTAGGAGAAATATCATTCTTTCTTGGGTTTTATCTCACTCAATCTGAAAAGGTATATTTATCTCACAAGCCAAGTATATACGAGAGATGTTGAAAAAGTTTAAGATGGAAGAGTACAAGGTAGTTAGTACACCCATGGCCATAATATGTACATTGAGAAAATAAAATAGGTTTAAAAGGTCAATCAAATATCATATAGGTCAATGATTGGAAGTCTATTGTATACCACTACCTTTAGACCTAACATCATGCAAGTATTAGGTCTTGTGGGAATATCTCAAGAAGATCCAAAGGAGAATCATAGATAAACAATCAAAAAGATACTTAGGTAACTCAAGGGAACTATGGAGTATGGATTATGGTATCCAAAAGGTAAGGAGTTCAATTTGATAGACTACATAGATATAGATTGGGTATGAAGTATAAATTATAGGGAGAGTATCGGTGGATGAGTTTTCTTCCTAGGAGGATGTCTAGTGACATGGATAAGTAAGAATCAGCCATCATAAACTTTATCCACTTGTGAGGCTAAGTATATTACATGAGCTTCATGTTGCACATAGGTCTTATAAATGAGATAGACCCTAAAAGATTAAAAGGTGGAGTATGATGGTTCAAGCCCTATCTAATATGATAATAAAAGTGTTATAAGTGTCTCAAATAACCCTATCATGCACTCAATAACCAACCACATTCCCAATATATATCATTTTATAAGAGATAAGGTAAGTGAACAAAGTGTTAATCCTGAATATATTTCTACACGGGATCATATTGCAGACTTCCTAGCCAAAACATTATCAAAGGTAACTTTTGAATATATAAGATAGGAATTAGGTGTAATTCCTACCCCTATAAATCATTGAGATATTGAGGGGGAGATAATCATGATCACTACCTTCATGAATAGGTGAGTTTTTTCAAAGAATGTATGCATTATTTGAGGGGGATCTATTCAAGTTATTTATTGAGCTTGGTTTTTGTTGAAGTGATCTTGTAATCTAAGTTCATTATAAAAGAGATGAAAGTTGTGGAAGACCTTTGTCATTAATGTCAAAGGGGAATAAATATTAGAAAAGATAAGAAAAGAGAGAAAGATTAGAAATATTAGAAAAGATGAGAAAAGGGGAAAGATCAGAAAAGGAGAAAGAAAAGGAGAGAATTATGTCTAATAGATGATCACCATCAAAAGTGGTTGATAGAGTTTTCTATGTGTGTTTTCCATTAATGACAAAGGGGGCGATTGTTAAGCATTGTCATTGAGTGTTGATCTATGCTATTTAATGTTGTCATTGATGTCAAAGGTTCTTATGAAGATACATGGTTATTTCATTGATGTCAAAAGTTCTTATGCAAATGCCTATTCAAGTAAGCCTTGAGGTATGTATATGAATGATTTTTATTGCTAGCATAATGAGTGTTTTTATTGTGATGAAATAATATTGTTTGAAGAATGTTTTCATGCCAGCTTGAGTGAAAACATTAGGTAGCAACATGAGATAATATAGGTTAGTATATCAAATTTAAAACATATTATAATGATTTTTCTAGACCTTGTGAGATGGTATTAAAATGTGGCATGATCAAATGAGTGAGCTTTGAATAAGAAGAAGTATGCTTCAAATATCTATATATAGTAGTTATGAATGAGATAAAAAGATAATAATTCTCTCAAGAACATTGAAAATGTTAGATAATGAGATAAATTATTGTAGGTTGTACATGAGGTGTTTAAGACCTTGAAAATGATTAGAAGATCAGCTCTAAATATTTATGTTTGTAGTTTTGAATATACCCCAGTCAAGCTTTGAAGATATGTAAGTAGCTTCGAGGATGTTTTATTGAATATACAAAAAAGAGTAACTATATGAAGTTACTTGAGTATACACAAGAGATATTGAAACACATGAGAGTTTCAAGGTGAAGACTAAAAAGTGGCTAGAAGGTTAGATTCAAAGCATAATAAGACTTTTTTAGTAAGGATTAGAAATCAATAAGAGAGATGGTGGTTAAATGAGGTAAAAAGATTAGTTTCCATGACATGGGTGACCAAGTGAACATTGAAAGAGGTAAGTCAAATTTTTTAATCATGTGCATGAAGTTTCAAATCAAGGTTTACAAGAAAAGGTTTGATAATGTGTTTCAAATTTCTTGAATGCATAGAATGAAGAGTTATCTACTTGAGAAGGTTTTATCAATGCTAGTTGGTAGGTGTAGAACATGCATGAGAAACTCAAATTTTAATGGTATATGAGTAAGGGTTATAACTCAAATTTCCAAGAATTGGTTTCTGTAAATAGGATTTAAGTTTTATGAATGATCATTAAGACTAGAAGATGGTCTAAACCCTCATAAAACCCTAATAGTGACCCGATGTTGAATATCTTATTATAAATATCTCAGAATGGTTTGATATAATCATAAAATTGATTAGAGGTTTAATTAAACTCTCCCAGGCATCTCCAGTTGTGATTGGTTTCTCAAGTGAGTGAGAAGACCCTTCAAAAAATTACTTGTCTTTCATAAATTTAATATAAAATACATAATTGATCAAGTCATAGTTTCCAAGTGGATGAAGATAAAAGTGTGAGAATTTTAGTTATTTTTCATGAAGATTTTTAGAAAATTTATAGATCTAATATGTGCAAAATTTTTTATCCAAGTTGGCCAGTCACTAACAGACCTAGTGGTGCAAATAGCAAAGAAATCAGACAAAAGTGAGAAGATGTTTCCTAATGTGTTTTCATGAAAGAATGATGCATTGAAATATATGATGATGTTTTTTGGGTCTTGAATGATCTATACATGATTTTTATAATCTTTAATTCAATGTAAGAGGTTGGAAGATTGAATTCAAAATGACTTATCTAGCTAAGTAGAGTCTGTGAGAGAGAAGATTAGAAGATTGGTTTATAAGACCAATAGTTTTCATTATATCTCATGATATAATTGGTTGAGGTTTCTATAATAATGTTATAAGATCATGTTTATTCATTTAAATCTATTTAATATATTCAATAATTTTTTATATGCTCATGTTTCCTTGACTATGTTTTGGAGTGAGTTGGTAGTTCTAAATGAACATCTTGTAGAAAAGTGTTTGACCATATTTACCTTGATTTGAAGTATTAAACAAAATTTTTGATGACCTTGAGTTCATGAGGTTTTTAATATATAATTTTCTTCTAGTTTTGTTTGTAAAAATTGAGTATATTCCTTAGTTATTCAAGACAAAGTTTCTATATATGCACATGGCTTTTATATGCAGTGATTTGAGTAAGGGTTCAAGTAGTGATTGAACCTAAAAGGTGTTATAGACATATATTAAATTTGGGTAAGGGATAATAGATTATATTATTATGTGTTTATAATATTTGAGGTTTTTGGATATGCTTAAATAAATATCAAAGGATAACATGTTGTTAAGAAGGCCTATTAGGTCTCCATAAACCTAAAAGAGGAATGATGACTAATTGATGTATGGATGAACTATTGTAGTGATTTATTCATGATTAAGGAATGTTATTTTTAATATTAAAATACCTATTCATGGTCTACCTAATTTATTTGAATATGTATTTGAATAAGAAAGATATGATCAAGTGACTTGTATAAAAGTAAGGCAGTTTAGGCCTATTTTGGTGTGTGCTTAGAGAGAGAGTAGATAAGGATAAGTAAATGATATAGATAATTTGTGAGAATAAGGAGGACATGAGTACCATCAAAAAGTATCATGAATATATAACATAGGTTATGCATATGAGGATTAAGTTTAGAATACCTAATTAAGTCATGTAGAGGGCTAGTTGAGCGAAGAAGGTTGAAGGTTAATTTTAGAGGGACTGAAATAAGTAAAGAGATGGAGTAGATCATCATTTATTGTAAAATAAATACGGCATTTTTAAGGTGATCAAAAAATAAAGTGGCTTAGTTGGTGATGAGTCATCTAGGGAGTTGGTTCCTCCTTTCAAGTGGGTGCTTGCTAAAAGTCTAGTTGAGTTGGTGCTGAGGTAGTTGGGGTTGGCGCTCCATGTGAATTTGGTGCTTCACTAAAAGTTTATGTTTATCTTTTATGACTATAGTCTATTTACTTCATCAGTGGATTTTGTACCCCTAGAGAGTTTACCACGTATGTGATATATTCATGTGTTTCATGCTCGTATGTTTTGATGCTTATGCTTGCTATGATGTACATGCTTGATTAGAATGGTTCATGTATGGTTAAGTGGAATTGAATGAAAAGTTTTAAAGATTGATTTACCCAACTTAGTCATCTTGATTCCAATAAGCACATATAAATAAATATGAGAAACTTATTGAATAAGATAGCTTCATGTAGTGATGGTAATATACTCTATTTAAATATATCTTAAAGCTCTCTATCTACTATGGGGCTAGTCGATTTGGATAAAATTGTCTTGTATCATAAGACATAATAAAAAATAGGCTCATTTGAATTTTTATTTAGTTTTTCCACTTGTGCATATGATATATTATCATTTATGTTGATAGATAAGTGTACTAAGAACATGTCATCTAAATTATTGAATGCCATGATATATTGATTTAGAAAACCATAAAACCACTATAGGGCATAATACTTAAGACTACATGGAAATAGCTTCATAAGAAGCCAATAATTAGACATATAGTCCAAGCATGCTATGTAAAAGGATCTAAGGTGATACTCTGGGTCACCCTTGACATCATATAATATGAGATTGGGTGCCTTAAAACCATATGGCAAAGGAGTTTCTACTTGTGATGTGTCAAAGGTGTATGCAATAGAATGTTGAAATCCAAGGCATGTGATATCTTAGCTACTCATTTATTGATATTTAAAACATTATAATATAGATTAATAACCTCCTAAATAAGTGATTGTACATAGAGAGTAAAATAGCTAGCCACAAGTGGTGTAGCTATCACTTATGGTTAAATAACAATCTTGGGGTATATTATTTGAGTTGGTTGAGTTGGCCCCACTGAAGGTGTAATAATATTATTAACTGGTTGAATATTGACCATTATTTACCTTATTATTGATTTTTAATATGGCCTATATAATCTGTGTATGATTAATCAAGGGGATATTTTCAAATTCTATATATGAATCCCTGTAATACCTTAGCTTTGTTCATAATTATATCATTATCGTTAAGTGGAGGTAGTGTGTATTAGTCCTCAAGGGCCTATTGGTCCTCAATGTGGCCCTAATCTTGCACTTGGTTGTATTTTTCATCTTCATATCCATTCTCATTGACTTCCACATAATCAAGGTGTGAAGTATTCATAGCTAGAGTTTTAATAGGTTCCTTGTCCTTATTATAGGTTTAGATAGATGAAATTTGAGTATGCTCTATAGGATTACTACCTAGTCTAGCACTTCTTATTAGTGGAAGAGAGAGATATTTTTAAATATGGCATATAGAAAATAAATTGAAATAAATTTACTAGAATAGAATATGTGAATTATAAATAATTAATAACATCTAATGAAAAAAGGAGCAAAAAGGATACAAACCCTAATAGCATCTAAGGTTAAGGTTTTTGAATCTAGGGTTTCTTTAAACCAATTTAAATTATATGTAAGATTTAGTAAAACTCTAATGTGAAATTGATTTAGTTTAATTAGGTTGTCTAAAAAAATAAAAAAAGTCACAAGTATGCAACCCTAAAATTATTGCATAAGATTTGGATGAATGTAAACTAGGGTTTTGAGCAATATTCAAAGCAAGACATGCTCACCAAATGATTTAACCTTTTAGGGTTTTAACACACATAATTTTCACACTTCTCAATTTTTATGAAATAATGTGCTATTATTCATACTCTTCCATAGCAATGTTCTAGTCATAAAATTTAAAACTGAAATTGGGGACCCTAAGTCAATTAGTGTTATTTATGAATATTCATAATTTTAATTTAATACTTTGGTAATTATCATATTTAGAAATTCACGTTTGCATTATAGTGGGTTTTAAAATCATTTGTGGATCAATGAATAAAATTGGCATATTTATATGATCAAATAAATGTTATAGTTTTAGTTGCAAATAAATCAATAGTCAAATTTTAAAATTTTGCTAATTAAGATTTCAGTTTGAACATGGTATCGATTACCATCTTGGGATATTATTGATCACCAAAGTGTTATAGATATTTAAAATGAAAAAAATAATGACATTATTTAATTGTATATATAAGTGGAATTTGATATTAAAACTCAAGTAATTTTTTAGGATATCAAGACATACTAAGGAGTTATAAGTTTTAAATCTAAAACATTATTCTATTCTAATTGTTTCTAAAGCTAAGGTGATGGACGTTAAAATTATCTAAATATCATAGGGAGAACTTATTTATTTCAAAGTTTTTATGAATTAAGTGTATGATATTCGAGACATGACATAAATGGTTTATTGGACTACTTATTTTTTAAGGATATTAAAACATCTTAAGAAGGTTCTAAGTTTTAATAATTTATAATTACAAGGTTATCTTTTAATATCCTAAGTTATAATATTGTCTATTTCGAAGGCCCTGGTGACCACTCAAGATTATTGTTTCAAAGGTTAGCAACTTAACTCTATGTATTGGGAATTATTTTTAAAGGCATAAGGGTTGTTTAAATACAAAGGATTTATGATGTAAATTTGGTTCAAATTTATTTCAAAGACATGTTTTGGTGAGATGCATTGGCACTAATTGGTAAAGTAATATAATAAAAATCATATTCTGAGATGTTTCAAGATTACGCTGAGATCTTTAACAGTTCAAGATTTAATGCGAGATGTACATGCTTAAAATGGTGGATGTTAATAAAGAATTTGGTAGGAAATTTGGTGATTACTAATTTTGATCATTTGCTAACTTATTTAGTGGAATTGCTAAGTACATCCTTGATTTGGATAAACTAATGAGAGCTGAATACATCATATAAGGTAGTTATGATGGGGATGGAAATTACAAATAGTTTATTTTTCATTGTTTTCATTATTTTGGAAAGCTTGTTTGTTGAAGAGGCACTCCATAATTTTGATTTTTGGGCGTTGTAAACAATTTATGAACATGAAGCTTGCAAAAAATTGCTTACAGGTGTGTCTTAAATAGATTGAATGGTTTTTAAGGAACATTTTTGGATATTTCGATTAAATTTTAGTTATATGGAAGAATATCATTTAGTCTATATGTTGATAAGTTTTGATGGAGTTATTGGTTCCAACCTATGCATGAATGTTTGGAAAGTGGAATGATGTTATAGTTTAGATTATCACTTATTTGCATGGATATTAGTGAAAACTAGTTTTTGGTTTGATATATTCTTGAAGGTCGGTGAAATGAAAAGTTAGTTTTAGATTCAAACTTGGTATTTGAGAATATTTTGTTGAATGAGTACTCAGTTTTGGCCCTCTATGAGTTAAATAAAACCTTGCATGCCATCTACAGTTTTAAAAGGTTCATTGAGGTTTGATTTTTTGAGGATAAACTCTGCATTTTTATTGCATGAATATTTGAAGGAGTTTTGTGTTTATTGTGTCATAAGAAAGTGGTTTCAAAGTATATGTGGAACATACAATATATTTTTAGCCATAAATCTATTCAGTTTCATTTATTCAATGGTTATATGTTAAAATTTGTGTGTTTATTTCCATAAATATTTTAATTTTTTTAAATGTTTGTGATTAACCATGATATAAAGGGTTATGTCAAAAAGATATTGATAGTGTGGATATGACTATTTTAAAACCATAAATTTCAAGTATAAGTTTCGTTTGCAATCCGGGTTTCAAAGAAAGAGCTAGATATATAGAAAAATGAAATATTGTGATATAATTTCAAAATCAAAATTCAAAGAAATATGGTAGAATATGTAAAATAAAATTATGAAGAATATAATTTTATTCAATCATTATAAATTTTTTGGTTATTTAAGATGTTGAATCATGATAATAAATAAGAGTTTAACAATCAATTTTTATTTGATTTTGATAATTTGTTGAATTTATCTCTATTGTACAAACTTTCAAAAAGATCATCTAGAAAAAATTTCTTGATATTAAATTTGATGATCAAGTGACCATCACCACAAACTAAAAATTATGTAGTTTGATGACTATTTGAACATAAAATTTAATCTGGCTAGAAAACATATTATAATTTCTATTTTTAGAAAAATGGAAGTTATTTTATGAAGATATTTGGTTCATCTTTCACATGATATAGTCAAAATATTATTATTATCAAGGTATTTCACAAAAATAATTTATTTTCAAAAGAATGGTAATTCCCCTGGAATAAAGAGCATTAAAGTAAGTTTTTAAATATTTGATATATTGTTTGGCAATAGATTGATTATATACACAATATGCATATGCCATTAAGTAAATTAAAATGTGAAATAGAATTAATGTAAAGATGAATTTCATTTAATATGATATGTTACTTGATTATTTATTGATTAATTGATTTTTTAAATTTTCTTGGTTGACTAAAAAGGGTCCCCACCTGTTATGAATATCTAGTCTAAATTTAAATACTTGATCTATTAAGAATTTTTATGTCTTAATTAAACCTATCCTTAATAATTTTTTATAATTAATTGATTCTAAAAGTCAATTGGTTAAGTTGAACTAATAACTAAGGTTAATTGTAACTTTTTTTCAACCAACTTTGGAGGTTTACAAATAAATCAAAGATTTATTTGAAAGTAGAGGAACAACACAGGTATTTAAGACTTATACATTGTGAAGTCAATCATTTATCTCTATTTTTTATGCAACTTCTCTGAGATAGCATGGATTTTACAGATAAATTAATGGTACTTTTTCTGATGATTGAGTATACTGTTAAGACAATATAGGTATATCCAATTTTATATTATCATTTATAACTAGTTATCTAAAGATTTTCAAGTTTAATATATTTTGATGATTATAGCTTGTAGTTCAATGTGCAAAATCTGAATATTCAACTTGAATAATGATGAAAACATCAATTTTTGTGATAGATTGTTGATCTAATTGTTTGTAAAAGTTATATTTGAAGATATTTTGTATGAAGGATGTTGATTTCTCTAATAAAATTTATCTGATTTACTAAAAAAACTCTTATTTATTAAGAATCATATTTTTTTCTTTTTTTATAATGTATTTTATTTATTTGAGTTTGATTTCTATTTTAATTTTCATTAAAATTAGTTTTCTTTCTTTGATAGTTTTTGTTTCTTTCTTTAGCTAGTGTTAATTTTTGTTTAGATTATATATTTTTTAGTTTTCTTAATAGTTTATTTTTTAGTTTCTTAATAGATAGATGTTATTTTTATCATCTCTTTAGGATTGTTTATTTATATTGATCTTTATGCTTTCTTGTTTATTATCTTTGATGATCATTTATGAGCACAAACATAAGATATACTTTTCAACAATCTGAAAGTTTTATCCTTCAAAAGATTGTCTAATTCATATACTTTATTCTATTAGATAGGTCAGATGATATTTTATATCATATTTGAGATTGAGTTATATATATTGAAGGAATGATTAGCTTCTTAGATCAAAACATGGTCTATAAGTAACTCTTCTTAACATAGTTGATTTTCAAGTTGTGTTTGATTAACTTAGTAAATGTTTGTAAGCTTGATTTATATTTATTATTGAATATAATAATCCCTAAAACTTTAAAATACCCTTTTTCATATCTTAAGACTAATTTTTAGTCATAGATTCCTTACGATTAAATTAGTAAGATTCCATCTTGACCTTCATGATAGGCAAATGAGTTGATTCATTGGTGTGACATTTTTCACCTTCAAAAAATTAGATGGAGAATTTAAATTAAGTATCTTTATTTATTCATTCTTATATTCAGTGATTCACATTACCATAATTGGTCACTAGTTTTCAGTTCATAGTTATCATAATTGGTCATCTGGATTTTGACTTTAGTTGCATGACTATTTTTTGCTCAATTATGGAAAGTATGGATGAGTTTAATTGAGAATGGATTTACATCAAAAGTATAATTGAAAATCAAGTAGATCAATGTTTAAATGCTTGGTTCATTCTTAATTTGAAAGAAAAAGAATCCATAGGAAAATATTTGTTATGTTTTCTTTCAAAAATAAATGAAATTCTTATTCTTTTCCGATCAAGTGGTGATATTTTATTTATTTTTATTGGAAAAATAACTTACCTAGAAATTATATTTAGATTATCCTAAAAAATTATATTTTTAACTTTAGCTCAATCTTGAAGTTTGCTCACATTCGAAGATAAAATCAAAATTTATGTAAAATTTACTCACTCAATCATGATATGTTCAAATGCAAAAAATTCTCAACGTTAATGTTATATTTTAAACATGAATTTGCTAAATAATTTTCTATATTTTTTATTTATGATCAAATCATGACATGGTATGCTAAAAATACCTCTCAAGAATTACATTATAGCTCAGATACTTCATTAAAATGTTTTGATTTAGATTATTCATCAAATTCATAATTATAATAATTTCATTCATTTAATCAATCTGATCAAGCATTTGATTATATATTGTGTTAATTCTAATTTATTTTCTAGTAATAACTGTCAAATAAAACTACTCCTAATTTTATTTTAGACATATCCAGTGAATAAGATAATGATATTTAAAAAAAAAATTGAACTAGAAACTTTTGACTTTAATATAAAAATTTCTTTAGATTTTGAATATGATTATTTTCACAACAAAAATTATTCATCTACTTATGATTTTATTATGGTCTACAACAATGTCAAATCTAATTCAAATCCTTTTGAAAACTTTCCTACCACCTTTGATTCAAAAAATCATAATGATAATGAAAATTTTGATTTTTTTAATGCTGAATTTAGTGTTATAACAAAAGAAAAATATGTTCATGATATTATAGACACTGAGATGATCAATCAATTGATTGAAATTGAATATGAAAATTTTGATTTTATAGATTATTCAGATCATAATATGAAATTTACAGGTATGATATTTTTGATAAGGTTTCTTCTACAGAATTTAAATCACAAGACTTGTTTGATAACATTGAATATGAATGTTTCAAATTTTATGATGCTTTAGAGTTTGAAAAAATAGATCTTATTGAATATGTTAAATCAGAAGATATTCAAAATTATTTAGAGATCCCTGAATAGTCAAGTCAATTAATTGATCAAGATTCTCTCAATTCTAACCTCAAAAATATTCATCTCACTTCAAATTAGATATATAGTCTTTCATATATAATACAAAACCAAGAACTGTCTAAAAGCACACATAATCATGATTTAATTCTATTTATTCAAGGTTATTTAATGTGTTTATCATGTTGTCTTGTTATTTTTAAATCATATAGTTTAACTTATCATGAATATTTGCATGCTAAAAGTAATGTATTACATTACAATTATATTGGAAGAGATATTTTATCATTTATTCTTATACCTCCTTCATTTATTAAGTTGTATTTCTTTGTTTTTGTTAGTTTTAAATTATGATGTATCCTTCATTTGGTCCCATAGTGGATGATTTTTTTTCTTTTTGGTATGTAAATGTTTTTTCAATATTCATTTTATGTTTTATTTTTCTTTCTCCCTTTGGTTTGTGTTCTTTTATTTTCTTTTTATTTGTTTGTTTTCCTATTGTTGTTTGAATTTTACTTTTGAAAATATTGACAAGTGTTTCAAATGGACAAATTTTTCATGTTATGAAAGAGAATGCAAAGATGTTGCAATTATATTGTAAGTGTTAATTATTTTTAGATATTACTCTTTATAAATTCATTTTTCTTTATGGATGAATAATATATGTTAAGTTATAACTCATCAAAGCTATATTTTATTTTCAAATATTGTATTTGAGGCATTTACATTTGTGTGTGCATTCAACCTAAATTTTTCTATTATATCATTCTCTTTCTTCATGTTACGCTAGCCAAACATCTCATCCCTTGTTTAAATTTATTAAAAGGAGTTTGCGTATAGCTACTTGAGAAATGATTTATTTAGATCACACTCTCATGTTAATGTCCTTATAATAGAAAATTTGATTTCTACCTAATTTCATATTTGAAACTAGTTAGCAATGTCTTGAGTGTTATACGTAATTTTTAAACTCCCAATTTTGTTTGAAATAATATGCTATTATTCATTCTTTATCATAGTGATGACCTAGTCAAAAAATTTAAAACTACAATTGGAGACTTTTAGTCAATTAGTGTTATTTATGACTATTCATAATTTTAACTTAATAATTTGGTAATTATCATATTTATGAATTTATATTTGCATTATAGTAGTTTTGAAAAGTATTTATTGATCAATAGATAAAATTGGCATATTTATATGATCAAATAAATGTTAGAATTTCAGTTGTACATGAATTGATAGTCAGATTTTAACATTTCATAAATTAAGGTTTTAGTTTCAACATGATATTGATTATCATCTTGGGATATGATTGATCACTAAAGTGTTATATATATTTCAAATGTAAAAATAATGACATTATTTAATTGCATATATAAGTAGAATTTGATCTTAAAATCCAAGTTATATCTTTAGGATATCAAGGCATGCTAAAGGTTTTTAAGTTTTAAATCTAAAATACTATTCTACTCTAAGTGTTTCTAAAACTAAGGTGATGTCCATTCAAAATATCTAAATATCATGGGGAGAACTTATTTATTTCAATTTTTTTATGAATTAAATTTATGTTATTCGAGACATGGCATAAATTTTTTATTGGAATAATTATTTCTTAGGGACATTAAAACATCCTAAGAAGGTCATAAGTTTTAATACTTTATAATTTCAATGTTATATTTTAATATCCTAAGTTATAATATAGTCTATTTCGAAGGCCCTAGTGACCACTCAAGATTATTGTTTCAAAGGTTAGCAACTTAACTCTATGTATCAAGGCATACATTTTGAAAGGCATAAGGGTTGTTTAAATATAAAGGTTTTATGATGTAAATATGGCTCAAGTTTATTTCAAAGACATGTTTTGGTCAGATGCATTATCACTAGTTGGCAAGATAATTTAATGAAAAGCATATTCGGGGATGTTATGAGATTATGTTGAGATCTTTGGAGGTTCAAGAGTTAATTTGAAACATACATGCCTCAAATGGTGGATGTTAATAAATAATTTGGTAGGAAATTTAGTGATTACTAAGTTTGATCATTTACTAACTTATTTAGTAGAACTACTAAGTACATCATTCATTTGAACAAATCAATGAGAGGTGAACACATCAATTATGGTAGTTATGATGGGGATGATAATTACAAATAGCTTGTTTTTCATTGTTTTAGTCATTTTGTAAATCTTGTTTGTGGAGGAGGAAATTTATCATTTTGGTTTTTGGGAGTTGTAGAGGATTTGTAAATGGGAAGCTTGCAAAAAATTGCTTGCAGGTATGTTTGGAACATATTGAATTGTTTTTGAAAAATATTTTTAGATATTTTCATTAAATTTTAGTTATATGGAAGAATATCATTTAGTATGAATGTTGATAAGTTTTGATGGAGTTATTGGTTCCAACTTATGCATGAATGTTTAGAAAGTGGAATGATGTTATAGTTTAGATTATCACTTATATATTGTTAAGCACAGGATATACTGAGAGGGGGGGTGAATCAGTATATCATAAATCTTATAAAATTTCACTTTATCAAATTCTGCTTAACCATACATTCAAGATATGCAATAAAAATGAAATAATAAACACCACACAAGATAGAGAGTGACACTAGATTTAACGTGGAAACCTAATGTGAGAAAAACCACGAAGAACAATCTCAAGTATATGAATGAGCACCAACTCAAACTACAATATTCACAAGAAACAACTTGGAAGAGCACCAACCCCTTTGTTGAGCACCAACACAATAACTATTCGTGAGCACCAACTTGTAGGAGCACCAACCCCTTTTTTGAGCACCAACATAACAACTATTCGTGAGCACCAACCCATAGTAGAACCAACCCCTTTTATGTATACTACACAACTATCACTCAATGTTGCTTTCTCAACAAATGATAGCACATTATAATATCTCTTTCCTTTCTCTCCTTTACTCTTTTGAGCTAGATATACTAATTATAAATCATACTCTATCTTCCATATTACAAATGGCTTATCAAGCCTTTATTTATAGATTTCCAAATGGCCTTTGGTAGTCACCCTTTGTGACCCTTCAATCCTCATAGAACATGGTGCCAAACTTTCATGACCTTTCGTATCCTTGCATTTGAAAATTCATATGGTGACCCTTCATAAGAGAAAGAATCCTTTCTTATTTTGTCTTTATCTTGGTGACTTTTTTTATTCCTCAAAGTGTCCTTTCATGAGAAATTATGCCCTTCCTCTTTTGTCTTCACTTGGCGACTCTTGGAATTCCTCAAGATGACTTTTCATGGGAAAATGCATCCCATTCTTCTTTTATCTTTACCCCATGACTCTTTGACTTATCCGTGGGCCCTTATTTTGAAATTATGCAACCAAAAATATATTCATTAATATTAAATAAATATTAACACACATTCGCCAAGATATGACTATTAAAAACATCATTAAATGTAATGGGGTCTTTATCACCAATAATGCTAGACCTTTGACATCAATGACAATATTTATAATAATCTCCCCTTTTGCCATTGATGGCAACCTCAAATTGAAACTACCATATTTTGAAACTTGCACATACTATTATTTGAAAAACATACAGTAACTCCCCCTTACTATAGCAACCTATACCTATTCCTTGTACCTATTTCTACACCTATACATGTACCTATTATTCTCCCCCTTTGACATCAATGGCAAAGGGCCTACCTAGAGCTAAAACTTAGCTCCCCCTCAACTAATGTTGAACCTCAATGGAAGGAAGTAAAATAAATTACTCCCAACTCCTCTTGTAGATCCTTGAATGTGTCCTTTGATCATGTCTTTGTGAACATATCTGATAATACATATAAAATTTTGCCTATCCTCTGAGCATCTGCAATCAACCTATTTGAATATTTTCTTCTAATATCAAAAACTTATTAATAAAACTTTAATTTGATCACATATTTGACTTATACTCAATATATTATGCTTAAGACCTTTTACATACAATACATTCTTAGTCTTGTTTATACCATTATCCAAACTCAAAGTGCCTTTTTTGACTATCCTGACAGTGGTTTTATCTCCAAATTTCAGTTTGCCACCATTGATATTTTTTAGAGTTATGAACTTAATATTTTCTCCTATCATGTGGCTCGAACATCCACTATTAATGAACCATGGTTGTTCTTCATTTCTTACATACAAAGCTATCTGAACTAACATAGAATCTTCAAGTTGTTTCTTTTACCATGAACCTGTCTAAACTTTCCTCTTGATGAATGGAGCCTTGAAACTCTAGTCCTTCTTGAATATCTCAAACACACTTATATAGTATTGAGATGTATCCAAATGTTTTTCACTTGTAACATATTATGGCCTCTTCATCAAAGCTTGATAGAGGAGATAAAGAGTTGTAGCTTCTACTTGAACCTACATGACTTTTCTTCTCCTTATTTCTGAAACTGTTATCTCTTTTTCAACATTCTAATTTCTTATGACCATATCCATTATAATAAATATAGTAACGATAAAAATAAGACCTATTTGTGTATATCTAACCTGATTGTCTTTTGTAGATTTGTTCCCTCTATCCTTGTTTGTTTGAGATGTCCTTTGTATTCTTCACTTCTTCCCTTTTTGTTTCCTCTTTTGTAAGAGATTCAACATAGCTCTTTTTATTTTCAAATCTTATACCTGTCTTATCAGATATTACCTTTTGGATTTCTAATATCTTATTCAACATGTTAGTGATATCCTCAAATTTTGAATCACTAACTACTTGATCATTGACTGCTTTCTCAATATCTTCTTTTAAAAAGTCAATTTCAATAACATACCTTTCACATTCTTTTCTTACTTTTTGTAATTATGTTGTTAGATATTTTTAATTCCTTTCAGCTTCTTCAAAGTGTGTTATTAGATCATCAATTATTTCCTTTGACTCCTTTTCATTTTTCTTGATCTTGTGCTTCAATTTTTTATTCTTCTTCTCAACAACTTCTAACTCTTCTAAGGCAAAAATGAGTTCTTCTAGATTCACTTCAGATTCATCCTATTCTTCTTCTTTATCATCTATACTTTTACTTGCAAATGAATCTTCATATATGCCCATGAATATAATCTCTTCTTCTTTTTAATCACTGACTCCACTATCTTCTATTGAGCTAGGATCTTTAGAATACAAACTCTTCTTATCAAATCCCTTCTTGAATTTACCTTTGAAATTCTTCATGTATGTAGACTTTCCTTCTTAATTTTCATCATTACTCTTATTTGGGCATTTAGATAAAAATTTCCAATCTTTCCATAATTAAAACATTTATAAGGTAATTTTCCTTGATATTTACTTGTGCCCTTTTTCAACTTGCAAATGAAAAGATCTCCATTGTCATCTTCATCATCACTGGAACTATCACTTAATTTTTGAATCTTAGCCTTCTCTTTCTTTGATGTCCTAAAATTCACTTCTCTCTTTGAAGGTTTATCTTGTTTAGTCCACATCTCATATGCTGTGAGAATACCATGAAGCTCATCCATCTTTATTTTGGCTAAATTATTCATGTCTTCGATTATCAAAACTTTTGCATCATATATTAATGGTAGAGATCTCAAGACCTTTTGAATCACAGTCGATTCTTCTAAATTTTTTCCAAGACCTTGAATTTGATTAAATATTTGATCAACCTGTAAGAGATAACTTGTTATATTTTCTTCTTCTTCTTCTTCCATCTTCAAATTCTCAAACTATCTTCTAAAAGTTTGAAGCTTAGCTTGTTGAACCTTTCCATCACCTTTGTAAATTTTCTCAAGTTTTACCCAAGTTTCATGAGACGATTTAAATTTCATAACTTTAACAAATTTAGATTCACATAAACCACATAAATTAGTATTTAAATCTTTAACATTATTTTCACTTGCCTTCTTTTTTGCTGGAGTAGTTACAAGTGTCTGTGGCTCTTCATATTCCTCTACCATTGCTTGCCATATGTCAAATTCAAGGGCCATAAAATAAGTCTTCATTCTTATGCTCTAAAAAACATAATTTATCCCATCAAACAAAGGTTCCCTATTTTTAGAAAATTCTTCATGTGATCCAGCCATCATGCTTTCTTGATCTACCTTCAAGCTATAAAACTTTTTAAAAAAGAACCTGCTCTAATACCAATTGTTAAGCATGAGATATACTAAGAGGGGGGGTGAGTCAATATATCATAAATCTTATAAAATTTCACTTAAATCAAATTCCACTTAAGCATATATTCAAGATATGCAATGAAACTAAAATAATAAACACCACACGAGAGAGAGAGAGAGAGAGAGAGAGAGAGAGAGAGAGAGAGAGAGAGAGAGAGAGAGAGAGAGAGAGAGAGAGAGAGAACAAATTTAACATGGAAACCCAATGTGGGAAAAACCATGGAGAACAATCTCAAGTATATGAATGAACACCAACTCAAACTACAATATTTGTAAGCACCAAATTTTAGGAGCACTAACCCCTTTAATGAGAACCAACACAATAACTATTCGTGAGCACTAACCCATAAGAGCACCAACCCCTTTGATAAGCACCAACACAACAACTATTCATGAGCCCCAACCCCTTTTGTGTATACCACAAAACTATTTCTCAGTGTTGCTTTCTTAACAAATGATAACACATTACAATATCTCTTTCCTTTCTCTCCTTTGCTCTTCTAAGCTAGATATAATAATTACAAATCATACTCTATCTTCCATATTACAAATGGCTTCTCAAGCCTTTATTTATAGATTTCCAAATGACCTTTGGAATTCACCCTTGTGACCCTTCAATCCTCGTGGAAAATGGTACCAAACTTGCATGACCCTTCGTATCCTTGCATTTGAAAATTCATATGGTGACCCTTCATAAGCAAAAGTGTCCTTTCCTCTTTTGTCTTTATCCTGATGACTTTTCATCTTCCTCAAAGTGTCCATGAGAAATTTCACCCTTCCTCTTTTGTCTTCACTTGGTGACTCTTAGGATTCCTCAAGATGACTCTTCATGGGAAAATGCGTCCCATTCTTCTTTTATCTTTACCCCATGACTCTTTGACTTCTCCATGGGCCCTTATTTTGAATTTATGCAACTAAAAATATATTCATTAATATTAAATAAATAGTAACACAAATTAGCCAAGATATGACTATTAAAAACATCATTAAATGTAATGGTGACTTTATCACCAATAATGCTATACCTTTGACATCAATGACAATATTTCCAATAATTTACATGGATATTAGTGAAAATTGGTTTTGGGTTTGATTTGTTTTTGAAGGTTGGTGAAATGCAGAGTTAATTTTGGATTCAAACTTGGTATTTGAGAATATTTTGTTGAATGAGTACTTAGTTTTGGCCCTTTGTGAGTTAAATAAGACCATGCATATTGTCTATAGTTTCAAAAGGTTTATTGAGGATTTGATATTTTGAGGATAAGCTCTGTATGTTTATTGCATGAATATTTGAAGGATTGTTGTGTTCTCCATGTCATAAGAAAGTGGTTTCAAAGTTTATGTGGAACATGCAATATAATTTTCAGCCATAACTTTCCTCAGTTTCATTTAGTCAAGGGTTTTATGTTAAAATAATTTTGTCAATTTGTTTTCATAAATATTTTAAAAAGTTTTGAATGTTTGTGATCAGTCATGATATAGAGGGTTATGTCAAAAAGTTATTGAAAATATAAATATGAGTATTTTAAAACCAAAAATTTCATATATAAGTTTATTTTCAATCTATATTTTAAATAAAGAGATAGATATATAGAAAAATGAAATATTATGATAGTATTTCAATATCAAAATTCAAAGATATATGGGAAAATATGTAGAATAAAATTATGAAGAATATATTGATGAGATGGGGTGCAATGGTAAAGAAACTTGATTGTTATATGCACCATCTAGGTTCAAATATTAGAGGTATTGAAAGGTCAATTATGACCATTTTGCGAATATTAACCAGTTATGGTTATATTTGTGGTATTCACTAATTGTGATGGTATTATTAGTATTATTGGTATTCATTGATTGTGGTGGTATCATTGGTATTTACCAATTATGGTGGTAGTGTTGGTATTGATTGATTATGGTCGTATTGTTGGTATTGATCGGTTATGGTCATTGATGTAATCGGTTGTTGCTCTAGTCAAAAGCTTCATACCTATCTAAAAGAAATTTATAAATAATATAATTTTATTCAATCATTATAATTTTTTTGGTTATTAAGAATGTTGAATCATGGTAATAAATAGGAGTTTAACAATGGATTTTTGTTTGATTTTGAAAATTTATTGAATTTATTTTTGCTGTACAAAACTTTCAAAAAGATCATCTACAATAATTTTCATGATGTTAAATTTGACCACCAAATGACCGTCATGACAAACAAGAAACTATGTAGTTTGACGGTCATTTAAACACCAAATTTAAGATGGCTGAAAAATACATTATAATTACTATTTTTAGAAAAGTGAAAGTTGTTTTATGGAAATATTTGGTTCATCTTTCATGTGATACAGTCAAAATATTTCACAAAAATAATTTGTTTTCAAATGCATGGTATTGTACATGGAATAAAGAGCATTAAAATAAGTTTTTAAAGATTTGATATATTGTTTGGAAATATATTGATTATATACACAATATACATATACCATTGAATAAATTAAAATGTGAAATGAAATTAATGTAAAGATGAATTTTATTTAATATGATATGTTACTTGATTATTTATTGATTAATTGATATTCTAAATTTTCTTCGTTGACTAAAAAAGGTCCCCACTCATTTGGAATACTGGATCTATATTCAAATACTTGATCTATTAAGATTTTTTAAGTCTTAATTAAACCTATCATTAACTAATGACTATTTATAATTAATTAATTTTAAAATTCAATTATTTAAGTTAAACTAATAACTACGGTTAGTTGTAACTTCTTTTTCAACCAACTTTGGAGTTTTAAAAGGAGATCAATGATTCATTTGAAAGTAGAGGAACAAGATAAGTATTGAAGAATTATACATTATAAATTTAATCATTTATCTCTCTTTTCTATACAACTTCTCTAAGATAACATGACTTTTATGGATAGATCAATGGTTCTCTGACAATTAAGTATACTGCTTAGACAATGTAAGTATATCCAATTTTATATTATCATTTATAATTGATTATCTAAACATTATTAAGTTTAATATCTTTGATTATTGAAGATTGTAGTCTATACAAAATCCAAGTATTTAATCTAAATAATGATGAAAACATTATTTTTTGCAATAGATTGTTGATCTAAATGATTGCAAAAGTTATTTTTAAAGATATTTTGTATGAAGGATGTTGATTTTTCAAATAAAATTGATTTGATTTGTTAATACAAATCTTATATATTAAGACTCATATTTTTTATTTTATAATGTATTTTATTTATTTGAGTTCAATTTCTAACTTAATTTTCATTAACATTAGTTTTATTACTTCGATAGTTTCTATTTATTTCTGATTTCTTTCTTTAGTTAGTGTTAGTTTTAGTTTAAATTAGATTTCTTTTTTTTAGTTTTCTTAATTAGTTTATTGTTTAGTTTTTTAATAGATAGATGTTATTTTTATCATCTCTTTAGGATTGTTGAGTTATGTTGATCTTTATGCTTTATTGTTTATTGTCTTTGATGATCATTTATGAGCACAGACATAAGATATACTTTTTAACATTATGAAATTGCTTTCTTTCAAGAGATTATCTAATTCATATACTTTATTCTATCAGATATGTCAGATGATAGTTTATATTAGATTTGATATATATATATATATATATATTGAATGAATGATTAGCTTCTTAGATCAAAACATGGTTTATGAGTAACTCTTCTTGATATAGTTGATTTTCATGTTGTATTTGATCAACTTAGTAACTGTTTTTAATCTTGATTTAGATTTATTATTGAATATAATAATCTCAAAAACTTTAAAAGACCCTTTTACCCATCTTAAAAATTACTTTCAACCATAAATTCTTTACGATTAAACTAGTATGATTCCATCTTGACCTTCGTGATAGGAAGATGAGTTGATTAGTTAGCATAACATTTTTTATTATCAAAAATTTTGGTGACGACATTGAAGACTTTAAATTGTCTTTATTTATTTATTTTTTTCTTCAATGATTCACATTATCATAACTGGTTACAATTTTTCAATTCATAGTTATCATAACTGGTCACTAAGATTTTGATTTTAGTTGTGTGACTATTCTTTCTTAGTTATGAAAAATATGGATGAGCTCACTTGAGAATGGTTTTACATCAAAATATTAATTGAAAATCAAGTAGATCAATGTTTAATAATTTGATTCATGCTTTATTTAAAAGAAAAAGAATCTATAGGAGAATATTTGTTATGTTTTCTTTCAAAATTAAATGAAATTTCTATTCCTTTTCAACCAAGTGGTGATATTTTCTTTCTTTGTTGGAAGAATAAATTACTTGACAATCATATTTAGGTTATCCAAAAAATTAGTATTGTTGACTTAAGCTCAGCCTCAAAGTTTGCTCACATTCAAAGATAAAATCAAGATTTTTGTAAACTTTGCTTGCTCAATCATGATATGTTCAAATGCAAAAAATTCTCAATGTTAATATCACATTTTGAACATGAAATTTCCAAAGAATTTTCTATATTTTTTGTTTATGATCAAATCATGACATGGTATGCTGAAAATACTTCTCAAGAATTAGATTATAGTTTAGATACTTCATCAGAATGTTTTGATTTAGATTATTCACCAAATTTAGAATTAGAATAATTTAATACATTTACTCAATCTGATCAAGCATCTGATAACATATTTTCTCTTAATTATTATTTATTTTTTAGTAATGACTCTTTATCAAATAAAGTTACTCCTAATTTTATTTCAGACATATCTAATGAAGAAGATAATGATGTTTTAAAAAATTCTGAACTAAAAACTCTTGACTTTAATATGAATCTTTTTTTAGATTTTGAATCTAATTATTTTCTCAATAAAAATTATTCATGTACTTACGATTTTATTATGGTATACAACAATGGTAAATCTAATTCAAATCATTGTGATAATTATCCTATAATGATAACTAAAATTATGATTTCTTTTATGCTAGATTTAGTGCTATAACAATAGAAAAATATGTTCATGATATTACATACACCGAGATGATCAATCAATTGATTGAAGTTGAGTATGAAAAGTTTGATTTTATAGATTATTTGGATCATAATATGAAATTTAAAAGTAAGTGTGATATTTACGACAAAGTTTCTTCTATAGAATTTAAATCATAAGATGTGTTTAATAGCATTGAATATGAATGTTTAAAATTTTATGACCCTTTAGAGTTTGAAACAATAAATCTTATTGAATATGTTAAATCAGAAGATATTCAAAAATATTTAGAGATACCTTAACAGTCAATTCAATTTATTGATCAAGATTCCCTCAATTCTAACCTCAAAAATATTCATCTCACTTCAAATCAGATAAATAATATTTCATATACAATATAAAACTAAAACAAGAATAAAAGCATGCATAATCATGATTTAATTATATTTATTCAAGATTATTTAATGTGTTTATCATATTATCTTGTTTCTTTTAAATTATATGGCTTAACTTATCATAAATATTTGCATGCTAAAAATAATGTCTTACATTAAAGTTGTATTGAAGGAGATATTTTATCATTTATTCTTTTACTTCCTTCTTTTATTAAATTTTATTATTTTTCTATTATTAGTTTCCAGTTATGGTGTATCCTTAATTTTGTCCCACAGTGGATGATTTTTGATGTTGCTTAATGATTTTTTTTAGTCTATAAATATTTTGTCAATTTTAGTTTTATGTTTTGTTTTTTTTCTCCCTTTAGTTTGTATTCTTTTCTCTTCTTATTGTTTGTTTGTTTTCCTATTGTTGTTTAACTTTTACTTTTGAAAGGATCAACAAGTGTTTCAAATGGACAAAAATTTCATGTTATGAGGTAGAATGCAAAGATGCTATAATTTTTTAAGTGTTAATTATTTTCATATATTATTCTTTATAAATTCAGTTTTCTTTATGGATGAATAATATATGTTGAGTTATAAATCATTGTTCAAAGTTATACTTTATATTTAGATATTGTATTTGAGGCATTTGCATTTGTGTGTGCATTCGACACAAACTTACATATTATATCATTCCCTTTTTCCATGCCATGCTAGCCAAACATTTCATCCCATATTGAAATTTATTAAAATGGGTTTGTACGTATCTACTTCAAAAATGACTTACTTAGTCACACTCTTAAGTTAATGTCCTTATAATAAGCATTTTGATTACTACCTAATTCTAGATTTAAAACTGGTTAGCAAGGTCTCTAGTGTTATACATAATTTTCACACCTCTTAATTTTTTTGAAATAATATGCTATTATTTATACTCTACCATAGTGATGACCTAGTCATAAAATTTAAAATTATAATTGGGGACCCTAAGTCAATTAGTGTTATTTATGAATATTCATAATTTTAATTTAATAATCTGGTAATTATCATATTTACGAATTCATGTTTGCATTATATACATTTTAAAAATCATTTTTGGATCAATGAATAAAATTGATATATTTATATGATCAAAAAAATGTTACAATTTCAGTTGCAGATGAACCAATTGTTAGATTTTAACATTTTGTATATTAAGGTTTCAGTTTGAACATGGTATTAATTACCATCTTAGGATATGATTGATCACTAAAATGTTATATATGTTTCAAATGCAAAAATAATGACATTATTTAATTACATATATAATTGGAATTTGATATTAGAACCCAAATTATTTCTTTAGGATATCAAGGCATACTAAGGGGTTTTAAGTTTTAAATATAAAACACTATTATATTCTAAGTGTTTATAAAGCTAAGGTGATGGACATTCAAAATATCTAAATATCATGGGGAGAACCTATTTATTTCAATGTTTTTATGAATTAAGTTTATGTTATTCGAGACATTGTATAAATAGTTCATTTAGTTTCTTGGACTAATTATTTTTTAGGGACATTAAAACATCTTAAGAAGGTCCTAAGTTTTAATAATTTATAATTCTAAGGTTTTATTTTAATATCCTAAGTTCTAATATAGTCTATTTCGAAGGCCTTAGTGACCACTCAAGATTATTGTTTCAAAGGTTAACAACTTAGCTCTATGTATCAGGACATAATTTTTAAAAGGCATAAGGGTTGTTTAAATACAAAGGTTTTATGATGTAAATGTGGCTCAAGTTTATCTTAATGACATGTTTTAATGAGATACATTGCTAATAGTTGGCAAAGTAATTTAATGAAAATCATATTTGAGAATGTTTCAAGATTATGATGAGATCTTTGGAGGTTCAAGAGTTAATGTGAGGTGTACATGCCTCAAATGGTAGATGTTAATAAAGAATTTGGTAGTCAATTTGGTGATTACTAATTTTTATTATTTTCTAACTTATTTAGCATAATCACTAAGTACATCCTCAATTTGGATAAATCAATGAGAGATGAACACATTAGATAAGGCAATTACAAATAACTTGTTTTTCATTGTTTTGGTCATTTTAGAAAGCTTGTTTGTGGAAGAGGCACTCTATAATTTTGGTTTTTGGGAGTTTTCAATGATTTTTGAATGAGAATATTGCAAAAAATTACCTACAGGTATGTCTTAAACAAATTGAATAATTTTTGAGGATTTTTTTGGATATTTTCATTAAATTTTAGTTATATGGAAGAATATCATTTAGTTTGTATGCTGATATGTTTTGATGGAGTTATTGGTTCCAACCTATGCATGAATGTTTGGAAAATGGAATGATCCTATAGTTTATATTATCACTTCTTTGCATGGATATTAGTGAAAACTAATTTTTGGTTTGATATATTCTTGAAGGTCAGTGGAATGCAGAGTTAGTTTTGGATTTGAACTTGGTATCTGAGAATATTTTATTGAATGAGTACTTAGTTTTGGCCCTTTGTGAGTTAAATAAAACCATGCATTCCATCTATAGTTTCTAAAGGTTCATTGAGGCTTTGAGTTTTGGAGGATAATATTTATATATTTATTGCATGAATATTTGAAGGATTTTTGGGTTTGCCCTATCATAAGAAAGTGGTTTCAGAGTTTATGTGGAACATGCAATATAGGCTTTATCCATAAATTTCTTTAGTTTCATGTATTCAAGGGTTTTATGTTAAAATAATTTTGTTTGTTTGTTTCCATAAATATCTTAAATTTTTTTAAATGTTTGTGATCAACCATGATATAAAGGGTTATGTCAAAAAGTTATTGAACATATAAATATGATTGTTTTACAACTAAAAATTTCATGCATAAGTTTCATTTTCAATCGAAGTTTTAAATAAAGAGCTATATATATAGAAAAATGAAATATTATTATAGTATTTCAAGATCAAAATTCAAAGAAATATGGTAGAATATGTAGAATAAAATTATAAAGAATATAATTTTATCCAATCATTATTATTTTTTTGGTTATTCAAGATGTTGAATCATGATAATAAATGGGAGTTTAATAATGGGTTTTTATTTGATTTTGATAGTTTATTGAATTTCTTTCTCCTTTACAAAATTTGAAAAAAGATCTACATAAATTTTTGTGATGTTAAATTTGACTTCCAAATGATCGTCACAAAAACTATAAATTATGCATTTTGATGGTTATTTAAATGTCAACTTTAATCTAGCTAGAAAACACATTATAATTGCAATTTTTAGAAAAGTGAAAGTTATTTTAATGATATATTTGTTTCATTTTTCATGTGATATAGTCAAAATATTGTTACTATCAGAGTATTTCACAAAAATAATATGTTTCTGAAAGCGTGGTATTGCACTTGGAATAAAGAATATTAAAGTAAGTTTTTAAAGATTTGATATATTATTTTATAATAAATTGATTATATACACAATATACATATGCCATTGAGTAAATTAAAATGTGAAATGGAATTAATTTAAAGATGAATTTCATCTAATATGATATGCTAATTATTTATTGATTAATTGATATTCCAAATTTTTCTAGCTGACTAAAAAGGGTCCTCGCCCATTAGGAAGATATGGTCTAAATTCAAATACTTGACTTATTAATACTTTTTAAGTCCTAATTAAACCTATCCTTAATGAACAACTATTTATAATCAATTATCTTTAAAAGTCAATTAGTTAAGTTAAACTAAAAACTAAGGTTAGTTGTAACTTCTTTTTCAACCAACTTTGAAGGTTTAAAAGGAGATCAAAGATTCATTTGAAAGTAGAGGAACAACACAGGTATTGAAGACTTATACATTGTGAATTCAATCATTTATCTCTCTCTTTTATACAACTTCTCTAAATAACATGACTTTTATAGATAGATCAATGGTACTTTCTCTGATGGTTGAGTATATTGCTTAAACAATGTAAGTATATCCAGTTTTATGTTATCATTTATAACTAATTATCTAAAGATTGTCAAGTTTAATATCTTTTGATGATTGCAACTTATCATATATGCAAAATATAAGTATTTAACTTGAATAATGATGAAAATAATACTTTTTACTATAGATTGTTGATCTAATTGATTGTAAAAGTTATCTTTGAATATATTTTATATAAAAGATGTTGATTTCTCAAATAACATTGATCTGATTTGCTAAGATGACTCTTATTTATTAAGACTCAAAACTTTTTTTTGTTTTATAATGTATTTTTTTATTTGAATTCAATTTCTAATTTAGTTTTCATTAACATTAGCTTTCTTTCTTCAATAGTTTCTATATATGTTTGATTTCTTTCTTTAGTTAGTGTTAGTTTTAGTTTAGATTAGATTTATTTTTTTAGTTTTATTAATTAGTTTATTGATGAGTTTCTTAATAGATATATGTTATTTTTATCATCTATTTAATATTGTTGAGTTATATTGATCTTTATGATTTCTTGTTTATTATCTTTTATGATCATTTATGAGCATGATATAAGATATACTTTTCAACAATCTAAATTGTTTGTCTTTTAAGAGATTGTCTCATTCATAGACTTTATTTTGTTAGATAGATCAGACAACAATTTATATCATATTTGAGATTGAGTTATATATATTAAAGGAATGATTATCTTCTTAGATCAAAACATGGTTTATGAGTAACTCTTTTTGACATAGTTGATTTTCATGTTGTGTTTAATCAACTTAGTAAATGTTTGTAAGTTTGATTTAGATTTATTATTGAATATAATAATCCCTAGAACTTTTAAAGACCCTTTTGCACATCTTAGGACTGATTTTCAGCCATATGTACCTTATGATTAAATTGGTATGATTGCATCTTGACCTTCATGTAGGTGAACATGTTGATTCATTGGATTGACATGTTTCACCATCAACAAGGTTTACTATGAAAATATTATGTTTAGATTAAAGGGATAAGATGTCTATATGTTAAATAAATGTGCAATAATTAATTACTTATTTGTTATAGCCTTTGGATTTCTAAAAATAACAATAAATAGGCTTAAATAAAGACTTGTATGAAAACTAACTGTTATAGGTGATCTAGGTTGTGAAAGTTGAGATACAGTTAGTTTTGAGTGTCATTAATAGGGTTTTGGTGTTTTTATGATCACTAGATAGTATCAAATAGTATGGATAGTAGCACCATGTTTATGTAGTGTCATTTAGGTGGTGATATTGTCTACTTTGTGGGATTGTTCTCATTTTCTAGGAGCACATGATCTTATGTTTGTAGTTACTATTATTGTGTTCACAAAACTTGGAGCTCGGTGTTATGCTTAGAAAAATTGATTTAGGGTGAAAACCCTAATATTCCTTTCAAGTATGGCATGATCAATAATATTGTGTTCATTACTAAGATGGACTAAACATCCTCAACACTCCAATATTAATAGATTTGCCTAAATATCAATACTTCGAAGAGGGATCAATCTTGACTTAGTTCTCCCACCTAATGCTTGATGAAAGTGCAAGTGAATTCTAGAATGAGAGTGGGCTTGGATGCCTTAAATGTTCATAATATTTGAAATTTTTTAAAATTGGACTTAGGATAATGTATATGGTAGTATACAAAAGTAGGGTAGAATAGGGATTAAATACCTTGATTTTGCTCAACTTTGTCTTTGGTTTGAATAGTTTTTTGCATATATTTTCCATCTAGTGAATAGAGGTGAATTATAATTTTATTTATAGGGTTATGTTGCATGTGAAGATAATAAAATATGCTTAGGCACACCTTAAGAGAGGTACACATTAGGATAAATATAATAGTGGCTAGTTGGGGACATCAGTGCCATTTGGATGTAGTGTCTCAAATGTGGTGCTAGTTTCCTCTTTACAAACTACTGAGCAAGATGGATTAGGATATGAGATGACAGTTATGGGATTGTGTTTTAACTAGTTGAAGGTGGTTGTGGTCTACTGAATGACTAGGAAAGTATGTATAATGCTCTAGGATGGATCTAGAACTAAGTTAGGAATAGGGTAACTGAAACGACACTCTTAGCATCTAATTAACACTTTAGCTCCCTTTATTTCTCTTTCTATTCATCATCTCCATGGAAATTGTTTGATTTTTAAATTTGATATTACTCATGAAACAATTAATGTGTATGTTATTTAAATAAATTAATATGTATAATTTTTTGATAGATTTGATGACATTGATGAAATATAATTATCTTAGTTTCTTGACATGAACCCACAAATTAATGATGAATTATTATATGTAACAATATTTGAATATAAAAAGGTCACAAAGGTTAGCTCATCCATATAAGAATATCATCCCTTTACTTTTAGTAAAGAACCTTGTGGAATTACCAATTTTACCATGGGAGTTAATAAAACTACCTTTTCTACTATGTCTATGTCTACAACCTTTGTTACACATATTTACCACCCAAGGTGTGGGGAAAACACAAGGGTTTTATTATATTACCATGCCTATTTATATATAACTAGCTTATGATAATCTTATAATGAATATTCATGTCACATCATCAACTTTTCCTATTACATGATCCCTTAAGTGAACTATTTTAGCTCAGCAGGATAAGGTGTTGTAGTTAGAGGAAAATGCCTTTAGAGCTAGTCATTCTACAATTTAAAATGTTTTGATTCACAGTCCATTATCCTTGGATATTTTAGGCTACCCTTTACCTATGGTTTTTTATTCCTATTTTCCATTTTAATATGGTATAGGTGATTTCAAGAAACACCTAAAATCCTTTAATGCAATATTCTTAGACTATGCATTCAATGATAAATTATTGGCCAAGTTCTTTCCATGCACTCTTAAAGACTATGATTAAAAATGGTTTTAAGATCTCCCATCCAAATTAGTAACAAAATTGAATCCTTTGGTGGATCATTTTATAATACATGTCTCCATCAACATCATTGAAAGACTATCTTATTCTCAAATTACTAAAGTTAAGTAATGATCCAACAAGCCATTCATTGACTATGAATTATGGTTTAATACCATGTTATCAAAGGTGACCAATCATATGGAAAATAATAATATAAAATAAATATACAATAAATTTTTATTTCACTACTCCATGATTCTATTGTATTTAGTAAATTCAAGTCCTTTGATAAGCTATGCCATACAGTCAAAGATTAAGTAAAGATCATAGATTTGAAAAAACTCAAGTGCATGCCTAATAATACATTTACTTCAACTTTGAATTTTAAATAAAACCAAGATACAAGGTTAAATCAAATGACACCAATAATGAATTTGAAACAACATTTAATACATATCGAGGCCTATAAATTATTTTTTCTTATCTACCCCACCAAAGAGTCAATTTTCATGATTATCTCATCCTCCTCATATGTTGTTGTATAAGTTACTCAAATTCAACCTTATATCTCTTCCCCCACCACAAGAGGTTGATAAAATCCAACCATAACCTAATAATTATGAAAATAATGTATATTATGACTACCATCAATATGTTGGATATTCTAAACACTGACACTACAATCTAAGGCTTAAGATATAATATCTCATTAATGATAATAGTGTTGATCTTAACATAGATTAAAATGAATCAAGACCACAATCTAATATAAATTCAAAGTTAAAAATATTTTATAATCCTCTTCCAAATCATAAGGTAGTAAAAACTAAGAATACTTTTGATTTGTATTATACATGAATGCACATTTGACTCCTTCTACATATGATCACCCCTTGGATAGTATTATTGGAAAATTGTTATGCATCATAGTACATATAACTAGGATTACATTTGATATCAGTGAGATTTTGGATGATGATTCATATTTTAATTCATTATTTTTACAAGCTTATGTGGATGTATAACCCATTCATATCTTCATAATAGACCATGGTTCAAGTAAGAATGATTTTACAATCAGACTTTTACATTCTACTATATACACACATTATGATTTAATAGAAACAACAAATATCTTCAAAGTGTTTGATTAATAGAGAAAAATCCCAATGGAACACATTATTTTACATCTTATGGTAGGACATACATTATTTTCTACTCCATTACTAGTTTCACCAAGTATAGGCATATTTGATATGTTATGGGACACCCTTGGGTAAATAATATCCACATAGTACCATCTTTAGTCCATTGATTTTTCAATTATACACATTGAAATAGGGTGGGGAAATTTATAGTTATTTCTTATGAGTACCATGTTCCCTCATAAATGTTTCCTTCACCACCCCCACCATCACTTTAATTAGTTGTTACACTTACTCAAAATTAATCTCTAGTTATAATTGTTACACCTATTCAATATCTTCTTAAAAATTCATTTACTACACATATTTCATATCATATTACATATGAGTTACCCCATATGACCTAACTCATTATATGTAGTCTATTATATAGCTTGTTCATGTTTATTATACATAGACCATCTAGATGAGGATAGTGGACTTTCCTAGATAACTAATATTATAGTTCTCATTACATTAGAGGGTCATTCAATACTTTTGATAGCAATTATTCACTTTAAATCCTAGATTAAAGTTAGTGCCAGTTCAATGTGTTCCACAAAGAACACATGTATATGGTTCTCATATGATAAAATATATTTCATGGGATACATTACATCCTTAATTTACTCATCACATGTATGACACTATGAGTGATGATGTGATGATGGTTATAATATAACAAAAGATCATTTTTTAGATTCTAATTTATATTTTCTTAAAATTTCACATCGCACTACTTATTCCCATAGTGTGACCCTTATCATGTTTGATATATGATCCCTTTTCCCCAATGAACATCCCCTAGGTTGGATAAAATTTAAGCATCTCTATTGAGCACATATTTCAATTTTTTTTTAATAAAAAAATAGAAAAACATTCATGAATATTTCAAAAAAAAAAATAGGACCTAAATGTAGACACAAAAATATGTTAATTAACACTTGGAAATTTTCCTTTTGACTTGTGTTCACCCTATATGACTTTTGTATATATACATGACTCTCATTTCCATTATATCACATACTCATACCTTCTACTAGTCAAAACTTCCTAAGTTGCTCTTAATAACATATGATAAATCCTAAAATCTATGTCAAGATAATTTTATATCTTATTAAAACATATTTAGATCATATATCAGTGTTCATTTATATTATATGATAACATTAGACTCATAACATGCCATCTGATGATAGTGTTTGAGTCTATCGGTTCTATCTTACTCCAAACAAAGGTTAAATTAAAAATTCAAATAATTCCTATGGGTCATCCCATATATTTCACATGTTAGTGGAATGATAAAGTATCCATAATGTCTCATATTAATACAAAATAATTAGAATCCTATTGTCCATCAGTCACTTATCTAGATAACACTTACCAAGCACACTCAAATACTTACACATCCAAGATGACTACCCTATTATTATTAATTTTATGATTGGTCACTACGATAGGTCTTTACAAAGTATAAAATAATTAATATGAAATCCAAAGTTCTCAATATGCAAGTATCAGTATCCAAGTCACAGGTTGCATGCATTGAACAAGTAAATTTCCCACACTTTCACACATAGAACTAAATGTGGTTTGACTTCCTTCTTCAGAGTATTAGATATGTATAAAAATTGATATTAAATGGGGAATGGTTGGGGTCAAATCAAGACACCTTTTTTCCCTTTTTACATCCATGATTCTATCATGAAAAGTGAACTAGGGATTGAAGTGAAGAAGACATCTATGTGAGTTAGGAAAAAAACCATAGCTCATGATTGCACATATATCCCAAATAAAATAGGCACAACTTTCTATATTGAAATAAGGGATACAAATATATAGAGGTAGAACAATCAAACTTGAAACATAACATACTATGATATTGACTTTAGGCTAATGATACTATTTTGGTGCATGTATAAATTCAAATCCTAATCTAAACTACCTATGGTCTAGTTTTCCATCCTTACTACCACCTATACATAGTTTTAATCCCGCATAAAGAGTTTACCACAAAGTTCATTATCCATTTATTTTTATTTTAATTTTTATTAATCTATATTTCCAAATCAGTTTCAATAATTTACTTTCATATTTTTAATTTGCTATATATATTTTAATATGAACTCATTTATAATAAATTTATCTAATTAGGTTTAATTAATCCCATCAATCCCAAAATAGATAAAACATATTTTTGAATTATAATATTGTATAGATCACTTAAAACCCAAATTTTCTCTTAGATTTCCATCCTCCATTCTATGGTTTCATATTTATGATTGTCAATTCTTATTTTTTATTGTCACATATAAATAATTATTTATATTTTGGCCTTGACATTGTAAATATTTACATGCTTTAATCCTATGTCATCCAAGATGTCCAGTTATGTTATTCCTATAAGGATAAGTTATATATTAAATGGATCACATATTGACTATAATCAGCTTCCTTTAGTTTTGTAGATACTAAAATTTGGGCTTTGGTACTTGACACTAAAAACCTTGACACACATTTACCATACATGACTTAAGCACTTAAACAATGTCCTAATTTTCCATCTTCTCACCCTCGCATGCTATGTTATGATTCAATACTTTAATTATGATCTTAAACACCTATAGTAACATCATTATATATTTTAATCCTATTAAATATATATCATATACATCTCTAAACTCTTAGTTCAGTCTACCTATACATGGGTCAATTGTACTAATATTTGTTATCACCAGTTGATGGTGACTTACATTGGTCATAACTAAACCATTCCTAGAAAAAACTATTTTATAATATCAAACCCATCCTTAGGTTTAGTGTATAAGCATAACATTTCATTAGTGTGAGGAATTATTCAATTTTATCCATATATAAACAAATCAAGGTCTTATTAAAAATAGACTTGGAACTTATCAAATATACATCTATATATTATTTTACATTTATGAAATATACCTTTTTTTAAATTTGCATACCTATCATTATGATAAGTCCAAATCTAATTATGAATCATTCAAAATATAATACAAATTAATAATTTTCAAGTATCAAATTCAATCATTGGCTACATACACATAGTAAAGGAGAATAATTGCATAATCACAATAGGTGGGAGAAATGCATGTGGATTTATTTTCCTCCTTGGGATATTGAATATGTAGGAAGTGATGCATTATTAATCATGGGTTATTGGGGTTTTCTCATCCCATTACACTTCTACCAATGTTTTGGGTCTCTATCCCTCATAATAAAATCTAGAGTTTCAAGGTAATGGAGGTCGATTTCTTGATCTATGTGCATCACCAAGGTTTAAAGATCACAAAAAAAAAATAGTCATAGGTGACTATATAGTAATTTTTTTGTAATTATGAATATTTCAATACTAACCATTATGTCAACATTGACTAGTAATATTAACCCTATTCTAGAAAAATGACCTAACACCGATAGTAGATCAATCCTAAAACTAGATCAACCATGTGTGTTTATCCTTGATTTTCACTTCTATAACATAGTCACAATTATAAATTCAACCAAAAAAATTAAGTATCATGAAATTGTTGACGCTATGAACTGCACCCTTTAAAATAAAACTTATCTTCTTTCTTCCATGTGGCATAATGGAGACATTCCTCTTGCTGTGGGTAGCAAGTTTGAGGAATGAATCTCTAGATTAAGGGTTAGATCCCCTTAATGCACCTTGAGGTCCTAAATTTCTACTGCTAACAATGGGGGGGATGAAAATAGATAAGTATAATATAAAATTAGAACCTAAATAAAGTGGTGATGCACCAAAATTGATTGATCTACTCATCTTTTATCTACACTTTGTACCAAAAGGAGCGAACAGACACTTCATTTGATCAAGAGACTAGACTACAACAATGTTTTAACAAGGGGTTTGATGAAGATATAATGAATAATAACCTACCATAGGTGCTATAGAGGCACACTATTGCATGGTTGCTCACCTACACCTATACTTCAACATGGATGCTTCTTGTTAACCTGCAGAAAAAGATCTTGGATACACTAGATACACTAGCATTGACCTATGAAAACATTAAAATAAATGACTAAACATAAGGCAAACATAGACATATGCAAAAGTGTAAAGAATAAAATGGAGGTAAAATGCTTCTTTTGATTAAAGGCAAAAAATTTTAGGGCTTCACCATACAAAAATGAGAGAGATCCTTCAAAGCTAAGAGGTTACAATATATATATAGAAACTTGAGAAAGACCTTTGACCGTTTCAAGAGAAAATGTCCCATACTACATTAAACACCTCAATAAGAGGAATTCACCCATGTTGCTATCATCTTCCCATAAATGTAATTATAAGAGCCATGTTGTAGGTGTCCTAGATATTGAATTTGATACCCAAGAGACATTAAAAACTCCTACTAAAGCATGGGTTTCTTTGCTCTTTTAATGACAAGGCCACCTCTCACCATGTTTTGGGCCATACCTTTTCCTTGAATGCTCCCATAACTCCCATTAATGGCTATTCATTAACGGCAAACACAAAAAAAATGGGCCATATTTTTGAAAGATCATGCAGCTCTCTTAATGGCATCATGGATACTATTCCATCTGCAAGCATTTACTTCTTCTATCGATGCCTCCTATGCCACTTGGACTAGTCCAGTTCATTCCTATGCTTGGTTGGCTATGTCACCTAGAATGTTTTGCATGTTTGTCTTATATGTGCATGGCTATGTTTTGAGCCATGAACTCTCTCTCTCTCTCTCTCTCTCTCTCTCTCTCTCTCTCTCTCCTCTTTTCTAACTATTTCTTATCTTTTCCTAATAGTTCAGGCTCTTGGGGGCTATCTTTTCTCCTCTAGGCTCCTTTCTTGATGGTTTGTTGAATATTGCTTTGGGCTTCTTGGCCTTTCTAATTTATTTGGGTAAAATTCCTAAAGGAATTTACTTAATTATGCTCACTGCTTTGACACCCACCTTTGATGACACTTAGGGCCCGTGTTCTTGGATTATTTTAGATAAAATGTCTAAAAGAATTATTTTGGATATTTTGTTTGAAAGAATTGTTCTTTGGCCTTCCTTCAGTGGCTACCCCATTTTCTTAAATTTGACATTCATGGGCCTATCACCATTTGAAAACTAATGACTCTTTCACTACCTTGAATTTGATATTTGTAGGCCCGTCACTAGATATTTGAACTTCCAATGGCTATCTTACCATGTTAAATTTGACGTTCTTAGGCCATCACTACCCTTCAACAATTTTCTCAGATTTTTATAAATGGGTTTTTCCAAAGGGAAAGTGACCCTTGGAAAAAATGGGAAGGTCCTCTTTTGATACCCAAGTGTCCTCCAAAAGGGCACCTACCCTTCAGGGTTTTTGTCTTGTCAAATTTCTTCAGACAAAATGTCTGAAGGAATTCCTTCAGACATTTTGTCTAAAGAAATCCATGCCTTTGAATTTATTTCTTGGATTTCCTTGGTGAATTTATTCAAACAAAATGTCCAAAGGAATTCCTTCAAATATTTTTCTGAAGAAATTTGTTCCTCGAGTTCCTTCATTGAATTTTCTTTAGACATTTTGTCTGAAGAAATTCATTCTTGAGGATGCTTTATGGATTTTCTTCAGACATTTTGTTTGAATAAATTCATTCTTTGACTTGTCACTTTTTTCTAATGAAATCCTTCTTTATGGATTTCTAGCCTGACCTTTACAAACCAACCTTCTGCGCTTCATAAGGGCACTTTGGGTCCAAGGTTGCCCTTCAGAGCTCCTTGAAAAATCCATTTATCATTTTCCTACTATCCACAAGGGTATTTTGGGGTTTTAGTAGTCTTTTGGATGAATTCAAAAAGGCCCCTATTTGGCACCTAACTACCCTCCGCAAGGGTACCTAACTTTTGGAGCTTTGTAAAAGACTTCTGCCCCTTTGAAACTGGCCCATTTTGC
>JARHVA010000599.1:587500-645000 GCA_037957365.1 Torreya grandis | reverse complement strand
GATCAATAATGAAATAATTATTAGGACACATAGCCAAATGGATAATAGTACTCATGGAATTTAATCTAAAAAGTATGTCTCAAAAATAGGTAAAAAGACATGTTCTCACAAACCAACTAGTTGCATCTCCACTACTAGACACATTTCCAATTAATGAGGATATTCAAGATGACTTTAATTCATACCACATAGATGAAGACATTTGGACCATGTACTTTGATGGATCAAAATATGCCTTAGGCGAAGCCTCTGATATAGTTTTCATTAAAATTTAGGGGAAACCCATGCCATTTTCATATTTTAGGGGATTTTCATATACAAATAATATAAAATATGAGGCATTGATACACATTTTATTTACAAAACACACACATTACAAATAAAATCACAACAAATACATGGACACTCTTAGCTAGTGGTTAATTAGGTTTCAAATATTTACCAAACAAAGGAAGAAAATTTAATCCCATACAAAGAGATGGTACATAAATTATAGACATAATTAAATTATTTTAAAATATAAAACATACTTTGAAAGGACAATTGACATTTTGAGGTCATGGATAATATAGTTTCCTTGATTCCCATTGACATGAACGATGATGTTTTAACTATTTAGGACATAGTGAATGTAAACCATATGTTTTTCAAGGGGATGAGTATAGTAAATTAGGGTATAAATATACAATAAATAAAACCACTGATTTTTATAGAATTGACTTAATTTTACCTTTTTATAAATAGTAATAAATAATGTAAACAATTACTTAGCTAAAAAATGACTAAAATAGGAGATCTAGAGGTTGTAAACTAAGATAGAGGTTGATCTAAGTGTCATAGACAAGACCCAGGTGTCAAAACCCTTCCTAGATAATAACAACCTAATTTTAAAGTAGTGTCATATGGTGTTAGTGTCCCTATTTTGGTGGTACTATCCTCTATGAAAAATTGTCCTAACCTATATCTGGGTCTTCCAAGCCTATTATTGTATGCATGAGTTCAAGATCTCTACATAAAACCTATTTTGATTAATTTTATGTACAAACCCTAATATTTCATATTTTTATGACATCCAATTGACACAAGTAGTAAAGTGTGTTTTTAGTAGGGTAGTATAGACATATTCAACATCTCATTGTGATGAGAGTTGCCTATATACCAATACTCTGAAGAGGGATCAATCCTGATGTAGTTCTCCCCACCTAAGTGTTGGTTCAAGTGTAAGTGAATCTAGTATGAATGTTGGATTGAATTATTTGAATGTTCTTTAGATTTTAAATATAAGTAATCTGAGCTTAGGAATGTTGTATATGGTTGTATGTAGAATTAGGGATTGATAACCTTGATTGTGTATAACTTTTTCTGAGTTTGTTTTTTCAAGTTACATATAATTTCCATCTAGTGGTTAGAGGGATAAAATTCATGTATATATACTATTTTGGTGCTTGTGTGGACATTAAAATAGGCCTATACTGACCCTATGTGGTCTTTGATTTGAAAAGATATATGCTGGTAGAAAAAAGAGGGAAAAGGACAATAGCACCATGGGGTGCTATTATACCTATTATTGTGTTAGTTTTTAGGTGGCATAACCTGAGGCACTGAGGGTTAGGATGTCAAAATCAAGGTCTAAGACTAATTTAGGGATGTTTAGGGATGTTTTTGGCCTACACAAAGGCTAGATAAGTGTCTAAGTAGGCCCTAAGATAGGTCTAGGGCTAAGCTAGGGATGGGTGGTCTCAAGTAGAACTCTTAGCACTCAAGTGTCATTTTAAGGTGATTACATCCCCCCATTTATTCTATAAAAGTAACAAAGATAAATGACTAGGATAAAGGAAAGAGAAGTGTACCTAGACTTAGAGTAAAATCTCATGAATCTAGATTTGAGTATGAGATAAGGTTGAAAGGAATGAATAAACCTCACTAGGTATGTGAACCAATGCATAAACCATGTGATAACATGTGTGTGTGTGTGCATGTAGATAGTGATCAATCAGTGAATATTTTAGACTAAGATGATGGATTTATCAATCCCCATGTGTGGGTGGATCAATAACTCAATCTAATTTTTACTCCATCATTTCCCACCCCTACTTGGTGGATCATGACCTATAGATAACCTAGGTTAGGCCAATGATGTAATTTGATATTTGAGCATGTGGATTCTAGACTAAGATGTAATAATCTATATTTGAGTATCTAAACTAAAATGGGAATAATAATTCCATGCATGATTCCTATAATATGATAAAATTGGTATGAATATAATCTAAACTGAGCCAAAATTGGTAATTTATAATTAAACATGTATAAAACTAGACTGTGCCTATTGTACTTTTTAGTCAATTTAGAATTTTCTAAAACTAAGGCTACTAAATAGTAGTGACACATCTTGGATGGTAGTGTCATGTGGTGCTAGTGTCCTAATTCATGTGCTATTGTCTAACTATTATGATTTTTGTGCCACTATAATTGATCTATGTGCCACTATTTCCCATTGTGTTTTCCTAAATTTGATTTTTGTGTTCTCCACTTGTATGCTAAAAATTATACTCTAAGTTCATTCAAATAGCTTGGTCTCTATGAAAACCCCCTATGAATTCCCCCTCTTTTAATGAGATTTGTTCTACCTATGCAAGAATAATCCTTAAATTAAAAATCTTCTCAAAATGTTTGTTATCTAGAGCATATATGATATCTACATAATAAACCAATATAATGGGAATAGATAACATCATAATATAAGATAATCTAGGCATAATTTTGTATTATATGATGTATGTTAGGTATAAAATTCACAAATATACCAAGATAGATATAATAATGTATATGAACATTAAATCTAAGTAATAACTAAGTAGCTACCTAGGGGGATGGGGCATGATGTCCATCACAGCACCCAAGTAGGAAGTAGAGATGTATGAGGTCCTTCATGGAATCTAAAAATAAAGTGTAAAATAAGATACAAGTGTCATGGCCATGATGCATACAATAAATTATACAAACAAAAAGCATGAGGAATGTAAATTAGGCCAAGGGGGACACAATACAAGGGACATGGGCACATGTCACTAAATTTGAGAAAGCAAGACATGCATAGCCATGTTAAAATTCCCATGTATGTAAACAAAAAGCAAGTTGTCTTAAAGACACATGTAAGGACATGTTCAAATGTCTACATACACAATCAAGAAGGCACACACAAGGACATGGGAACATGTCCAAAGCATACATATAATGATAAGAAATGGCACAGAGCCATATAACAATGGCATATTCAAATGACCTCAAATAAAGGAAACATAGATATACAATAAATTATAAATTAGGAAAGATATAAATGAAAGTATGCATGAACATGTGGTATAAATTTTTATAAGAGCTAAGAGGTACACAATGTTGAGTCTAAAGTAGTAGTAATTAGTAAAGTTTTTGAGTAGGTGTAGGATGATCAATATCAAGAGTTAATAATACTAAATTTTTTATGTAGAGTTTATAAAGATATAACTTGATAATTGAAACTATGTAAAAGATGTTCCCAAATGGGTGAATGTGTAAAATGAAGAACCAGTGTATTTTTGTATATGTCCCCAATGGGTGGATAGTATCAAATCTGGATCAATATAGTGGAATTGTGTCCTTTAGCAATATGTGATCACTTGAAAAGAACAAGTGAAGCATGTATGTATGATAAAATTAACTATACTAAGATAGATAGCATATGTAATGTCTATAAAATATAAGATATGCAAACATGGCAATGCATACAATCTATAATTTGTATTTTTTGAGTAAATATTTGAATTTATTTTGTGTTTTGGCATGTTATATTGTTTTTTTATTTTATAGATATAATATATGTATAAACAACATGAAAATGAAACTATATACAAGGAGTGAAAAATAAGGAAAGTATGTACAAAAAGAGGGGAATAATACTAATTGATGAATCTCATGGGAGACTTAATATCAATGTGGCATATGTCAAATAAATGAATAATGACTATGTATGCTATATTAAAAGGTAATTGAGGTTCCATAACCTATTGTACTAAGTGATCTATAACTATCATTACTTTTGAATTGGTTCTAGGAATCCATGAAACTAACCATGGTGTCATGTGAAATATAGGGGTTTTAGGGACTTATCTAGTAGAAGATGATGTAGTTGACATAGGTGTCCTATGCTAAGAACTCTAAGAACCCAATAATATTGATCTAAAAAAAAAGGATTATAGGGAGGCCCTTTAGAATATATACTATATCTTTGACACATGGATATTTTTAATAATGGTCTCCATGGGAGAGTATGTGTGGTAACATTATAGGAGTAGACTTCACCTTCACTAGTGGCTCCATTAAAATATGTGGTTTACTAATAGGAACTATGCTTGAATATATAATTGGTAAATTTGGTGTGACTTCATGTGGGATAGGTAAAGGTACTCATATGAAAGACCCTAAACTATGATCACTTGATTAGAATGTATATATTTGAGGCATCTATGCATGGTGGATGGGATGGATCATAATTATTGTATCCATGTCCTAATAAATAACATGTCAAATATACCTACACTAGGTACTATCAAGAATCTAGTGGTTATATGTGCTACTCTAGCCTATAGTGGAAGTACAATTCCCCAATGGAAATATAAACATGGCCACTAAAAACATGAATAACTATGTTAGTAGGAGAAAATCCTGCTCTAAATACCCCAAATGCTATATAAGTGTGATAGTGCACATGTGAATAATTGACCCATTATCAACTATAACACTTTGAATAAGATTATTAAAAATTCAAGATCATATAAAGAGTGCATATAAATCTAAATCATCATCAAAAATTTCTTGATCTAAGAAAGTTATGAGTGGTATAGCTAGTATTATAGTATTATACACACCATAGATATTTTATAGGGGGTAGGAATCTTCTATATTAGTGTGATATGATGTCAATGGTGGATACACTTGATACATATAGTGAACACTTGAAGTGACTCTAGCTCATTAGCTGTATGCTTTTCAAATGGATTCAAAAATATTTTTAATTCCTTAGCTTTCATTTGTTGAGCTTTAGGTTCCTCTATGGGTGTGCCCACATCAATTATGTTATACTCTATAAATTCTTGAATCTTATGTTTCAAGATGATGCATTGGTTTTTAGTATGGCTTAGTGCCCTATAATATTCACAAAATACATTGGAATCATAATTTTTTTGAAGAGGTCTTGTTATGTCAACCTCTTTGATGGGAGGGAAAGATATGACATTGCATTCTAGGAGTTGCTATAAAACATGTGCTGGCAATTTTTGAAGGTTGGTAAAAATTCTTCGTGGAGGATACAATAAAGCTAGGTGAGGAGATAGCTCTAAAGCTATGTTAACTATGGACTTTGTATTACTCTTTTTTTTAGTGGCTATTAATTTGTATGGAGGCTCACTATAAATCTTAATAGTTGAATATGATCCACTTCTATATTTCAATTTGCCCATGGAGAGAAGTCTGACTTTCCTTTCTTTCACTATGTGGCATAAATCTGTGAAGGTCATAAATTATTTAACAAGATAACTTCATGAAATGTTGGTAGTAAGCTCTTTTTGAATATGTATTAGAGCTATCTATCAATCATGGGTATAGTCATCTTTTATAATATAGCTTTATATTGCAAGACATATTCTATAATAGGCTCATTGGATTTTTTTCTTCGGTAGTGCTACTTGAGCATATGAGATCTTATCATTGATGCTAATTAATAAGTCTACTAAAAACATATCTACCAATGGATTGAATATGGTGATAGACTAATTCAAAATATCATAGAATCACTATAAGGAGTAATACTTTAGACTATGTGGGAACAAATTAGTGAGAAGATAATCATTGGAAATGTAGTCCAAACATGATGCATGTAAAACTCATAGATGGTACTCTAGGTCACCCTTACCGTCATACAATGTAAGCTTAGGTACCAAGAATCTAGATGGCAAAGGAGTTGATGCTTTGTGATTTTTCAAAGTTTTAAGTAAAATAACATGAGATTCCAAGGTATTTGATGGAATAATAACTCCCTGATCAAGATGTAACACCTTAGCCTATAGCTAATGAATCTCATGCATAAGGAATTGTACATCTAGAAATGAAGAGCTAGCTATAGGAGGTGTAGATGACATTGAAGGTTGTTGAGTTAAAATAGGTTATTATACAAACTGAGCTAGTCCCAAAGTAGGTATAATAATGTTATTATCTAGGGGATTAGAAGATTGACCATTATTTTATTTTTGAAGTTCTCTATGTATAATATTGATAAGGTCATCTTCCATATTTGAATGTTCGGAAATTAAATATTGTAATTGTCTCTTATTAGTTTCAATAAATCCATTGTTGAATCCTACCATTGTAGGTTGGGAAGAAGAAAAATAAATAGCTATATATTTTTAACCTTCAAAAAAAATTAATCTATTTGAAAATTGCAAGAATAAAATATTGAAACAAATATAAGATTTTAAAAGTAATATCTAAGCATAAAAAACAAAAAGATACAAACCCTAAGAGCATATAAGGATAAGGTTTTAGTAGTATTCAAATTAAGTCAGGTTCACCAAATGTTTTAACTATTTAAGACTTAGTGATTGTAAATCTTATGTTATTAAAGGGGCTAAGTATAGTAAATCAAGGCATAAATATGTAATAAATACAAGCACTGATTTGTAATAGAATTGACTTCTTTTTAACTTTCTAAAATTAACAATAAATAATGTAAATAAGTACTTAGCTAAAAAATGACTAAAATAGGAGATTTGGAGGCTATAAACTAAGACAAAGGTTGATCTAAGAATCATGAATCATACTTAGGTGTCAAAACCCTTCTAGGATAGTAGCACCCTAATTAGATAGTAGCACTATGTGGCACTAGTGTCCCTATTTTGGTGCTAGTCTCTTCTATGTAGAACTATTCCAAACTTCTGTGTGCACTTATGTTTTAGTCTTCCAAGCCTGTTCCTTTGTACATAAGTTTTAGATCTCTATAAATAACCTATTTTAAATAATTTTATGTGAAAAATTTAATCTTCCATGTTGATATGGTATATGGTTGACACATGTATTAAAGTGTGTTATTAGTGGGGTAGGCTAGACATATTCAATACCCCACTATGATGAGGGTTTCCTACATACCAATACTCATAAGAAGGTTCAATCTCAATGTAGTTCTCCCCACTTAAGTGTTGGTGTAATTATAAGTGAAGCTAGTCTGAATGTTGGCTTGAGTGATTTTAATGTGATTGAGATAGAAAACCTAAAAATATGAGCTTAAGAATGATGTATAAGGTTGTATGTAGAAATAGTGAAAACTAAGGATTAATAACCTCAATTATGCATAACTTGTTCTAAGTTTCTTTATGTAAGTTTCATCTAATTTCCATCTAGTGGTTAGAGGGATAAATATGTGTGTGTGTGTGTGTGTGTGTGTGTGTGTGTGTGTGTGTGTGTGTGTGTGTGTGTGTGTGTGTGTGTGTGTGTGTGTGTGTGTGTGCGCGTGCGTGCGCGTGTGTGTATGTGTGTGTATTTGGTACTTGTGCAAGTCTTAAGAGATGTTTAGGTTGACCCTACGTGGTCCTTGATTTGAAAAGGTATTCATTGGTAGAAAAAGGTGGGAAATGGACAATAACACCAAAATTAGGACATTAGTGCCATGGGGTACTACTTTCCCTATTATGGCACTAGTGTCCAAGTGGTAGAACCTAAGGAATTGAGGGCTAGGATATCAAAATGAGGATCTGTGACTACTTTAGGGATGTTTAGGGATACATGTGGCCTACATAAAGGATGGATAAGTGTATAATTAGGCCCTAAGATAGGTCTATGGCTAAGCAAGGGATGGGTGGCTTCAAGTAGCACTCGTGGCACTCAAGTGCCATTTTTAGGTGATTACAGATGACCATGTAATATTTACTATTTTATAGTCATAATATCCATATGATATAAGTAGAGTCTCTTGAGGTCCTAGAAGTTACTCGTAGTGCAATGAATTTAGAATGGTATAATGATATAGATAAATTTTTATACATAGCCTTTAATCTAAAAAATTATACACAATGATAAACATAAATTACAAAGGGAATTAATGTGATGTTTGTGTGTGTGTGTACACACACGCATATGCATATGTATATATGTATATACATGTTTACACAAATACACACACACACACACACACACACACACACACACACACACACACACACACACACACACACACACACACACACACACACATTAATTTGTGAATATTTATTCAAGGTATCTTTACAAGGATAGTCAGTTTGGTACCTTATCCATGATAAAATATATTATTGAAAGCGGAGTAAATTTCAATGGAAAATCAATATCTTAAAAAATCTTGAGACAAAGCTACTATTAGCCTATAAAGGATCAATTATGCTATGATAATGTTAAATTATTCTCTTAATATCAAAATCATAATAATCTAAAACATGTTCCTTCATAGGAACTACAACATATTGCTTCACCATGGTAGTTCTTTTTTTGAGTGTTTGATTTGGTTAGAAATATGAATCCAAAATCATTAGAGAATCAAAAATTCATTCTTATAGCTACATAATATTTTTAAAAATGGGTATAATTTGTACCATTATCATATATTATAAGGTATATATGTCGATTATGAATAAACAAATTTCATGTCATGATTTAGATTACCATTGGCCATTGTTATTGATATTGGGTCTTCATTAATGAATATAATAGTTAGTATATGTTTTTCCAAACATAAGATTGACCATGTGTTTTTAAAATCATACTAATTAAAGGGTAATATACAATCATAGGAAAAAATAAAACACTTGAAAAGATATTGAGATAAAAATCACCAAAAATGGTCTACATTGGCATAATTAGAGTATTTGTGAACTTTAGGCCTATCACACAAGTGTCTAGACACCAACTAAGGATACACATTACTCTCATGTTTATGAAATATAAATAATATTAACTTTAGAATTGGATATAAATTATTTTTGTGTTTATTTTAAAAATATAATTAAATATCATGAATATCAAAATAATATGTTATAATAAGCAGAAACACTGGATAAAATATGCATACAAGCTATTGAAAATATTAAATTCTATGCAAGACATACATGTTACATGTTTAAATTCATCCATGTAATGGTATATAAGTGATATGTAGGACATACATGTTATAGATTAACATATAGATGTTTGTTTTCCCTTTACCTAGTGCCCACATTGATATCAAAGGCATCTTATTCCACAAGTTTCACCATTAGAAGTTATATCTTCCTATTAAATTTTTACCATGTTGAGCCACCTATATTTATTACACATTCCTTAATTTTTAATCACTTATTAAACAAATATAAAAGATATTACATTGTATTTTGATGTGTCATTTATATATATGGATGGTATAAACTAGTTTCTTATTCTATGCTCCATTGATGATGTTTCTCTTTTCCATGATAGATTAATTTGTGTGACTATTTATTGTAGCCCTTGGCCATGATTTATGTGACATCCTTGATGTCCATTATTTTTAAAAATATTTTGTGTCCTCCTATGTGTGACCCTTTACCTTATTTTATGTGACATTTTATGTCCCTTGTATGTGGCCCTTGGCCTATGTGTGACACTAACAATTATGATTATTGAGCTTGTTAACTTTGAAGAGTGTCATGATCTATATCATGCACTATTAATAAATTTTATTATACATATATAATTACAATATATGATTCATTGATGTATTTGTCTAATCATGACACTTATATGCCCTGCATTTCATATATTTCATGCATTCCTTGATCGATATATAAATTACTATAATGAAATATTATCCATATGATCAAATGATATTAAAAGATGTTATTATTATACATGACATGATTTATTTAATTAATATTTTAATATGAGTAAATTATAAGATACATCCCTCATCTCAAAATGGGGGAATTAAAATGGGCTTGTCATACAGAGATAAGCCTCTATGAGTAAAAAATAAAATAAGAGTACAAGTTTCACAAATTTCAAAGATTAAAAGTGATTTAAATATTATAGGATTAAATTACATGATAGATATTATCATATTTATATAGATGATTTAAAATTTTAGGGTTTTACAAAATGTAATTCCTATATTAGATTAAAGGGTTGAGCTATCTAAATCAATTAAATAATATGCAATAATTAAACATTGATTTTTATGAATTTTGATTTCTTTTGAATTTTTAAAAATAGTAATAAATATGCATAAATACAGACTTATCTCAAAAGTGACTCTTGTGGGAGATATAGGTTTTGAAAAATGAGTTCTAGATAGGTATGAGGGTCATTAATAGGGTCATATGATCTGATTCTTCACTAGATATTAGTGCCCTCCTAGAAAGAAGCACCCCACCTAGACAATAAAACCATGCTGATCTATTTTCCTCCACATGGGACTAGTGTCCTTTATTTAGAACTTTTCTTATTTTGTGGGAGTACCTACACCTATGTTTCTAAGTTTTATTATTTCATGCACAAAACATAAAACTCTATATTATGCCTAGAAAATATGATTTATTGTGTAAACCCTAATCCTCCTTATAAGTATAACATGAGCTGAAAATGGGCATTCATTAATAGGACAGGCTGGACATCCTCAACACCCCATTGTGAAGAGAGTTTCCTACATACCACTACTCTAAAGAGGGATCAAGCCTAATGTAGTTCTCCCACCTAATGCTTGGTGCAAGTACAAGTGAATACTAGAATGAGAGTGGTCTTAAATGCCTTGGGTATGCTTGAGATTGGAAATCTTTGAAATCTAGGTTTAATAAAGTTGTAGATGGTAGTATTCATAAGTAGGGTAGAATAAAGATTAAATACCTTAATTTTGTTTAATTTGTTTCTTATTTGGATAGGCTTTTTCATCTATTTTCCATTTAATGAATAGAATTCAAATAGTCTTGTATTTATAAAAATCTATAGCTTATGTGGATAATAAAATGTACTTAGGCTCACCTTAGGAGGGGAAAGTGTTTGAAAATATATCCATTCAAGAGAGTTAGGGAAAGGGACACTAGCTTCATGTGGCTTTAGATTCCTTAATGTGGTGCTAGTGTGTAGTTAGTAGACTGATAGGCACACTGGGTTAGGATCTGGGAAAGCTATACTTAGACTATGTTTGTGCTAATTATAGATGTTTGTGTTATACACAATGGTTAGAAAAGTTTGATAAAGGATATAGGATAGTTATAGGACTAATCTAAGAATATATTGTCTCAAGAAACACTCTTAGAATCCAAATACCACTTTTAGCTGATTACATTTTCTCCCTTTTATGCTAGAAATTGATCAAAGAGAAATTAATAGTATAAAGGAAAAATAAGCATACTTAGACTTACCTAAGAAGTGAAGTTTGTATACACATAATATTTTTAAACTTTTATCAAATATTGATGCTTTACATATTTTAGAAACTTGTTGTAGCTCAATCTCTTTGAGTTCATACCTTAAAGGGTGCACCACAAAAGGGGTGGGTAGACCTTTAGTACTTCATAGGATTATTATCCCTTATTGACACATTATTCCCAATCCATTCAAATCCTAAATTTTTTTCCTAAGTTGTTTCTCCTCCCTTGCACATTCCTCTGGTCTTTTAATCTTTATATCCTTCTTCTCATTTTTTGTTACCCTTTTGAACTATTAAATACACTAGGTCAACTTAGTTGACCTAGTTTATTTTGGGGTCACTTTAGATCTTTTGGTTTATTTGCCTTCTAGCTAACCTAACACAAATTTTAGACATTAGCCTAAGAATATACTAAGTTTACCTAGTTGGCCTAGCATATCTAACATGTTTTAATGATTTTTGGGTGAGATAATCTTATATATACAATGTCATTTTAGTTATTTATAAGAATATGCAATAAAGAGTTATTATTTACTTGTGCTTCTTCACAATCTACTCTTCCACCATTCTACTTGAGGATTCTTAACATAGGTTTATTATTTGGAGACTTTAGTCTTATGGATATGTCTTGGATGATTTGGCCTAACAAATTAATCCTTACAAACCAAAATAACCTCTTGAAAATCCCCATTGGCCAAAGGATAGATTGAATCATGACAGGTTCACATTCAGGGAATTATATTTTAACTTTGTTCTCCTCTCTTTTAGTAGATAAAAGTAGCATAAGTGTTGGTTCAAATAATATTACTCTTCATATTCTATGTATTATGTTATTACTCATACTTACTTTATTTGGATTTCCCTATACGTATTTTTCTTTACATATAATCCCTCACATTGTGCCACAAGCTTGGTGTGCACTAGATTAGTTTACTTTTCTTTTTATTAGAATAGTTTACTTTTTTGTTTATTACATAAGTGAATATCAACTCATAAGACCCTTTTAGGGTTTTTATGTGATTTTTTTAGAATTTAGGCTTTGGAACCCTTCCTAGCATGATGTATTATAACAAATGATACAAGTGATCCCCTAATCGAGTCTAACAAATCCCCATATTGGTCATGCTCCCACTTAACAATTATATACCCAATTAGAAGTGTAGGTGTGATTTATCTTATCTGATATAGGATTAATTCATTGTACATCATGTAATTTTAATTTCATACATTTTGGTGAACCTGACATGAATCAAATCCTTGTTGGATTTGTTTAATTTTATTTAAGTTATTTCATTATTTTTTCATCATTTTTATCATATATTTTGACATACTGGTTTGATTCTATCAACCCAATTTTATTTTTCTTTGTAGATAGGAATAAGCAATTGGATTGAGTAACTCAACCTAATATAGGTTTTCAACACTTTTTCATAATACCATTTTAGCGTACTAGGTCAACCTAGTCGACCTAGTGTATTTACAGTCACTTTACAATAGTTTTTCTATAGTCTGATCGATTAGCTCAACCTCATACAAATTTTAGTTTCTATACTTTTAGATCATCTTACTAGGTTGACTAACTTGACCTAGTACATTTCTAGACTTTTAGTGTAACCAACTAGGTTGACTAGGTTGACCTAGTGCACTTTCAACAATTTTTTAGTAGATCTATGTATCTTTAGTTAACCAACTCAACCCATTTTTTAGGTTTTAGATCAACAAATTCTATCTCTAAACCATGAAGGTTAGTTTATATTCTTCTATATCTCTTTGTTTTTGTACTTTCCTTTCAAGTTTGCAGTCTTCAAAACTACCTCTACACAGCCAACTAGATTGACCTAGTCGACCTAGTTTTATGTCTTATTTTTTGTTTGAAACAACTAGGTCAACTTGGTTGACCTAGTAGGTTTTTTAGCCCCTATTTTCAATGGTGTTGGCTCGACACTCTTGACCTAGTTTTATTTGTTGTGCATATAGTGTTTTCACTATATCTTGTTTCAAAGTTATGATTCACCTTATATGCTAATAATATCTTTCATTTTAGTTATTTGAATTCTTAGAATAATTTACATAGTCTAATTAGGAGGTTTTTAATTAACTATTTAGTTGCACTATTTCTATTTTATGCACACACAGCTAAATCACTTAACATCAAAAATCATTTTAACATTTGACTATTCAAGCCAACCTACTTAGATTTCATCACCAAGGGGGAATATGACTTGATACTATGGTCAAGTATAAAGCATGGTTAATGGTATATTTTGGATAAGCACCCAACAGTATTATCACTATAGTGTGTGAAGTGAGGGGGTAGTCCTCAATACAAACCTTGTATCATTACCACTATAGTCCATTTTATCCTAAACTCACCTGAAACCATCCATAGATCTCTATTTAATACCTTATTTATAGCCAAATTTATATCATTTAAAATCATTCTTAAATAATCTAACATTCTACCTTAACCAATTAGCTAAATTTATTTTCCAAGTTATTTTCTTTCTCTTTTCTCAATTGTGTATGCAAGAATTTGCACTAACTCATATTGGTACAAGATTTTTTCTTTGTGTGATTTAATTAGATGACTAAAAAAAATATAATTGATTATTTGTTTACTTTCAAAATTCACTTTCTTGGATTAGCTACAAATTATCTTTTTTTATTTCCTATCTTACTATCAATCCTTTATTTTTCCCTGTCTATTGTACTAAGTCTATCTAGTCAACCTAGTGCTATATCAGACCCTATTTCCTTCCCTTGTTCACTACACTAGGTTGACTTGGCTGACCCAATATATTTTGTAGGTCTTATTTTTACACTAGGTTAACCTGGTTGACCTAGTTCTATTTCTCAGTATCCTTATTTAATAACCTAATTCTCCATCTCTTTTATTTTGCATTATGTTCATTTCCTTTTAATCATAATGAGGTCTCCTATCATAATCTTTCTGGACAGTCTTAATCCATTTATATCCTATATGGGATGTTCATTTTTCCCTTTTTTTATTCCCAAGAAAACCATCACTCTTGGGGCACCTCTCCTCCTCCTTCATCTTCAAATTGTCACATGGTTCAAATAACACATCAAGTTGAAGTTGATGGATCCAATCCTTTTTACACTTATCAATAAACTTCTCAAAATCTTCAAACCAATGTAGGAGTGATTGATACAATTTTGCTTAACAATCACACTAACAATAATTCTTTTAAAAATCCTCCCACCAACACCAATTCAACCAATCCTCCACCTGATACAACCCAACTATTATCTTAAGTAATTCAACAAATAAACATTATGGAAAACTCTAATACCAATAAGATAATACAACTTCAGTAACACTTAATCAATGTAACTAATCAACCCCCAATCATGCATCCTTAAGCTAATCCTAACTGCTTCCTTCACCTCTTAGAGATGCTTCACGTAATGTTATTCATCAACTAATAATGAGTAACAAGATGCTCTAAATCATTCATAATGAGCCTTTATATCCCTTCATTATATCTATTAACATCAGTAACATATCACCAACTATCAAATATGAAGGGACTAAAGACCTTACCTCATTTATTAAAGCCTTTGGTAATCTCTAAAAAAAATGAATCCAAACTAATACATTTGTTGCTAATAAGATCTTAGTTAAAAAATTTCTTGGTGATGTATTAGAATGGTATAATAAAATACCTCAACATTCTATTTGGTAACTTGAAGATTGGTCAATCTTTTAGTTAAAGAATTTCAAAACAATGATCTTCCTAAAAATTGTCATAGCCATTTCATAAATGAAGCAAACTCCTAATGAATCAGCTCAAGACTTTATTAAAAGATGGAAATCCTTAGCTCATAAATCCAATCACAATATATTTGATGATAACTTATTCAAACTTTTTACCACCACTTTAACTCCCACTCTCCAATACAAGGTTCTAACCTTTGCTCCTCAAACTCTTAATGAACCTATTAACCAAGCTAAATGGCAAGACTTTCTTATAAATAAATTCATACCCTATTCTAAGCTTCTTAAAGGATCTTTCCAAACATCCAATTCTATCACTAGTAACACATCTCAAGCCAAATAAAGAGTTACTAAAAATGATATTCCTTTACCATCTCACATACCTCTTTTACTACATCAAATGGGATAATTTTTACTACCCTCTAAGACTTTCATATATCCTAATGCTCCTCCTAAGTGGTATGATCCCAATCTCTTTTTTTGGTTTCATGTTGACATTGGACATTCTCATGAATCTTGTATAGGGATTTATAAATGTTCTATTTCTTACATGTTTGGTGATTCATTTGACCATAAAACCATGATCAAACATCATCATCAAGAGTACACTAATGCTTCTAAAAACTGACAATCCTTTAAAGCCACTACATCTAATAACCAAAAATATTCTTCCCATAATCAATCAACTTACAAGGGTGTTCTTACAATTGACATCAATTATGATCAATAATTTTACAACTCTCAATATGTAAATATGGCTAAGGTTAACTATCATCAGAAACCTACCCATAAAGATCCTGTTACCAAGCCTAAAAACCTTCTTTGGAGGAACAATTTCTTAAGAATACAACCACCATTAATATTGAATCAAAATCACTTGAGGAACAACTTCCTCTTTTAGATCCTCCAACCACATCTATTCCTCTAAAGTCTAATGTGATTCTAAACACTGTGGCTCTTCTTCTAAATCTCAGTGGAATTTTCTTGAAGAACTTAACTCTATGCCATGAAAGATTCCTCTTATGGAGTTGGTTCACACTTTACCTTATCATCATATATTCCTTATGCAACAACTCCAAGATATTGAAGATCTATCTTCCTTAGATGAAGAACCACCTTCTATTGATTCTCAACCAACTAACATTAATACCATTGAATCTATGTGTCCTTCTATTTAATTACTTAAAAAAGATATGATTAATGATGAAATAATCTTTTGTGTTGATGATACACCTCTCTTAATCAAAATAGCCATTAATACCACCCTCAATTTAAAATTTATAGTTGACAAAGGTTATGGTATCAATGTAACCTCTATATGGCTTCTACAACATCTTGGTTATAATAAAATTCATCTTAAGAAAACTCATCTTATTTATCATGGTTTTAACAAGACTAATCAAAAGCCACTTGGTTGTATATGGCTTCCCTTAACCATTTGTCCTAAGACCATTTAGACCAAACTCATGTTTCTTGACCATCTTTTATCTTATAACATAGTCCTTTGTCATCCATGGACTCATCGAATGAGGGATGTTACTTCTTCTGATAGTCAATGCACTAAATTTATCCATAACAAAAGACACTATAAGCATGAAGTTGATCCTAACCCATGGAGTATCCAATTACCTAATCCTATATCACAATATCGTGTTCCTAAAATACTTAAAACTAATAATTCTCCTTTACTTGAGTTCATTAATATGAATCTTGATTTACAAGTTACTCTTGTAGATTCTAATGATGATGATCCCAATGAATTACAACATACTTGCAATACCACCAGATTACCTCCATATATTTCAAAATGGTTTTCCCCTTCTATTTTACCTAGGGATCATATTTTTCCTCTCATGGATGAGATTACCTATTTTCCCCCTCTTGAAATGCTCAAGATCCATCTTTACTTGAAGATATTTTTACTTGCAATGATTTTAATGTGGCTAAATTATTTCAAGATCCTCTCACCATGTCTCCTAGAACATTTAATAATCTTGGGATTTCACCATCTGAAGATCCTCCTGAATCCCAAGCATGTATAATTTCTCATACATATGATGATAACTATATCATGGCCCAAGCTCAATCAAGATACTTGGATGTCTTACATTATTAAAATACCTTAGCCCAAATTCATGATTTCAATTATGATGTGCATACTATTTCTATAGCTAAACACTTAGAACTTGAGGGTTATGTGCTTCCTATTAATCCTTTTTTTATCAATTCTCCTTGGGTGGTATAATAACCTATACCTTCCAAACCTATATAAGCACCTTCACCTTCTCTACCTCCTTTGGATCCTCCCAATGAATCTACTCCATCTACTTATTCTACTCCTATAATCACACTTGATGCCAAGGAAACCAATGTTCATCAAATACATTCTAAATATGATCATAATGGTAACTACAATATATATGTAGAATTAGATGTTGAGTATTATGGTCCTCTTCCTACTTTTCCTAGTGATGAAGCTATTTTTAAATTACTTTATGGCTGAGAACCTCAACTCCCCTAGCAACATCATAAACTTAGACATTTTAAAACTAAACCTCCTCGCTTCAACAACTTTATCACTAGCATTGATCCTAAAACTAACCCAATTTAATCCTTACCCAACACACCATACCACTTTCAAGATGGTAATGCCATGCTTATTGAAGAAACAACTTATATTGATTATGGTACTCCCTCATGCCTTCGACCGATCATAGTTTCCAAAGAAATTTTACCCTCTAAACATGATAATTTCAGCCTATTTTTTGATAAATATTAAGAGGCATTTACATGATCTTATGAAGACATGTATGTTATTTAACCTAGCATAGTGGTCCATAACATCATTACCTATCCTGATGACAAACCTATGCATCATAAGCAACTCAAATTTCCTCCTGAAGTTACCAACTTATGCCATAAGGAAACCATCAAACTACTCGATACTAAATTTATTAAACCTATGGATTATTTCAAATGGATTTCCAATATTATTCCTATCCAAAAAAAGGTCACTATGATCATTTATATTTACATTGATTTCTACAATCTTAATCTTTCTTTTCCTAAAGATAGCTTTCCTTTTCCTTCAATAGATGTTATTGTTGATTCCATGGCTAGATATCAAATGTTATCTCTTTGGATCAATTTTTGGGATACAATCAAATTCATATATCTCCCAAGGACCAACATAAGACTACTTTCACCATGGAATGGAGCACCTATTGTTATGTCAAAATGCCCTTTGGTCTCAAAAATGTTGGGGCCACTTAAGAATGTGAAATGACTCATATCTTTCATGACCTCATCCATAAAATTGTCAAAATATACGTAGATGATCTTATCACCAAATCCAAACATCATAAAAACCGCCTTTTTGATCTTGTTATCATCTTTGACCATCTCCTTAAATACAAAGTCTAACTTAATCCTTTCAAATTTGTTTTTAGATTTACATTTAGCAAATTGTTAAGATTCTTAATTTCTCTCCATGGTATTAATGTTGATCTAGCCAAGATTAATGTTATTATCAACATGCCCATTCCTCACTCTATTCTTGACATTCGTACCTACTTAGGAAAACTTGGGATAATTAGATGATTTATTATCAAGATGGATTATCAAATTCACTTTGTTAATTCCCTTCTTAAGAAATCTAAAACCTTGGAATGGACAAATCCATGTCAAAAAGAATTTGACAATATGAAAGAGTGATTGATTCATCCACCTACACTTCATCCACCTTCTAATGATAAACCTTTAATTATTTATACTTCTTCCACACCTATTTTAGTTGGGGAAATGCTTGCCTAATAGGATGTCATGGGAAATGAGTATTCCATCTACTATATTATCTGAGGCCTCATTGATTATGAAACATGTTATACTAAAATTGAGTGTGATTTCCTCGCTATCTATTTTGTCACTTAAAAACTTCATCACTACATGATTTACCAAACCACCTATGTCATCATTCATTCCAACCCCCTTCATCATTTCTTATATAAATAATTTCTTCCAAGAGATATAATTGGTAAGTGGATGGTCTTACTAATGGATTTTGATCTTCACATTATCACACAAAAAGCTATCAAAAGGCAAGTCACAACTGACCAACTTGCCACATCTCCTATTCCAACCACTTCCTCCCTTCAAGATAACATTCTAGATCCTAATATTCTTTATATTGAAAGTCTTAATCAAGAAATCTCTCTTAAATATTATTTGCATATCTTTATTCCTGATCTTGAAGCTAATCAACTTGATGAATCTTCCCCTTCCTATGGTACTAATAAATCAAATCTAGTTATCGAAGATCTTCCTAAAATTAATGTTGACTTATATGAGGATATTTTGACCGTCCACTTTGATGGGGCTAAATTCCTTTAAGGGGCTGGGTAAGGTTGCATTCTCACTAGTCCTCTTAGCAATATAATTCCTTTAGATTTTCATTTTACATTTGATGTCACCAATAACATGGCTGAGTACAAAGCTCTTATCTTAGGTATGAGAGCTACTCTTGATTTATACATACAATAACTTCATGTTTTGGGTGATTCTCAACTCATTTTATATGAAGTTAGTGGTTCCTATCATAAAATTGCAGTCGATCTTGCCAAATATTTTATCTCTTTTAAAATTGATCCTATTCCTAGAGATCAAAATTTCATTGTTGATTCTCTTGCCTTTTCAACCTCTTTTTCATACACATCAAGTTATTTATAATCCTTATTTACTTATAAAAATAATAAAATCCCCATAATCTACTCACCCTCATAGTTTGCTTATTTTCCACATCAAGGATATCATCATCTGATAGTGTCCTTGGTATCAAGATCTCATCTAATTTTTTGAACATCAAACTTATCCTCCTGACTTGGATTCTTGTGAAAAGACACATCTCTAAAAATAAGATTTCAAGTATGTATTTAGATGTAACATCCATTATTATCACAATGCCAAAGGTACCTTGCTACATTGTGTCATGCAAGATGATGTCCCTCCTCTACTTGAAAAAGCACATGGGGGAGTTTGTGGTGGTCATTGTAGCAGTCACACTATAGATTAAAAATTCCTATGTATGGGTGACTATTGGCCTACTCTAGAAAAGGATTATATTAAATATGATAATAAGTTAATCCTTATTAGCTCAATAATGATATCATTCATTCACCACTAGATAAACTTTAAACTATTGTATCTCCTTGGCCATTTTCCACATGGGGATTCAATCTCATTGGTAAACTTCCTTGTTCCCAAGATGGACACGTCTTTATTATCACTGCTATTAAATATTTTACCAAGTGGGTTGAAGCCATGACCTTTGTCAATGTTACTAGTCATACCATATCTAGATTAATTCTAAACAAAATCATTTACCATTTTGTTATTCCTCATACTATCATTTCTAACAATGGTGGTAATTTTAAAAATAAACATGTTAAACAAATTTTCACCAAATTTAAGATTAATCACAAATTTTCCTCTCCTTATCATCCAAAACACAATGGTGAAGCTGAGGACACTAATAATATTCTACATAAAATCTTTCAAAATATAATTCATGAAACCCATATGGATTGGCATATTAATCTTTATCCTGCACTTTAGGCCTATCAGACTAGCATTCATACTACCACTAGGGTATTTCCATTTCCTCTAGTCTATGGTTTTGAGTCAATTCTTCCTATTAAAGTTGAGCTTATTTATCTTCACATATCTCCTCATGGCATCATTCCTGATAAGGAATTTCATGAAGCTCACCTTCATACTCTTGATCTACTTGATGAATGTTACCTCTCTACCTTACAACATAACTTCCAATATAAGGCTCACATTACATGAGAACATAACAAACATGTTAAATTCCACACCTTTAATGTTGGTGATATTATCCTTAAATTAGACTACACTCATGATAATAAGGTAAATATGACCAAAAATGGTGGGTTCCATACTTATTTAAATATATTCTTGGTCTAAGTATCTACCTCCTTCAAGCTAATAAAGGCCATGTTTTCAAAGAACCCACCAATGCTCAATTCCTAAAAAGAATACTTTGCCTAATCATTTCCTTCTTATCATGATTTATATCTATGTCTATCTAATACTTTTTGTAGGTTTCTTTAGCATGGGTCTCTCCCTCTATAGTAGTTCCCCCTTGTTCACAAACCTTTAGTCCTTTGCTTTTGGTCTTTTGGTTTCTTAATGTACCATAGTCTTCCTTATTTTCTTGTATTTTATCTTATTTTTAATTCTCTTTATATTTGCTAATTTTGATTTATCACCCCTTGGGTTGTTATTTTGTGATTTTATTTGAAATACCACAAATAGGACCTGGCATCCCTCACAAAACCACCATATTTCATCTTATTTTCCTTTGTGTTTGTTGCTTACCAATGTTGTTTTGGCATATTTTGGGTTTTTATTTATGAGTTTCTTTATATAAAGGCTCCCTCACTTTTGATTTTCTATTGCTTTTTAGCATCCTCATGGGTCTCTATTTTATGATTTAATTTGTAAGATCATGGATAAGACCTGGCCCTCACAAAATTACCATTCTTTTTCATGTGTTTGATCCTTATTCTTAAACGCTAAGATTTTGCTTCTTTGCTAGATGGAATTTACATAACAATATATGTTAACATGTTTTCCTCCATTTACCCCTTTCTTATGATAAGGAATCACACCTTTGTTGTTATTTTATCCCTCTTTTTTCCCTTTGTCACTTTTTTTTGCAATTTGAAGTAATTCACATTTGTTAGAAATATTGTCATTGATGTCAAAGGTCTAGCATTATTGGTGATAAAGGCCCCATTGCATTTAATAGTGTTTTTAATATTCATATCTTGGCTAATGTGTGTTAATATTTATTTAATATTAATGAATATATTTTTGGTTGCATATAAGTCAAAAGAGAGCCCATGGAGAAGTCAAAGAGTCACAAGGTAAAAGATGAAAGAGGAATGGGATGAATTTTCTCATAAAGAGTCACCTTGACGAATTCCAAGAGTCACCATGTGAATAAAAAAGAGGTATGGCACATTTTACATGAAGTGACACTTTGAGGAATACAAAAATTCATCAAGATAAAGACAAAATAGGAAAGGATGCTTTTGTTTATGAAGGGCCACCATATGACTTTTCAAATTCAAGGATACCAAGGGTCATGCAAGTTTGGCACCATTTTCCATGAGGATTGAAGGGTCAAAAAGGATGAAGGCCAAAGGTCATTTGGAAAGCTATAAATAAAGGCTTGATAATCCATTTGTAATATGTAAGAGTATGCATGGTTTGTATTTTTTTTCAAAGAGAGAAAAGTAGGAGGTATTATAGAGTTCTATCATTTGTTAAGTAAGAAACATTAAGAGATAGTTGTGTTTTATACACAAGAGGGTTTGGTGCTCCTATGGGTTGTGCTCACAAATAGTTGTTGTGGTGGTGTTCAACAAAGGGGTTGGTGCTCCTACAAGTTGGTGCTTGCAAAATTTGTATTTTGAGTTGGTGCTCATTCATATACTTGAGATTGTTCTCTATGGTTTTTCCCACTTTGGGTTTCCACATGAAAATCTAGTGTCTCTCTCTCTCTCTCTCTATATATATATATATATATATATATATATATATATATATATATATATATATATCTTGTGTGGTGAAAATTATTATTTCAGATTTATTGCATATCTTGAATGGATGATTGAGTGGTTAAAGAAAATAAATAAGATTAAGTAAAAGATATTTAATATACTAATTCACCCCCCCCACCTCTCAGTATATTTTGTGCTTAACAACATTGTTTCATGTGTCATTCCTCTTTATTTCTCCTTTCTTTGATCTTTGCATTGGATAAAACAAGGGCAAAGTCAAGATAGCACTTTTATTTCACCTAGATTTTCAAGACTCTTAGAACCCATGTTCTTTGAAGTTATCTATCTTATAAACCTTATCCCAAAGTTTTCAAATGAAAGTCATCTTTAGCACCTGTTTTACTAAATTTAGGAAACTATAGGTTTGATTTCCTAAATAGCAAAGGGATCTAGAAAATCAGTAAATAAATGTGCCTTAATTAACCTAATGATTTATTAAATCTAGAAGTAATTAATTAATTTATAAAAATAACAAAAAAAATGGAAGAGAATAAAACTTAGCTAGTTCTAGACTAGGATGGAAGATTCAAAGGTTGATATTTTCTGGTCTAGCTAGGCAAACTATCAAAAATAAGACCTAGAAGTCTATTTTTTGCCTAGATAAGAACATCATAAATGGGACACCAAGAGGTATAATGTTTTAGTCCTATTTTTGGGATTGTATTCCTATGGGTTTGATCTTTCTAGGTTTTGTTCATCTATTCTGGGAGAGCCTATATACCATATTTCATTTCCTAAGAATCACTAAAACTCACTATAGGTCTATTTCCCTTTTTAGTACCTATACTTATCTACACACATGGAAATGACATAAATAAAAAGAAAAGGGGGGGAAAACTAGGTTAGGTGAAGAATGATCACACAATCAAGAATCCCTATTGTTCTGATTTCTACCTACATTAACCCTCAAGTTAAGGTCTCAGATTCAATGTAGTTCTCCCTTAGGGAATGTACATAGTCAACATGCATGATTGATGTAAGAATTAATTTCACTTAGGCCCTTCCTTGATCAATCTTGAAAATCTAAGTGTGATGCAAAGAAACTAAGCTATATTATTGACTAATTTTTATTATATCTAATGTGCCAAAGTAGTAAGTGCTAGATATAAAATGACTTGTGTAGTCTTTTATATTGAAGACTCATTATTTAGAATTTGGGAGCTTTATTCATATTTGAATGATATTAGGAAACTTAGGAATGAATCAAATAAAATGGGTAAGACTTATCCTATGGAAGAAACTAATCAATAGAAACAAAATTGGCCTTGGACAACAACACCAAAAACTAGACACCCTAGGTTTCAGCGTTGTAGTCCATATTTGAGCATTATTGTCCATGGGGTTTAGGATCTAGGAGGATGGGTCAAGGTCAAAAAGGGGTCTTTGGGCCTGAAAGGGTCAAACTTGGTAAGCTAAATATGATTTGTAATAAGAAAAGAGATGTCTAGGGAATGTAGTAAGACTAAGATAAGACAAACAAGAGGACCTGGCTAAATGTGAATAAAGCTCATATTCTCTAGTCAAAGTCTCCTATGAAAAGACCATAAAAAGACATAATATGTGTGTTTTCTTGACCAATTTAGGGTGATTACATTTCCCCCCTTTTATTCTAGTGATGTAATTAAATTAAGTACTAGAGTAAAAGAAAAAAAGAAAATGTGTACCTGGGCTTACTTGTGTGAAGATAAGTATGTTGAAAAGAGTCCAACTTCTGGGCCAGGGAAGTGGATTGAGGAACTAAAATAGTGCTTAGAGAAATAAGGGATCCCTGTAATGGATGACCCTTGTACTAAATATAAGTAGTGTTTAGAAAGAGAAGGGATCCCTATAATGGATTCCCCCTATACTAAATCTAAATAATCTAAACTAGATTTGAGAAGTGCTCAGAGGTCCAAAACTAATGTCTATCCTCTATCCCACACAAGCACCTGGCTTTGAGTAATACTATGGACCAATCACTATGAATAACCATACATTCCATCTTGGTGACAACCTAAGTAATGCCTAGGTGTAAGCTAAAAATGGTGTTAAACGTGTAAGAAAAAATGGCATGTCCTACCATCTCAATCTATATAATCTTGGAAGATGAAGAACATGAAAATTTGTGCCTTGTCCCCAAATCTGGTATGTGAGTGATGTATCTAGATAATCTATAAATCTCAATGGCCACATGTGATATGATCTATCATGTCATGTCTCATGTCTAAAACTAGAGATCAAACTAATGTGCTCGGCATTATGCCTATAATATGCTACTAATTTATAACTATGTCATGCTTTATGAAGCTATATGTGTGAGATGTGTAGTATTATACATGCCCCTATATGTGGTATCTAGATAATCTATATATTTGTAAACTAAAGGAATATCCCTTTGAATGTCCTAATTAATGCTAAGTGACCCTAATGTAATCTAAATCACTATATAATCTAACCAATCTAAGATAAGTAATGCTAAGTGACCCATAGAATCTAAACCACTTATGAAATCTTGACTGATTTGAGTTGAGTAATGCTAAGTGACCCTTGAAGTCTAAACCACTTGTGTAATCTTGACCAATCTGAGTTGAGTAATGCTAAGTAACCCCTGAAGTCTAAACCACTTATGAAATCTTGACCAATATAAGCTAAGTAATGCTAAGTGACTCTTAGAGTGTGAACCACTTGTGTAATCTTGACCAATCTAAGATGATTAATGACCCATGGAGTCTAAACCACTTGTCAAATCTTCACCAATCTGAGTTGAGTAATGCTAAATGACCCCTAGAGTTTGAACTACTTGTGAAATCTTGATTGATATGAGCTGCATCTGATAATTTGACTACTAAAGGTGTGAAAACCATGGTGTACTAGATAGGTATGTTGGATAAACTATGGGAACAGGGATAGTATGAATGATTCCCCCTTTTGGGGAAAGGGATGAGATCTGTGATAGAGGAGGTTGAGCCAAAAGTAACGACTAGTGGTGAAACATATAGAAATGTGGTTGGCATGTCATGTATCAAATAGATTGAAAGGCCATTATTGAATTGGTGAAATTGAATTACCATGAGTGAAAGGTATCTTTGGTTGATTAGGATCAAAGCTTTTATTTGGGATATATAGAAGCTATCATGCCATGGTAAAAAGATGAGGTAAAAATAGATTAAATGGGATGAAAGAGTGATTTGATCAAACAAGATTGGTTGTTTGAATGTTTTGAATCGATGTTTGCTTGGTGAGGACCAATTTGGGTACCAAATAGGTGTACAAATGCATGTGTCATGATAGGTAAATAACGTAGTAAGAGAACAAGTCCTAATTTATGTTTAAGGTGTCATTATCATGATTTTGAGGAATAAAATGGTTTGTAAAATGAAGTTATAGAGCTCAAGTTATGGGCAAGTAAAATTTTGCTTTTATTGAGAAAGTGGTTTAATATAGGGAAGATTTGACTCAATCATGATTTATTTGTGTATTGACTAGTTTGAGATTGGATCTGTGGAGTGAAAAGAAGCCAAGGAGATGAGCACCCATCATGACTCATTATGAGTAGTTTATAGCACAAATTTAGGCTGGTGAGAAGGTTTCCCTAGTGAGTAATGATAGTTTTTTACTTTTGTTCATATCTAAGGCCTAATTTTGGTAATTTTTATCTATTTTGAGTCATTTTAAAGTAGTTTAAAAATTATTTTACTAGTTTTAGTGCTATTGTCCTAGAGTCAGCATTGCTATCCAGGATGCAACATTTTTATCCAAGTTCTAGTGTTATTGTCCAGTGCTAGTGTCCTTCTACAATGCTATTGTCTAATGTGGATGGATTTTTCATTTTCTAAGTTGTTATTAATTTTATATTTCTTAGTTGTTTATCCTTGGCATGGTTGTCTAACATATAGTCTTCTTGCTATTATTTTTAGGGTGAGGTGATGATGAGAGAGTTTTGTAGAGGCCAAGTTATGGAGACTCTAAGATTATTGTTGTTATCTACTGATGAGTGTGTTATTATGGATAGGGCTAGGTTGGGTCATTTATGTGATCTTGGTACAATGTAGTGGGGTAGATATTTGATCACTACTTTATGTGAGAGGTGGAATGCTAATACGTGTACATTCTGGATTTTGATAGGGGAGATTACTATAAATTTGGAAGATGTGTATTAGATTTTAAATTTGTCAATCAATGGGAAATTAGTGTTGTTTCAAGATGACATGGGTTTCGATTCCATTGATTAAACATATAGATACATTTTAGGGATGCCCACAAGAGTACACTATAGGGGTAGTGACAGTGATATTCTTTTATTGTTGTGGATGGCAGTGGAGTATCTATTTCTTATAAGATGCGTATAGTGGTTTAAAGTATTGAGATGTATGGTACCATGTTTTCATGGGGGAAGACTATTCTATCTCATTTGTATAGATATTTATATAGATTTACATAGGATCCTTTTAACATTGGTGTGGGTGAATCCACTTTGTTGCATTTCTAGGCTTATAAGCATATAGCAGTTGTGCATTTGATTGGACCGAGGGTGAGTTGGGCATATCCACATCCATTTTACGAGTATTGAACTAGTGAGTTGGATATTTTATGCCCCAATATAGACTATTATAGGTGGTTTCTAGATAGACTGGTGGATGTTGACATCAAATGGAGGCCCTATAGAGGATTTCTTATATGGCTAGAGGATGGAGAGTAAATACAATACATGAGAGTGAGTTATTGGTTACATGATCATTGGTATAGAGTTTATGAGAAATTTTAGTATGAATGCATGAATAGGTAATTTAGATTTTGATTTGATGTTCCTCTTATAGCATGGATATGGTTGAGAAGTGAATGGGTACCAGTGAGAGTGGGAACTCAACCTAGACTGATTGAGGTGGAGTTGGCACTGTTACCATTGGATGTGTGATATGAGATTATAGATGTTCCTAATGTAGATGATGTGGGGTAAAATGAGTAATTTATATTTTGATGGTCAAGGCATTGATGGGCTCCACTATATCCAACTGGTGTGTAAGATGTTCTTGAATATGAACAATCTGAGTTGATTTAGAGGGTGGGAGGTGAGTGGTTATAATGTGGCTTATATATTTATGTATGTTTTTGTTGTTATTTGTAAATTATATATGACTAATAGAGTTTAATGTTGTTTTAGATTAAGGTAAAAATAGGTTTTGAAGGGACCTCAAAACCCTTAAATAGAATCAAAATAGATAAAGCATTATTGTGCACCAGGAAAAGCATTCCTACAACCTACTAAATAGTAGCAACAAAATTAGGTTATACAAGGACAAAAGAAATATCCAGATTATATTCAGCCCCCTAATATACCAAGTAATGATCTAAAATCTATTTTTTAGGGGTAAAATCTAGAATAGTTGCCTGCCTACCATCAACAATATTCTGCATACTTTTTAGCTCTCTAGTTTTCCTGGTAGATCTTCTACCAGATTTGTCAAGAGAACCAACATCCGGTTTCACCTTGAAATGTTGTTCATCTCTTTTTCTATATTTATCCAGTGTAAAAGCAAGATGTTTCACCTTTGTTTGCTGGTCTTTTTTTTTGCTTCTTGTTTCTACCCCCTTAGTATTGGTCTTTTTTTCCTCCCTTTTTCTTTGGTTTAGAATATGCTTTAAGTTTTCTTCATTATCATTCATAGGAAGCTCATCTAAAGGGATATCATTATCAACCTAAATCTCCCTGGACTGAGAAAGAAGAAAATCTCCCTCTAATTTTTTTCCAGCTTTAGCCAAGTATTCACCTTCTTTTAGCACAGTTTTGTCATCAACATCTCTCCATCAATCTTCTATCCTTTGATATCAAATCATTTATTTTGATAGATCTGTCAAATCATCTATTCTTTGCACAGGTATTTTGGTATCTGATTGCAGCCCATTTCCTTCTTTCTTAGAATTTTCTTTCTCAAAAGAAAACTCTTTATCTACCTTAGTATGTGGAGCTTTAGGATCTTGAAAAGAAGGCTCTTTATCTGCCTTAGCATGTAAAGCTTTAGAATCTTCATGATTCTTTTATTCTTGCTGATGATCTTCTTTGGGTTTCCATTCTTTCTTTTATTGGATCTTTCTTCCATCCAAGACAGTACTTAGTTGATTTCTACTTTTGGAAGGATAATTTTTGATGAAATGCCCCTATTTCTTACAAGCATAGAAAGAATTAGGCAAATCTTCAAAAAAAATCCCTTGAGTTTTTTTGCCCAGCTTGGATATTAGATCCATTTTTTTTAGGAGATGATTCAGATCTACCACTTTAACATAAAGTCTAGCACTTTGAAGTTTGGATCTGGAAGCCATAGCATTATCCAATGCCACAAGTTCAGCAAAAGAACTACCAATACCTTTAAAAATGTCCTCATGCCAAAATTCTAAAGGGAAGCCAGGAAGTCTAACCCAAATGGGAGTGGTTGAGAAAAAAGTATCTGAGAAATCCATGTTAGGCTCCCATTTTTTGATAGTGAGACAACATTTACCAAAAGACCACGGTCCTCCACACAAAACCATATTCATGTCTTCCTTAAAGTTGAAGATAAATGAGAAGAAACCATTCAACATTGGTGCCATTTTTACCTCTCCTCGAATAACCCATTTCCTTTTAACCATTTTTTTAAGAGATTCTAGATCTAGTCTTGCTCCTAAAAATTTACCTACTAGGGTGAAATCCATGGAAGACACAGAAAAATCTATTAAAGGATTTGGAATAAAGACTTGAAACTCACCTTTGTCCCAACAAGACTTAGCAGTCACTGGCGGGAAAAGAGATTTTCCATTGGGTTTCTTCCCAAACAAAGATGACCACTTCCTTTTTTCTAAATACCCTACCTTAAATGCTTCTAAGGATTTTTCCATATTAAAATCAACATAATCTTTCTCCTTTTCAAGCTCCTACCCCCAAATAGTAGGAGGAGAATCCAATTGGGAGACACAGATCCCACAAAATGGATCAGATCTGCTCTTTCCATTATTCACATCAGCCAAAAACTCTGACCCAACATTCTTCTCAACACCTCCTGTAGTTTGGTGAGGTGATGGGTATGTAGGGTGAGGCATGTGCTAGTGTTAGTGGTGGGGATGATGTGTTCTAGGAGACTATTATTGATTCTATACTATGTGAGCTTACATGACATGTTCTTGATGATGTTGTGGAGGAGGGTTTGATAGAGAGAGCTATCATTATGACTAGTGTTTATGATCACTTATTTGACCAAGCTACTATAGCTACAATTGCATATGTTAAGGTAGGAGAGAGAGATAAGCTTAGGGATGAGAAAGATAGGCATAGGATACCTCCTCTAGATTATGGAGGGGTGAGCTCTAAGATTTTAGATGATTATATGGATATTTAGCTATGACATGAAAAATTTCATTAGGTGTATGGTCATTTGTTGTAGTGATAAAATCATCACAAAAGGCATTTAGGGGCTTAAGGAGGTGGAGAGTCATCAAAGTGTTAGACACGATTATGGGACAAGTAATAAAAGAGAGATTGAGAAGGAGAGTAACGGCGTGACCCCTATCCATGATTGATTGACCTTGACATGATGTATATGTTTTGAAAACTTATGTGTTATATAAATACTAGTTTGATTTTGAAACTCATGTGTATGTGCATTATGGATTCTAGATTATATTGGTATTGCAATGTTATGGTTTGGAATAATTGATTTGATGTTTGATATTGAATTTGTATATGCTTGGTAAATGGTATGTAGGATATGTGATTTGATTATGTTGTTATATTTGGTAAGATGATATTTAGGATATGTTTAGATGTAATTATTTGATTTGTAATCATATATAAGTGACAATATTATTGGTTTTTTATAATTGGTAAAACTGATTTAGTGAAGTGAATTGGTTTGTAAGTAGGATATAAGTAAGGTCTAGCTTCTGAGATTGGTAAACGTTTTTAGACAAGTTGAATTAATTAGAGATTCGAAAAAAGGTTTGTATTAGTTGATTTGGTAAGATCCAGATTTTGATAGGTTGGTTCTAGCTAGGGATGGCTATCTGGAATTAGGAATGTTAGTTTTTAGTAGGAGGGAAAAGTAAGATAACACTATGTGTGTATTACCTTCTCATGAGTGGCTCAAGAATATAAAGGTTAGCTACACCTTTGGATCCATCATTACCCTACTAAGTAAATTTATAAATTGATGCTAAAATGAATGTATGTTATATCACAATATGTTATAACACTATCTAAACCCTGTCATCTAAGTGAAAAAGGGCCCATATAGCTCATGCTATATAAGACCCTATCTAGATGCTGATGTTGTATGTGATTCCCTAATTATAGTGGGTTTTGATAACTCTAGAAAATGTAATCTAACTAGCTGTGCTGTTGAAACTTTATGTTGTAGAGAATGCTCATTTGATCTCAAATGTAATGGATTGCTACATGAAATAGGACTTGAAAAGTTTACCCAAAGTGATTATCTCTGTAAAAAAAAAAAATTCCATGCTTGTGATGGTGCTAAATAAGTATATGGAACTATACTATGTATTCCTTGGACAACAGTGTTATATGCATGTTGCATTCTCTAAAATAGCTTCCAAACTTTTTTAATAGTTAGAATATGAGATCTCCTATGAGATTTTGTCCTAGGAACCACATGACTTGCATGATGAGTGACCAATGATTCCTATAAAATAATGTCTCAGGATGACTTAGTCATGGATGAATGAGGTCTAGGGTTCCATGATGAAGGAGATCTTTGTGCCCCTATGTGAATGCTATAATACCATTATCAACACATCTAGAAATGCAATCTCAGAGTCTAAAATAGGCATCCACTTTGTGTCCATAGATATGATGATAATAACAAAAGGGTTGATATGGTTGTCTATGTAAAATATGTGAATCTTGTCAATGAATATAAGGTAATGTGATTAACCTCCTAGCTAGTAGTGATGATAATATGATAGATGGGCTATCTCACTCTGAATCAAATTATACTAGTGTTGGTTGGTAATTATCTACATTACATATTATGGGTGGTATTATAGAAACTTGCTCTTTATTCTTGACTACTTGCTTTTTTGGTCATGGTATTTGATATTGTATAGGACACGGTGAATGTTGAGTAGTAGGAGTTATATCTGAAGATGCTACTATGAAATCTAGATTAATCTGATCAACTAAATTTGCCTCAATTAATCTCAATTTATTTTCCAAAGATATAACTATGTAACACAAATGTCTGAAACAAGGCTCTATCTAATATATTAAATACTCAAGGAGAGGTTGATGAAGGATCTTGATGAAGATATGTTGAACCTCTAAATCTATTGATTTGTATATTAATATTAATAAATGAGCCTTAAATCTTTAGATGTAATTTCTTACTATCTCTGAATGATTTTGATGTAGTGTGGCAAGTTTATCATATGTAACACGAGGTCCCATGTTTATACTATAGTTCCTTAGAAAATCCTCCTCTAGGTCATAATATGTGTGTAATGAACCAATGGGGAGTAAATGAAAGAGCCAATTCTATGCTTCCCCCACTAATGTCTGTTGAAATAACTTGAGTAGAATCAAAGGACTTGTCTGAGGTGGCAAAGCATTCCAAAAGGCCTAAAGGTGTGTGAATGGATCTCCAATTCCATCAAAGTGAGGTAATGATGGTGTTTGGAGATGCTTAGGAAATGTTACTTTTATGAATGTTTTTGGAATAGGGTTACCATGTAGATCATTAACATCCATCCAAGATTTATAAGATTTGTTTTCTAGTGTAAGGAGATGTACTTGGTGTTGTAATTCACCAACTACATGCATCAAATAGATGATCTATTTGTATGGTACATTACTATCTTAAAGTAGTTCATCTAATCATTGAATTTGATTATCAATTTTAGTCATAGGAATGCTACATTTCATAATTAGATTATAAAGAGGTGGTATGCTCACTTGAACCTTGGGATTAATGGTATTTTGGACCTTGTGAGAGGGATGTGGGCTACCATTCTCTTTGGGTGATGGGTTAAAATTGGGTTCTACTTTAGTGAGGGGTAGTTTGGGGGATTCATTGGTATCTTTATATTTTAGTGAATAACATTCTAAATTAGTAGAAAATGTGATTTTTAAATTAAAATGTGCATGATTGGAAGTATAATCATTCATATATTTAGAATCAACATTTTGACATACATGAGACTTAAGAGGAGTGAGAGATTAGTTAGAAGTATGAGATGTGTTTTATTCTTCACTATATGCATATTAATCTCATTATTCCATGCATTATCACAATATTTATTTTTTTCATTCGAAATAGAAGAATTTTAATTATCATTTTCATATTTGCTTTCATTTTCATATTAATTTACATGTTCACTATTGTATTCATAATCACTTCCATCATTTATAGGGAGAGGTGAAAGAGAAAGATTTGATTCCTTTCTAATATGTAATAAGTTATCATTGGAATTTTGAACATCATGTGTATCTATGCTATCCATGGATGGAATATATACTTTTTCTTCATTTTCAACTTGAGACGTAAGAGTAGAACAATTATCATTTAAAAATTCTTTTGAAAGAGTAGAGTTAGGAACACATAATGCATCATTTTAACTATGCTTTGGTAATTTGATTCTATTGCATTTATATTGTTATATTTTAAACATAGTAGTAGAAAAAGGTAGGGATAGATTAGCTTCACATGGAAGTAAATAATCACCAATGAGATGTTCATTTGAAAGTTCATGATTACTTTGTGCATTGTGTGCATTGTGCTTAGGAGAATGAGGTGAGAAGTATTTTCCCATTTAGCAAAAGTATTATTTTGAGAAGAAGGAACAAAAGAGATAGGTTTTAGAGGATAAGATGTATCTATATATTCTTCACTATCACTTTCATATGCATGTTAATATTCTTTATTGCAACAATAGTAATTATCCTCATTAGATATAAAATTATTTTCCACATTTTTATCTAGTGTGAGATTTTGTAAATTGGTCCATTCGTTATCATAATTTTGAGAAAAATTAAGAAATTTATCTATGGGATGAGAAGAATGAAGTGCCTTTGTGGCCATTTTATCCCCAAAGAGAATTTTTAAAAATACTATAAAGCAAATAAATACACAAAGAAATACTAACATTGAATTTTGAAAATTAATTTCACTAACCCAAATAATTTGCAATAAATTTAAATTATTATTCTAAAAATTGTAAGAGAGGGTTATTTGAGGTTTGAGGAGCTAGTTTGGGAATCTAGGGTTTTAGAATTTTTTAAAATTATGTAATAATTTTAAATTCTAAAAATTATTTTTAAATGGAATAATTGCACTATAATTTATACAAAAATTAGAATTTTGGAAATTAAATGTTTGCACAAGAAACTACTAATTTTTAAATTTTGAAATAAATTTTGACAAGGTAATTATTTTACACAAATTCCAAAATAATTGTCTAAAATTGGCAAAGAGGTAGGATTATTGTTGGATGACCTAGTTTTAAAATCTAGGGTTTTAGTAAATTTATTGAAAATATCTCAGTTAATTTTTAGTTTTTTTATTTTTAAATTTAGGAAAAATCAAGAAAATATTGCTAAAATTTATAAATAATTATCCCTAGGGTTTTTAGGGTTTTTGTGCAAAAATTTGAAGTAAGTTAGGTTCACCAAATGTTTTACTAAATTTGGGAAACTATAGCTTTAATTTCCTAAATAGTAAAAGGGTCTAGATTAAGGGGGAAATCAATAAATAAATGTGACTTAATTAACCTACTAATTTATTGAATCTAGAAGTGCTTAATTGATTTCCAAAAATAACAAACAAGAGGGAAGAGAATAAAAATTATTTGGTTGTGGACTAGGATGGAAGATTCAGAGGTTGATATTTGCTATTCTAGTTGGGAAAACTATCAAAAATAGGATCCATAAGTCTATTTTCTACCTAGATAGGAGTTCCAAAAATGGGACACCTAGATGTCCAACATTGTAGTCCTATTTTTGGCATTGTAGTCCTATGGGTTTGATCTTTATGATATTTCTAGGTTCTATTCATCTATTCTAGGAGACCTTACATACCAAATTTTTGCTCTTGAGAGTCACCAAAACTTACTATAGGTATGTTTCCATCTTCAGCACTTGTACTTAGCTATGCACATAAAAATGGCAAATAGATCAAAAGAAAAAGGGGGAAAACTAGGTTAGGGGAGAATGATCACATAATCAATAACCTCTATTTTTCTGATTGCTACCTACATTAACCTTCAATTTAGGGTCTTAGATTGGATGTAGTTCTCCCTTAGGGAATGTATATAGTCAACATGCATAATTGATGCAATAATGAATTTTTATTAGGCCCTTCCTTGATCAAGATTAAAAATCTCAGTGTGATGCAGAGAAACTAAGTTATACTATTAATTATTTTTTTTATGCCTAATGTGCCAAAGTAGTAAGTGCTAGATATAAAATGCCTTGTGTATTATTTTACATATGAGACTCATTCTTTCAAAAAATGGATCTTTATTTGTATTTGGATGACATTGGTAAACTTAGGAATGAAGCAAGGAAAAGGGTTAAGACTTACCCTATAAAATAAACTGACCATTAAAACCAAAATTGGGTTTGGACAATAGCATCAAAAACTAGACACCCTAGGTTTTAGTGGTGTAGTCCATATTTGAGCACTATTGTCTAGGGGGTTTGGGACCTAGGGGGATGGGTTAGGGTTTGAAAGACGTCTCTGGGCCTGAAAGTGTCAAACTTGGTAAGCTATGGATGACTGGGAATAGGCAAAGATATTTCTAGGGAATTTAGTAAGGCCAATATAAGATATACAAGAGGACATGACTAAATGTGAATAAAGATCATATTCTCCATTCAAAGTCTCTTATGAAAAGCCATAATATGTGTGTTTTCTTGGCCAATTTAGGGTGATTATAGTGCCCATGTTTGGTTTTCCAAATCTTTATAGAGGAGGAATAGAAAAATCCATTAATAAAGTTAAAAGCCAAATCATTTAAAATAAAAAGCAATGATATATAAAAGGCAACATACAAATCTCAAAAGTCAAATCACACCAAAAGATATGATTACAAGCATATATCTTATTTCCAATTTAAGCTCAAACTCCATATTCAGCTTCACATAGAGATGAAGTCCTTTAGGGTGCAATAGGATAGTAGATTGGAATAGGGGAATTCAAAAAAATATATGGTGCTACCTACTTTATCACACAAGTACCCAATCTTCATAGTAGACCGATGGATTTATAAGGGGTTCTGAATAATGGAGAACACATCATGGAGAGGTATGTCCATTTTAATTTTCATGCATATAGCCTTCATGGGATGATCTATATACTCCATTTGTTTACCTAAGACTTGTGTAGCTAAGAGAAGTTATTCAGAGTCCCTAAGGTTGATAGTCCTCTTATTTTGACAAACCTAATTTGAGTGTCATGACTTTGATAAAGAGTTTCTCTACCTTGATTTTTTCTTCATTCTCTTCTCCACCCATTTCATTTTCCCCCCTTGACAACCAATTTGTGATTCCAAATCTATTTTCCCTCATATTTAAATTCCTTCTTCATTTATTAAAAATATGCTAAGAGTAATTTATTGTAGTTTTATCTATCTTTAGATGCAAAACAACATGTTTGAGAAACTTTGGATCATATTGTTCACTTCATTTTACATTTAATAGAATGACTTTACTTACCTTTTCCCATTTATCATGATTTTTATATCTTAATATTAAAAACACCTAAGTTCATACCATTTTTCCATTGTTGAGTGAGATGTTTTTTGTTACTACTCACTCATCAATGTTGTTTTCCCTTTTATGTACCTTTTTCCATTGTTGAGTGAGATGTGGATTGTTACTGCTCACTCATCAATGTTGTTTAACCATTTTATTTCTTATTTTTACTATTGATTTGTCTTACTCATTTATTTTTCAACATGTATCCTTGGTTTGAATTGGTGAGTTTGCCTTTTCTTACTTTCAGCTTACTTTTTTGAGTTTTTAATCTTTAGTAGACTTGGCTTTTTGGTTACCCAATTTACTCATGTTTGACTTGGTCATTTGGTATAACATATCACCTATCACCCATATTGTCAAATTAATAATTACATCCCATCCACATAACACCATTTATCTTGGTTTTTCTTGTATTTATTTGTTTTTTCTCTTTAGTTTTGTATTTCTAGGTTTGTCAAAAGTAGTCTCTATACCCTACACAATCAAAACTAAAAATATGATTGACAATCATCCCATGATAAAGGTAAGTCAAGGTATACATTAAATTTACTTATTAGTTAGTTTCCCTTTCAGTCATTTACTTTTAGTTATCTTATGCTTTTTAAAATACTTCAACTTTTTCTTAGCATTAATGTTATGTGTGTCCTTATGTTTTTTTTCAAAACCATCCCTTGTTACACCTTAGTGATACGTGATGAGATTCGAGTGGATAATATGTATACACATAATATTTTTAAAATATTATCAAATACTAATGATTTACATCTTGTAGGAACCCATCATGACTCAATCTCTCTAAGTGCATGCCTTAAGGGATGCACCAGGAAAGGGGTGGGCATACCTTTGGTGCTTCACAAGATTATTGTCCCTTATTTCCACATTATTCCCAATCCATTCAACTCTTACAACATTTTCCTAAGCTATTTATCATTCCTTGCATATTCCTTTGGTATTTTCCTCTTTCTATCCTTATTCTCCTTCCTTGTTACATTTTTGACCTATTTAGTATACTAGGTCAACCTGGTTGACCTACTGTATTCTAGGGTCACTTTAGCTCTTTTGGTTTATTTTCCTTTCGACCAACCTAGCACAAACTTTAGGCATTATCCAAAGAATATACTAGGTTGACCTAATACATCTAACATAGTAGACATGTTTGGATGCTTTTTGAGTGAGATACTCTTGTATATATAGGGTCATTTCAGTCATTGATAAGAATATGCAATAAAGAGTTATTATTCACTTATGCTTCTTCACAATCTACTCTTCCACCATTCTACTTGAGGAGTCTTAGCTTAGTTTTATTATTTGGATAATTTAGTCATGTGGATAAGTCTTGGATGCTTTGGCATAACAAAGTGATCTTTATGAACCACAACAACCTCTCACAAAGCCCCATTAGCCAAGGGAGACATTGAATCACGATGGGTTCACATTCAAGTAAGTATATTCTAAATTTGTTCTCCTCTATTATAGTAGATAAAAGTAGCATAAGTGTTGGATCAAATAATATTACTCTTCCTATTTTATATATTATGATATTACTCATACTTAATTTATTTAGAATTCCCTATACATATATTTCTTTACATATAATCCCTCGCATTGTGCCACAAGATTTGGTGTACACTAGATTATTTTACTCTTCTTTTTATTAGAATAGTTTACTTTTTTTTATTACATAAGTGAATATCAAATCATAGGACTCTCTTAGGGTTGTTGTGTGATTGCATTATACTATAAGATTTGGAACCCTTCCTAGGATGATGTGTTGTGACAAATGATACAAGTGATCCCTTAATTAGGTCTAATGGATCCCCATATTGGTCAAGCTCCTGCTTAATAATTGTATACCCAATCATAAGTGTAGGTGCCTTTTTTCTTATCTGATCTAGGGTTAATTCATTATGCATCATGTAATTTTGATTGCATACAAATCCCATGTATCAAAGTCTAAATATGTGAATATGGGTCTACATATGTGAAACATCATCCAAAGTAATGACATGCAATGAAACATAAAAAAATCAGTCCTTAAGAGATTATCAAAAGAAAAATATTATGTTGAATAAATTAAATGAGTAAAGCTGAGTAAATAGATAGGAAATAAAAAAGGAATGAATACACCTTGTTGGGTAAATGAACCAATGCATGAACCTAGTGAAAACCTATGTGTGTGATTATACATAATGATCAGATCATTGAATATCTTGGATTGAGATGATAACTCACTCAATCCCCATATATAGGTGGATCAAGAACTCAATCAATTTTTGACTCCATCATTGCCCACCCCTACTCTATGGATAATGATATGTGAATAGCTTGGATAAAAATGTAAGTGTGTCTAAACCTCTTACGTGGGTGGCTCAAGAACTCAAGTAGGATATGACTTCATTATTACCCATATGTGTAAAGTAGATGCATCCAAAACTAAACTATGAAAATTATTGAAAGTATCTAATTGGGTATATCTAACTCTATATGTCAGCTCCATGGCCACTCAGGTACATTAGGTGGTTCTCAGCCACACAAGAATGTCAACCACTATATATGTTGTAAGGCATGAATTGGTGATAAACTGGAATATTATAAAAATTATATAATGTGTAGAGAATGGAATGGATTTTTCCATTCCATTTGATCAACTTATGTGTAACTGATCATATAGAAATTATGTGTCATGTACATACCCCTAATCTGATATATGAGTATACTAATTCTAGATTCAATATGTAATAACTAAATGTACATATTTAAACTTAATGTGGGAGTGATCATACTACACATGATACCCAAAATCTAAGTAACTATTATGAATTTGGGCTAAAATGAATGTATTTGAACATAATTATCAAACTAATGACTATACCTATGTAAATATTTATTATATATTAGTACTAATTTGGCTTATCTAGACTACCTTGAAGTTGGGGATACTAGATAATATTATCTTGTAATAGATAGTAGTGCTTTATGGTGATAGTGTCCCAATCTAGGTGATAATATCTATCTGGTCTAAAATCTAGCTGATTCAAACTGCTTTCTGAGTCCTTATTTTTTCCTATGTCTGATTTATGAAATTGAGCATATGTGCTAAAAATTATCTATGAATAGCAAAGTAAGATCATGATCTCTATGACAAACCCTTGTGAATGCCCCCTCTTTTGAGGGTAGTTATGTAACCTATGTAAGAATTATCTTCAAAATAAGCAGCTCTATAAAATGTGTTAAATAGAGCATATATATTATAATTGAGTGGTATTCCAATACAATGTACAAACATAACATCAAAATTTAAAATTATTTGAGCATAAATATGTCATGCAATATGTATTTTATAATCTAGCATTACACAAGGGTGTCAAGATAGATGTAATCAATGTGTATAACATGAAAACTAAGTAACTACCTATGGGTATGGGGCATGATGTCCATCATATCACCCAAGTAGGAAGGGTAGATGAATGATTTCCCTCATGGCATCAAAAAATGGTATGGATGGCAAGCAAAGACAAGTGTCATGGTGAAGATGCATACAAAGAAGCATATATACAAAACACATGAGGTACACATAAGTAGGCTAATGAGTCATAATACAAGGTACATGGGCACATGTCACTAAATTTGAGAATGGAATACATATAAGGACATATTTAAATGCACACATATGTAAACAAGAAGAAATTTTTATTTAAAGCCACATATAAGTACATGTTCAAATGTTTGCATATACAATTATGAAAGCACACAAAAGGGATATGGGCACATGTCCAAGGCATAAAAACATAGAAGTTGTGTAGATATAAAGAGCAATGACATATTCAAATGTCATCAAATAGAATAATCATAGGAAACACAATCAAGTCTAAATTAGGAAAGCTATAAATGAAAGCATGTATAACTATGTAGTATAAATCTATGTAAATTCTAGGATGTACATATACTAAGTCTAACTAGTGATAGTCAAAAAAAAATATGATCAATGAGTAATAATGATGAATATCAAGATATATCAATGCATAAACTAGAATTCATAGAATGTAAGGATAACCTATTAGTAGTAATTGGGTATGAGATGTCGTCGAGTGGGTATATGTATCAATTGAATAAACATGGATTAGTGTATATTCCCATAGTGGATAGATGATAGAAATTATAGATCAATATATTGGACTAAATTCCTATATGTAATCTACATGCACTCAATAAGAACAAGTGAAGTATATGTGTATGATAAAAACTAGCTACACTAAGATATCTAGCATATGTAATATGTAGAAAGTGTAAGAAATATAAACATATCAATGCATATAATATGTAAATTTTATGTTTTTTGAGTAATATTTTAATGTTTTTGTATTTTGACATGTTATATTATTTTTGTATTTTCTAGATATAAGTTATGTACAACTAAATGACAATAAACTATGTACAAGGAAACAGAGAGAGAAGGAAGTATGTACAAGAGTAGGAACCATTATAACCAATGAGTTTCATGGGAGAATCACTATCTTCATGACCTATGTTGAATAAGGGAATTGTGATCATGTATGCTATGTAAAATGGCAACTATGATCCCTTAACCTAATGTGTAGAGTAATATGTGTCTAAATTTGCATGCGTAGTGATGCTATGAAGTTTTGGCATTGAATGTGATGCCCTCTAAACTTTAGGGGTTTTAAGAACCCATCTAGTATAAGAAAATCTATAGGTGATTTAGGTTCTTCATTCTAAAAACCCCTAAAATTCAATAAAACTAATCTTAGCATAAAATGAGTAGAGGAATGTTCCCTAGAATCTATGACATATCTTTGATGCAAGGGTCTCTCTAGTAATGGTTTCTATGGGAGAGTATGGATATGTGTTGATACTATAAGTGTAGACATCACCTATAGTATTATCTCTACTAAACTATATGATGTATGCATATGAGCTATACTCTTGGTTATAATTAATAGTTATGCAATATTTGGTAATGGTGTTAAAACTATAACCAGTCTCTATGTTGTATGTCTGATTGGAAACTATGTTGGAACTACCTATGGGATGGCTAGAGGATACTCATATAGTTCATCCTCAACCTTAACCACCTGATTAGAATGTATATAATTTATGCATTGGTGTATTATATATGGGATGGCTTAGAGCTGATATAGCCATGGCCTACCCAATAATATATCAAATACACCTTCACTAGGTACTACTAGGAACCAAATGGTTATGTGTGTTCATCCAACCTATAATGGAAGCACAATATACTTGATGGAGTTCTAAACATGGCCACTGAACCCACTAATTATTTTATTTACGGGTAATATATCTTATTTTATATAACCTAAGTGTTGTAAGAGTTTTATAGTGCACATGCTTATACTTGACTTGTTGTCAACTATAACACTTTATATAGGATGGTGGTCTATGTATGCTCACATGAAGATCACATGTAAATTTGTGTCATCATCGAAAATCTCCTTCACTAATTTTTTTATAAGTGGTCTATGTGTCACTATAGTATGATACATGTTGATAATCTTATGCAATGGATGTGCCTCCTCTATAATGGTGTGATATGAATCCAATGGTAGATACACCTAATATGTATAATTAAAATCCAATGTAACCCCTTCCTCATTCATTGTATGCTTTGTAAAATTATCTAAAAATATCTTCAGTATATTAGCTTTTGTTTGTTGTGGTTTTGATGCCTCTTTGGGTGTGCCAACATCAATAATATTAACCTCAATTATATATATATATATATATATATATATATATATATATATATATATATATATATATATATATATATATATATCATTTGGTTTAGGCTAATACATCAATTTTTGTGTGTCCTGGTTCATTATGATACTTGTAAAATGTATTTGAATCATAATTATTTAGAAGCAGTTGTGTCATATAAAATTATTTAATGGGAGGGAGAGATATTAAATTTCATTCCAATATATATTGTATAACTCATGTTAGTGACTCTGGAAGATTAGTGAAGATTCTGTGTTGAGGAGTGGATAAAACCAATTTGGTAGATGGCTTGGAAACTACATTGACTGTGGCCATCTATGGCCTTTTGATCACTTTTATTTTCTATGGCCCTTACCTTGAATGGAGGTTTGTTTGAACTCTTAATAGTTTATTCTAATCCATTTTTGTACTTGATTTTTCCCATTGATAAGAGCTTAACCTCTCTTTCCTTGATTATGTGGCAAAAATCAGTAAATATAGGAAACTTCTTGAATAATATATCTTCATGTAATGCTAGTAGGAGACTTTGTTTAAATATGTCCTAAATCTTTCTATTTTCCATGGGGATAGTCAATTTGACTAATATTATCTTTTATGTGATAGGCTCATTTAACTTTTTATATATTTTTGAAATTTGTACATATGATATCTTATCATTGATGTTGATAGAAAAGTGTTGTATTAAAATGTCAACTAAAATATTGAATTCCATTATAAATTAATTTGGTAAATCATATAATCATTGTAAGGCACAATCCATAAGATTACATGGAAATAACTTTGTAAGAAGCCAATCATTGGACACATAGTCTAAGAATGATGTGTGAAAAGGTCTGAGATAATGCTCTAGGTCACCTTTTCCATCATATAATGTAAGCTTTCCTGCCACAAAATTTGATGGAAAGGGAGTTACCACTATGTGATGTGCCAAAGGTGTATGTAAGATAATGTTAAAATCCAAGGCATGTGATGGCTAGTGGCTCCCTTCTCATGATTTAACACATTATATTATAGAGTACAAATCTCATGCATAAAGGATTATACATCTGGAGTGGAGGAACTATCCAAAAGAGGTGTAGCTATCATTTATGGTTGTTGAATTACAATCTTAGGTTGTGTTAGCTGAGTTGGTTGAGTTATCCCCACTGAAGGTGTAACAAAATTATTAAATAGGGTAGTTGAAGTGACCATTATTTATTTTTTGGTTTTATTATTCAAGAATATTTATGAATTCATCTTGTATATCCATATGTTTGGACATAGAGTCTTGTAATTGTTACTTATCAGTTTCATCAAATATGTTGTTAAATTCTACCATTGTAGTTTAAAAGGTAGGAAAACAAGTTTTGAATATTTTAAACCTTTTGAAAATGTTAATCTGAGAAATATTTAAAAAAATAAATATAGAACAAATTTGATATTTTGGAAGTAAAATCTATGTATTTATAAAAAACTGATATAAACCCTAAGAATGTCTAGGTTTAATGTTTTTTGAAATTAGGGTTTCTTCGCAACAAATTTAAATTATATTTAAATAAATTGATACCCTAATATGAAATTTATCTAATTAGTTAGGTTTTCTAAAAAAATTATAAAATTATAAGTATGCATCCCTAACTTATTGCACAAAAATTTGGAAAAATTTAAACTAGGGTTTGAAGCAATATTCGAAGTAAGTCAAGCTCACCAATTGATTTAACATTTTATAGTTTTCCAAAATGTAATTCCTAAGTTAGATTAAAGGCTTGAGCTATCTAAATTAGTTAAATAATATTCAATAAATAACCACTTATTTTTTATGTATTTTTACTTCTTTTGACTTTCTAAAAATAGTAATAAATATGAATAAATAGATACTTATTTAGAAAGTGACTATCATAAAATATCTAGGCTCTAAAAATTGGGTTCTAAATAGGTTTGAGTCTCATCAATAGGGTCCTAAGATATTATTATCCATTAGATAGTAACACCCCACCCAGAAAATAGTGCCATGCTACTATATTTTCCTCCTAATGGAACTAGTGTCCTCTTTGCAAGATTGTTCCTATTTTATTGGAGTACCTATGCCTATGTTGTTGGGTTCTATTCTAGCACGCATGAAATCTATAACTTTATTTATGCCTATAAAATCTGACTTAGTGTCCAAACCCTAATCCTCCTTGAAATTATGACATAAACTAAAAATGGGTGTTCATTAGTAGGATAGGCTATCCATCCTCAACACCCTAGTATGAAGAGAGTTGCCTACATACTAATGCTCTAAGGAGAGATAAATCCTAATGTCAATCTCACACCTAGTGCTTGGTGTAAGTACAAGTTAATTCTATAATGAGAGTGGTCTTGAATACTTTGAGTGTGCTTGAGATTGAAAATATTTGAAATATGGTCTTAGGTTAGTTGTATATGGTAGTATGCAGAAGATCAAATACCTTAATGTTTCTCAACTTATTTCTTATTTGGATATGATCTTACATCTATTTTTCATAAAGTGAATAGAGGTCAAATAATATTGTATTAATATAGATCCATAGCTTATGTGGATAATAAAATGTACTTAGGCCAACTGTAGGAGGGGAACATATTTGAAAATATATCTATTCAAGATAGTTAGGGTAAGGTACACTAATTTCAAGTTCGGGACACTAGCACCATGTGGCTCTAGTGTCCTTAATGTGGTACTAGTTTCTAACTAGCAGACTATTAGGCACATTGACTTGGGATATAGGAAATTTGTCCTAGGACTATGTTTGAGTTGATTGTAGATGTTTGTGGTTTTTATAATGGCTAAAAAAGTGTGATAAAGGCTCTATGATAGTTCTAGGGATAATATAGGAATATGTTGTCTCAAGTAACACTCTTATCATATAAATACCACTTTTAGGTTATTAAAATAGAGTATACGGGTATATTCCATGCATATTCATTCATTTTACATACACTTTAACATATATTCACACATACTTTAGTGAATATACATGGGCACAAGCATACTAATTTACAAGAACAAAATGTATGCATGGGATAGGATGACCTATGACTATTGTCTTTATCTCAATCGATTAGGACTTGAATAAGGAAAATAAAATAAATCTTGCGTATACTTGAATGACTTAGTAAAAAAAAATGATATAGGTAGATGTAGTATAGGGTAACCTACAACTCAAATGTCAAAATGAAAAGGTAGGGTTATAAAGCCTAAGCTTATCACACAAGGATATAACTCTCACTATACCTCAACAATGGTAAATGATTGTGACTATGAATTTAGAAATGCAAGTAAAGTTAATGATTGTAAATGGATACAAGTAAAATACATGATGGGTAAGTGATTGTAAACAAGATAAGGTGCAATGGTCAACCAAATTAGGTTATATGTAAGATAATGTGATAAATGGTTAACCTAAGAAAGCCTATATATACCAACTTGTTTGATATAAGGAGATTCTAAGAAAGTATACACAAACATAGACAAAAATTAATAAAGAATATCTAATAAAATAAGTAAAGGAAGGAGTATAGGGTTATAAATTCTTACCTTGGGGTGGACCTTTAGACACTTCAATCTTGCCTTGTCTTGAATGAAACTTTTCAAGAGATTTTTCTAAGTTGAAGGCCTAAAATGGTTGGATGAAGACCTTGATATCCTTAGTTAGGAACTCTCAATGACCTCACCTATTTATATTTAATGACACCATAAGACAAAAACTATAAGATAAGGTTCTAAACCACTCAATTTCCCAAATACTCCTTAAGGTAGAAATATGAGTGCAAGTAGATTTTATGAATGTGAAATATATTATTAAGATTAAAATTTTATTCCTATATATATTATTCCAATACCTAAAACAAACCTTAAACTCTAATCCAATAGTATCAACTAGGCTAATATAATTGGAAGATGTCATCTAGCATAATATGGTATGGACTAAGTTGATATAATAAAAATGTTAGAATATGGACTCAAAACTATATTGGGTTGGCTAGTACAATACATTGGAGACAAGCATGAAACACATAGTATCAGCTAGGCTAATATTTTAGGATGCATTGAAGCCATAAAATTAGGATAGGAAGTATATGTAATGGAAATACATATAGATACTTTGAGGAGATCAGACTATTTGTTCTAATGGTGTAATAGGATAAAATGCTAACATTTATCACAAAGTATTACAAGCTTATCCTACCCAATTCTTAGTGCACCCTTTAAGGCATGTACTCAAGGAAATCTATGTGTCAACAAGCCATTTTAATATAAAGTGTCATTAAAGTGATAAAATTTAAATATTATGTGTATACATATGCTACATCCTAAGATTATCACATCTCACAATAGTGTAATGTAGGATGGTGCTTTGGGATATAAACATAGTAAAACTAAAGATCATAATTGAAAATAAATACTATAAGAACTAAACATATTTGAATATAAATAAAATGAAAATACCTACCTTAACTTAACTTACTTATCCTAAATAGTGTTGTATGTGTCACAAATGGTAGAAGATTTGCATCAATAAGAACAAGAGGTAGACCTAAAAAATAAGATAAAAATTCATTTTTACAAAGAAGTATCGACACTTAAAAATTCTCTATCTCACCAGGATTATAAGCCTTATTTCGGTTCATGAAAAGGACCTATAGAAACAAATATATGGCCAAAAATTATAATCTCTTGGTAAATAACTGAATGTTTCAAATTTTTAAAATTTTACTATAAATAGTTAAAAACTTTTTATTTGTGCATTTTATATTTTTATAAAACCTATAACTATGTTTGATCATTTGAGAGATATGGCTTACAAATGAGGAGATAGATGAATTCAAGGATGTATTACACCTACAACAAAAACCATATATTTAAGTGGTGTATTTATTGTCCTTTGTATCAATTTATGTAAAAATGGACTAGATTAATAAAAATAGGCACCATGAAAATTTTATGTAATAATTTTTCACTTAAAAGTATCAAAACAAAGTTATATTTAAGATAAAGAATGGGAAGTTGACAAAAATTCAACATTAAGGCCAAGGATATTTATTAGGGCTAGGTAAATAAATTTCTTCCCTCAAACAATTGTATTAGCTAGGATGATATAGTTTTTAAGGGGAAAATAAAATATTAGATGATACTAGGAAAAGTGTTATCCAATACTATCTAGTATGGTTGATACATTATGAAAATTGTCAATTGGTTGATACCATAGGGTGTTGATGGTAGCATTAGGTAGATAAGTATGGTTGGTGAAGTTAAATTCTTGGTTAATGTAGTATAAAATATAATCATGGTTGATATCGTAGGGTATGTCCATGTAGTAGGATTATTAGATGGTCAATAACATATGGTATGGTTGATACAATTTATTAATATTTTGGACAATATTTTATGGTATGGTTGGTGTAGTATAAACTTTATCTTTGTTGGTATTGTATGGTATGGTAAATTCAATATAGAAATTTAAGCATGGCTGATGTAGTTGTATGTTTGGTAGATGTAGTATTAAAAAATGATTTCTTTTTTTTTTTTTTTTACTATTTTTCTATAGTTTTCTAATTTGTTTTCACATTTTTAAATCAAAATTTTATTTTGATTTTGATTTAATATTTTTCAAACATGATCGATATTGTGTGAGTGTAGGTTCTATTTGGAAACTAGATATTCTAGATATATTACCCTCAAACAATTGTATTTGCTAGGATGATATAGTTTGTAAGGGGAAAATAAAATCTTAGATGATACTAGGAAAAGTGTTATCCAATACCATCTAGTATGGTTGATACATTATGAAAATGGTCAATTGGTTGATACCATAGGGTATTGATGGTAGCATTAGGTAGATAAGTATGGTTGTTGAAGTTAAATGCTTGGTTAATGTAGTATAAAATATAATCATGGTTGATATTGTAGGGCATGTCCATGTAGTAGGATTATTAGATGGTCAATAACATATGGTATGGTTGATACAATTTATTAATATTTTGGATATTATTTTATGGTATGGTTGGTGTAGTATAAACTTTACCTTGGTTTGTATTATATGGTATGGTTAATTCAATATAGAAATTTAAGCATGGCCGACATAGTTGTATGTTTGGTAGATGTAGTATAAAAAAATGATTTTTTTTTAATTTTACTATTTTTATATATTTTTCTAATTTGTTTTCTTATTTGTAAATAAAAAATTTATTTTGATTTTGATTTAATATTTTTCAAACATGATGGAGATTGTGTGAGTGTAGGTTTTATTTGGCTACTAGATATTCTAGATATATTATTAGAAGTGGAAAGGCTTCAACTTATGATGGTGGGATTTGGAGGAATTATATAGATGTGTCACATGCCTCTCAACATAGATATCATCTACATATTATTATGGCAATGGGAGAGGACCACTAACACTTTTATATAGGTATTGGATGGGAACACTATTTGGGTGGCTATCAATTTAGAGGATGTCTATAAAATTTTCGAGTTTCATATCATGGGAACTCCTATGGTATGTGACACACAAAAGATAGAAGATAATCAAAGATATATATCATAGTGTGATACTAGGTTAGATTAATATAATGAGCACAAGCTCATCTTATGATTTTTTCAAGTATATATCTTGAGCATTTCAAATATCTACAAGGTCCTCATTAGACACATGGTCATGTATGTTTTGTGTCATAAGTTTTATAGAGTTTTACGAATTTATATTATATCCATGTGTTAATCAATAAAAATAAAGGCACATTGTATGATATGGGATTTATGGTATGAGTGTGGTTTGTAACTTTAGAATTAACTCATGCGGTTGATTATTATCTCCCTTGAATGAAGTAATGGACTCAAACCCATATTTTTTGAGAGATCCTCCTTATGCCTAATATAGATACCATTAGGCAAGATAATATAGTGGGGATGGTTTATAGATTCATGGTAGATGATTGGCCATCATATCCAACCATAACATAGGTGATGGGATATATTTGGATTATTATCCACCACATATAGTGGTTTTAATCACATCTTTATGACTATATCCCTTAACGATTACAACTCATACACTTGATAACACCTTTAATTATCCTTTTATGTTGGGAATGACATGATATGGATAAATGAGGATTCATGGTATAATGGAAACAGTTGTAAGACCTTGTCACATAATTGTGGCTAAATTATGATGGAAGTGAAAATTGATAGTGTAAGGAGAGGGTAGAGGTGGATAGGTAGGTGTCATGAAATAGTGATAGAGATATCCCTAAGAAGGTCTAATGGTGGGATAGACCATAAAAAGTTGATCATGCATATTGACTTATTAGTTTGTAGTGGTCCTATGTGGGAGATGGCAAGGATTCACCCCAATGCACACTCATAAAAACACACATACTAGGTGGTAGGGGTGATGGTACTATTGTGGTTATGTAAATTTTATTTTTTTCTATCACTTTTATTTTCCTATAGATTGAGATATATATTCTAGGTAAAAGTGATGTATATATATATATATATATATATATGATAGATCTATTGTTAATTTTGGCTTACATATTGTATATGTGGTAGACTAGGAGGCATGCTAGAGGAATATAGTGAAGGAAACACAACACAAGGTTTTAGATATCATTTTGCCTCAACATGATACCATAATGATGTTGGATTTCATGGAACCTTTAGTGGGAGTACATGTGAGTTGTATTTAGTTTGTTGGATAGACTATCAGGGAGCTCAAGCATCATGAGTAGGTTTTGGCTCAAGTGATGTAAACAATAGAGGTAGGATAATATGCCTTAGTGAAATATAAATTATTTTCCAAAAAGAATCTCATGCACATAGATATAATGAGATGAATAATATGATTATAGGCATAGGTGGCCCATTTGAAGGGATAGTTCTTGGTCTTGTAGTTGTAGGATCAAACATTGTAAATGAGTTAGTAGGTTGCTCAATCTAGAGCTTCCATTACAAGCATGACACCTCAACCTCATGGGGCTAAATGTGATATATAGGTATAGGTCATACATTATACTAATTTGGATTTTTTATTTGTGTATGATATATCGAGATGTATTTATGTAAAAAATTGAGACATTTATATAGAGATATATTTTTGGGACTTGTTATGTTATTTACATGTATGGAAATGATGTATGGTTTATTTTATTTCTAACACATATTTATGTTTAAAGATAGTTATATGATAAAATGTGATGTTCTATCACATATGATTTATCATTTAATAGAAAATATGAGGACATTCATGGTAAAAAAGAACAAAAACTAAAATGATAAAAAATAATATCTTAATTAAGTAGATATAAAAAACATCAAACAAAACATATAAGGAAGATGAAAAATGAATGTAAAACATACTAAATTTTATGACAAAGAATGTAAAACATTATAAGTTAAAATTTAAAAATCATATCAAAATGAAAGACAAGACAAACCATAAGATGTGAAGAGTAATTTTAAGAATAAAATATCCAACATAAGAAAATGTGAAAGATAATCAAACAAAGATATGTTAAAATTGTGTCATCCAAAGTAAGAAAATTAAAGTCAACTTAAAATCAAACATAGATAAAGACATAAATAATTGTAAAACACATATAGTTTAAGATAAGTAAAGTTAATTTAAATCAAATAGGGACATGATGAAGAATTAAGCCAAATACTATAATGAGTGAAAACTCAAAATTGGTTCTTATTCTAAAATATGATGCAAAAAAGCATAACCATTTAAATAAATGACTATAATGGTTAAGATGGTATGAATGTGAATGGTGATGAGAATTTATGAGAAAAGCATTTTTGTATTCCTAAAGTTCTTACAATGCAATTCATAAGCTAAAAACCAAGTGGTGTTATAAATTATTTTAAAATTCAAATCTAAAATGAATAGGGAGGGGCATGATTAGCTAAAATTAATATCCATAAAGTAGATATCAGATAAGATATGATGAAAATGTAAGGATGAAAGGAACCACACATGTGATGTACAAATCCTTAGTGGAGAGAAGACACTCTAAACAAGTTGGCTAGTCTAAGTACTATTTACATCAAGGATCTAGGGAAACCCCACTTAGAAAGCACAACTTCGATTAAAAACAAAAGTATATATATAATCCCATGAAGGATATATGCATGGAAATTAAAATGATCTTACCTTCCCATAACATGTTACCCACTCCTCAATACCCCTTATAGAGTCTCTAGTCTAATGTGAAGACTGGGTAATTATGTGAGAAATTTAGTGGCATTAGAAGGTAAGAATATACAAAATGATGAGATAAGACCTCCTACCCTAGTCTACTATCCTATTGTACCCCAATAAGCCTTAGGCCTATCATGAGTCAAACTTTGGAGTTTGATATTTGACTAAAATAGGATATTTGCTTAAAATATCTCATATTTTGGTGTGGTATGACTTTTAAGAATTGATTTCCTTTCAACATTACCTTTTATAATGATTTATATTTTTAAATTATCTTGGATTTTTCTATTTTCCTCTTTTGTATGGAACTAAAATAACCAAACATGGTTTTTATAGATAACTAACACAAGAGATCTTACACCTAGTTAGTATAGAGGAGAACTAAATACCATGGTGCCTACAAGACTCCTAGATTTGCTCCATGAAAAAGTGTATAATTTCAAAACTGACCCTGGTGTGACTTAAATGAAAGGAAATGGGTAAATGGGGATCATGGAAGATATGTCCATATGAAATGATGATACAATTATGAAAATGCTAGTAGGTGACCACAAGAAGGGTTATGTTATGAAATGCAATAATCATGTCACCATAGAAGATGTACTATCCTACATAGGATCTAGAATATGCATTGATAGAATAAGTCATCCAAAAATATGAAAAATTCAAAAAGATAATGAAAAAACACAAGGAGACTATATAAAACTAAAAATAGTAAAAATGTGATAAAATTAACCCAATATTGATACTTAATATCCATAAGGGAAACTAATGTCAATTTTAAACCATCCCCAAAAGAGCGGGCAAGTTTAAAATATTGAAAAATAAAACCTGGAGGTGATCCTAAGATCCACAAGAGCAACTAAGGTCAACTATAAAGTGATATAAATGTTTAAAAATAAAACCTTAAGTTGATACATAAGACCCAAGGAGTCAAAATACAATTTTAAAGTGGTTGTACATGATATACATGATATAAACTAAACACACATGTTGAAAAGTAAAGTGATGAAATTTAAAAGATCATGATATAAGCAAGATATGTATAACAAACATCACATATGCTAAAAATAATAATATGAAATCCAATCATGTGAAAATGTGAAGTAAATGATATGAAATATTTATTTTATTACAACTATTATGGAATATCTCAACACACATCATCAATAACATCTATTCAATTCTACCATTTGGTCCTAATCATGATCTCTTATTCTCTTTCTAAGAGTCATGTTAAGACTATATGCCACACAAGCTCTAAGGAAAATGTATGCACACTAAAAGGAGGAAGTTATGGGTAATCCTAATGAGAATAATAAATACCTATAATATATGGTACCATAACACACACATATTTTGGTCAAATGGATGGCTCTGGTTATATTAGAGGTTGTGTCTCTATCCTAGGTGGATTTGTGTGGGAATTTTTTGGAACCTAGAAATGGGGACATCATAAAGTATCTAAAATAGTATTAGAGAGATCTATACATATCTATGTGATATGTATAATACTGGTTCCAAACATAATAAAATTCTCCACATTTAAGGATGTAATTAGAAGTGATCTTTGGAATCAACATGTTTAGTAGATTGGGAGACATAGTTTCTTCTATATGAATTGCATCAAGATAGTTTTTAGAGATTGAAAATGAGTTTAATATTGTGTAATAGTATAATTAAAACAACAAGAGCACATAATATTAGTTTATTAAGGTTTTTAAATATCCATATTAGGAACTAGAATTTTTAGATTCTATTGTGCTAAAAATATTTGATAATTTCTACACTCTTTAGCTAAATTATTAGATACCTTATGAAACTTAAAATATGATTCATCCTCTTGGGTGGGTGGGTGTGGTTTTGAATCCAACCTGTGTTTAATATAATGGGTTTTATTTGGAACATCATCAAACACATTATCACCATCGTAGGATAGAATGGTTGACTCAAGAACATGATTTTCATTAAGATATATTTGGTACACTTGACACTAGTTTTATGGGTGACAATAGTATATATGGAATGAATAAAATAGTAATTTTATATGTTTGGGAGATATCCTCAATACTAGCCATAGAATTTTATCAACTGTCTATAGAGGAAGTGAGATTAAAGGATCATAAAATATGTTAAATTGGTATGGTCTAGTCATGGATCAATCCTTGAGTATGTTATAAATAGGCTTATAAGTAACAAGAGATGTATGTGAAGCATAATAAATATTGTGCACCATCTCAAATATGTGGACATAAACTGACAAGGGAAATGTCAATAAAATTAAGAGGAGAGATGCATTGACTGATATAAATTAATTTGATGCTAGAATATAATGTATATTTATTAAAATAGTGCTAGAGAGAGGAATGGTACTAGATTATTTTATTATCCTTATATTTGGCATATCCAAATAGGTATGGGCCACCTAGGGTGTATCCATTGTCATAATCAAGAGTGGTATTATATATATTAAGGGTTTATATCACTATTTTGGTAGATTATATATGAAAAGTGTATTTCTAAGGAATGAACATTGAATTAGGAATATCACTAATCAAATTCTTGTAAAAATTAGGTTTCAAGGTGGGTGGAAATTTATCCATGATCTTAGATAAGTTATTTGATGTTTTAATTTTTTGACTAATTTCATCAATATCTTCATCATCATAATATAGGATGATAGGTGGGATGTTTCCCATAAGCTTATGGTGACCATTGTACCATCTATTTGAGTTGAATGGATAATTAAAAAATTGGTATTCACATAAGGGAATGCTAGGCAAAGTCTCAAGGGTTAGTATTTTAAATCACCATGTTCTTATAATTTTTTAAAATTTCAAGGGTTATTATCACATTTAATCTTATAAATAAAATCCTTATCAGGAAACTTAATGCATTAGTATGTTGAAGAGGTCACCACCCTCATACGATGAGTCCAAACATGGCAAATAAAAATGTTTTGAGATAGAGGAAAGTTGAAATACAAAACCTTAACTTTAACCATGATTTTTGGTACTTTGATAGGGATCCAAAAAAATCCTAATGGAGTCATTTTTATTTATCTATATACTCAGCACGTGATTTGGGTAGATTTAATTTTGCATTATGAGTATATTAAATTTTTGATGAATTACAAGGAGGGGACAAAAGTGACTATGCCTTCATCTATCAATGCTCTCTTGATGCCAATACCACATACTTGGGCCCTAATTAATAATGGAGTATCATATGTGTAAAGTAATATTTCATAAATAATAATAGGGATTATATGAAACATTAATTATAGATATGCATCTATAGTTTGATCAATCTAGATATACATTTCTTCACATTTATGTAAATGTTCTCCTTATACCCAAAAAAGGTAGATTATTACCCCATACACGGTGGTTAAGGAATTTTCATGTCAACAAAAAGTTTCCTAACTTAGATTCTATGATGTGGAGAATTCCTCATGATTTAAATAAATATAATTTGGGGTGGGAACTTAGAAATTTCTTCTATGGGATCCCATTCATTAAAACCAATATGATCTGGATGGTACTAAGAAAGAGTGACTAAATTTTGAAGTAGATCAATTATAGAAAGAATTGAGACAAATAAAAAAAATTGGGATTCAAATCATGTCGTATTATCACTATTAGTATAGTTGAGGAAATCTAAGCTAAGGGTATGGTCATGACTAATGTAGTTATTTGTATAGAGATATCAAAAATTATTTGGATCATCCTAGCTAATAGATTAAAATAAAAAATAGGGATATAAATATACTATACCATCTTAACTTGTACAATATAAATATAATTAGTTAATGAAATAGACTATATCAACCTGGATAATACAATTGGTCTTTATCTAGATATATAATAATGTACCAAGTAGGCTAATACAATTTGAATAAATGTTGATGGACAAACAGATTGATGTAGGCCAATTGATATAATTTTAAAGGCACAAATTTTAATTACATTGGCCATTATAATTGTGAATGAAGAAAAATGTATCAAGTTGGCCAATATAGTTGGGAAAAAATAAAACTTTATTAGTTTTACGAATATAATTAAGTTATCTAAAATTACAAAAGTTATAATTTATTAAGATTTGGCAGCTGAGAAATGTGGAAGGTTATCCTAATTTTTTATTTAGGTAGAATAAGGAATATGAGTCTGAATGAAATAGGGATAAATCTAACACATTACCCACTTCATGTTTTTCATATTGACCATGTTTTTCTCATCATTATAGTAATTATATTAACTATGGTTTTGATAACATTAATAATTGGTGTTTGATTTTAATTATTAGGTTATTGGTTTTGAGTGTGGTTTAAAAGTGGAATTGAGTAAATGGTAATGTGATAATTGGATTAGTGAAGTGAATTTTTCTTGACCTTGTATTTTTAAGCCTTAGTTACCTCATCCTAGCCTTGGTGCCAATCTCTAGTCAATGATTCATGATTAGTTGTTGGACCAAGTAATACATTAAAATCTACGTGTTTGAGTTGTTTTATAGTCTCATGGGAATGCCCCTAATTTGAGTGGAACCATATATTTTTAGGGTAAAACAAGTGATTTATAAGACACAAAGTGTAAATTTATCTAGGTGGAGGTCTAGGAAGGAATTTCTTAAGCTCATATAGGAAGATAGGTTGGTGAATTTCAAAAATATTTACTTGTGAAGGAGAAGGAATATGTTGGAAGGGAAGTCTCTTAATAGGTGGGGAAAGAGTTAGTCCATCGAATATTCCTATAAAAATATCATTAATGGCTCTCTTGGAGTCATAAGTGTCTAATACACTATCATCTATAACATTTTTTGTTTTAGATATCATAATAATTCGGGTTCCAAACATAGGTTGAGAAGGCTCAAATCATCTTATAAGTAGATATTTAAATTTATATTGATTGAGGGTTTCCTATAATTATTATAGAGAAATATTATTAACAATATATTATAATTTACGATTATATTCATTATTAAAAAGGTGAAATAGGTTACATTCTAACATGTTATTCTCAACTTTTTTGGCTAATGCATTTCAATGTTCAAGAAATGCTTGGGGAATTTCATTGTCTACTTGCTTACAATTGATAAAGTGAGCCAAGTTTATTTTAGGTAGATAATTGGATTGTAACTCTTGAACCAATGTGTTAACTAACTATTCATAGCTAGAGATGGAGTTTGAATTTAGTTGAGTAAACCAATATAAATCATCACCAGATAAGGTTTTGGTGAGTAGTTTGGTAGTAAAAATGGTATTGATATTAATCTATTATTTATAAATGTTTCCAAAGGCCTCAAAATGAAATCCAATATTAGTGGATCTATTATATGTTATTTTAGGAGTGATAGCATATATTTAAATCTTTGAAATTCTATGGGTTAAGGGTTCATTTTTAATATGTTTGATGAATTTATTGTGAAACTATGGTTGTGGAAAGAGATTACAACAACAATATATAATGGGGGTTGGGTGAAATTTTATTTGACACTCCCAACTAAAGTTTTTGAGGTTGATTTTTCATTTTCAAATTTTAGTTTTGCACTTGCATCATTTTAGCATTAATCTTGGCTTGAATGTTATTCATTTGGATCATTTATTAAAAGATTATTTCATGAGGATTAGGAGTGTTCAAGTTATAATTAGAGGCTTGAGTATCATGTTTATATGAACTAGATGTATGAATGACATTGGTGTTGATGAGGGTACTTTGGGTAAGCTTGCTAAAAGAGAAGCCCACCATCTTAGTATCAATACTAGGTATAGTGGACAACGAAGGAAATGGGGAAGATGAAATTTAAATTTCCAAAAGTATTATAGGAAAGTTATGAAAATGTGAAGGAGGACATTCTATGGGAGGTGCCATCATGTAATGATAGATAACCACAATGTTTTTTCCCTTATTTTTAGGATGTTCATGGATATAGATTACCATTTTGTCTCTATATTCAATGTAAAATTATTCTTTGATTTTATGGTCTTGAAGTA
>JARHVA010000599.1:415000-582500 GCA_037957365.1 Torreya grandis | reverse complement strand
AGGCAAGTAAGGATGAATCAAATGACTTAGAGTATTAATTTAATACCTATTACATATGTTAAATTATTTTTAAATTTGTGATGTTTCTCAAACATAGGTGAAGTAGTGATTTCAAAGTGGCTTATCTGAGTAGTAAATATTGTGAGATAGTGACTTGAGGAATTGGTTTGTTAGACCAATGAAAGATGTTTGAAAAAGAGAAATATATAATTTAGAGTGATATATAGATAAAATATAATATATTAATGTGTATTACAGGTTGTGAAAGTGTTATTTAAAGTTCTATAAATGAACATCTATAGGATTGTACTATTGGAAGCTACAAGTAGTCTGAGTGGTCATTTTGAAGGAGTAAGTTTGATGTTGTTTAAGAAGTGTGGGATCATAAAATGAGTTTAGTGTTGTTATATAAGCCCCAAATACTCATTAAAGTTTATTTTATGACATGGTATGTCTTTGATCAAATATGGAAAGTCAAAATACTTGATTGTAATTTGACTGTGTTTTACCATATTTGAGTGAGCTTGTGATAGAGGTGTTTTTGGATGCTTGGAACTTGAGTAATGAAACCAAATGGATTTGGTTTTTCTTATGGATATGGAGAAACTATATATTTTATTTTTTTGGGTTTTTTATGAGTAAAATACTTGTATACCTTAGTTATTTATGATTTTTCTATGTTTCTAGGCCTATTGGTGAGTAGGCTAGAATGGCTTCGTTCATAAGGTGAGTTGGTGTTATAGGTATCATGAACCTTTTTGGTAGTGATAAAGGGTATATTATAGTAATATTAATTTTTTTTAATTGTTTTTTGAGGATAAAGGTGTACCAAGGGTTCATTAGTGTAACGTGTGGTTTATGAAGGTCTAATTGTTATAGGTCTCACCCAAGGGCTAATGAAGTCTTGTGACTTGGATGACCAAAGAGATAGTGTATTACATGGATTTAATGTGTTAGAATGTTAAATTTAATTATAATTAAGTTATTTTAAGGGTCATATATGAACTTTATGTGTATGATCATGATTCTTGTATTTAAGCAAGGTCTTATAGAGTTATTTGTCTAGACTTGAAAGTACAAGTGCATGAGGGTGTGAAGCAAATAGAAGAAGGATTTGAATAGGGGTGTGAACCCATGGAGACTATCATAATACATTATTTAATATATCAATAAGTATATAAATTGGTGTTTTAGGTGGTGATTTAATGGTGTGCTTATTTCAAGGCTAAATAGGCTCAATTGTCTATTTGAGTAATGTAGAAGAGGAAGAGGTTTGCATGAGATATAGAGGTAGGTTTGAAGGTGACAGTGAAATAAAAGGTCATAATCAGGTGTAAAAGACATAATATTAGTAAATGACATCATATTTTAGGTTGTGTATTGGGTTCTTAATCACCTAGGGGGTTGTAACCTCCCTGCTAGTGGAGCTAGTTAAAGATCTAGTAGGTGCTAGACTAATTTGAGGGGTGGGTTATCCTTGATCAATTGGCACTGGTATAAATTCTAATGTTTGTGATATATTTATAATATTTTATTCTATTGATTTTTAGGATTGAGATTACATTTTATCCCCCTATAGGGTTCACCACATAAATGATTTTTTGTGATGTGCATTTCATGTTCATGTTTTGTATGTGATCTCTTTGTCTTGATGCTTGTCCAAGTGATTATACTTTGTATTGATGAATCATGAATTATGATGAATGAATGATAAGTGAAATAAAATAAAAATTAGAAACTTATTCACCCCCTCTCTTAGTCATCTTGTACCTCCAATAATTGGTATCAGAGCAGGTCCTTTGGAGGAAGACTAAAAACTTGAAGGAGATCCTAAGTAGCATAAGATGGATAAGCAATTGAAGAAAGAGAATCAAGAGTTGAAGGATATGATCAAGGAAATTAAATATAAGTTGTTCATTTTGAAAGAATATGAGAAAGTTATCAAGGATTTATTAAGGGATGCAAGTGAAATTTTGAGTTCAAGAGAAGAAGAGTGTTCCTTGTTAAAATTTGAGATGGAGTCCTTGAAAAATGAGCATAAGTAGGTTGTAAACAAGTTGTAAAAAATATAAAGGAAGAATGAAAATCCTAATAAAATCAAGGAGAATTAAAACCTAGAGATCAATGCAAGAGGGTTAATTATACATCCAAATACTACAACGTATGCTAGTTCTTTTCAAGGTCATTATTATGTCTATCATTTATATGGCCATAAGGTAAGGGACTATAAAAGGAAGTCTTAAAGGAATGAATCTTCATTGAGTCTTGAAATAATAAGTTTTTGGAAAAGGAACGACATCATATCTAATTATTCAAAAGGTATTAATAATTATTTGTCTTTTAGATGTCATTGTATAGGACATATTGTAAGATCATGTAAGAGCAAGTTGAAGAATTTAAGTCTTGACAAATAAAAAAATGTTCCTAAAATGCTCAAAAAGGGTCAAACCTTGGTTTGGTGACCTAAGGATGTGAATTATAATAAGAATAATTTAGTTAAGATGGATTTTTATCAATGGTGGAAGAGGTTTCAAATAAGGAGGAGTTTCATGTCTACCAAGAATTCTTGTTATCTGTAGTCATATAAGAGAAGAAGGTGGATGAGTCAATCAAGCTTATGAGAAGGCCTAGGGAAAGATTTTAGTCTAGTGAGATAATTTATATCTTGTAATATCCTAAGTTCATGTCATTTTAGAGTCATGAGAGAGAAGGGAGTCTTTATTGTTCTTCATGGAAACACTTCTCAGTTGATGGAATCATGTGAGGTTATAGAGGTATTCTTTAAAAGATATTTTGATATGTTAGATAATGTTGTGTTCCTATTACAGAGATCATATAAGTTTTCAAGGGTGTTTTGTGTATTTTGGGAGGTGATAGGAAGAATTTACAGTGCTTGTGTGGTTTCCTAGTTCATTCTTTTTCACTTATCAAATCAAGCTAAGTAGGTAGGTTGATGACATCAACATTCAAATGCGTGAAGGTCTCAGGAGTAGTTTGTAATATGGATGAATTAACTTATTATAGGAGATTATGTGGTCAAAATTTAAGGTCTTATTTTTTTTTCTAAAAAAATATATGAAGGTTCAAATTTGGCCTCCCAAGTAGATTTGCTTGTTCCCATAGTCATTTTTGCATGAAAATTTGACTGTTGGAATTTGAAAATTCAAATTTGTAAAGAAAACATGTTTTCAAAGAATGTTTTGTATAAGTCATAGATGGTGTCAAATAAAGATGGGGTAAGAATTAAATTTTTAATAGACTCAAAGAAAAAGGTGATCCAAGTGGTAGTTTGATTCAGATGTTTGTATAACTATAATAAATATGGATCAATGTTGACTGTAGTTGGTTATGTTTTCTCTTAGTGAACCCAAAAAGGAAGAATGGGATTATAACTTGTCTAAAACATTTGAATAGTTTTTATAATAATTGAAATTAGTTTATGACTCTTGTTTTCACTATTTTATGCATTAAATAAGGTTTGATAACATGTGTTTCTATAAGAAAATCTTCATAAAAGGTGACTATGTGTGAAGAACTTTATTGTTAGCAGACTTGTGAGTCAAGGTGAGTTGTTTGTTATTATTACAAACTCAAGAATATTGTACTAAGTGTTTGGAAAGGTTTCAATGTCTTGAAGATCCTATAGATGCTCTACGAATTGATCATTTTATTTCTTGAATAGAAGAACAAGCTTAATAGGTGAAAATATATGTCTTGAGGGTTTGATGTCTACAAACCCTAAGATGTATGTTCATGATAATAATGACTTAGTTTTGATAGATGGAGCTAAGTGAACATCAAGTGGAGAATATGAAATGTTTTCATTAGTTGGTGACATGCTTGTAATACATATTTGAGCCCAGTTTAGTGTCTTTAAATAGGGGTATCTTAAGATTGGTGTAGATTGCTCTTGAAAGTATATCAAATATTATAAAATGACTCAAGTGATGTATTGATGACCTTAGATGGTCATAAGATGTATTTTTTCAATACCACAGATCCCATGAAGGAGTTTAGTATTTTGAAGATGAATAAATTATATGTTTTTATGAAGATAGAGTTGGAGTTGGTAGAGTTGCTTATGTTCCTTATCATAAAAGTGAAGATATCTTGGTGAGAATTAGAATGAACCAAGGATAATGTATTGCATGAGTTAATATTGTTATTTTCATAGTTGTCTCAAGAAGGATTCTAAAGTGCATGTTTCAAAATAGTGGAATGGGTGACTTTGATCCATGAGAACATTATAAAACTTCTTGGTAAAGTTTTGTCCTTAAGTTTTAAGGACTGTAGATGTTACATTGAGTTGTTGTAAAAGATCATTAATATTCTTGGAGGTTGTAGTATTTTAGATGCATGAAGATGACCTTAAGGTCATATATGGGAAATAATCCTATTATATTTGTTTTCAACAAGTTTTATAGTAACTTGAGTATGATAATGCCCTGAGTTTCTTGTCAAAATGTTGCTGGTTCATCTACCAAGTTTGAGGAACATTGATAAACAGAGTTGCGTGTTATACTTTGGTATGATGATGAATGGTTCCATGAGAGGTATAATGATTTGAGAATCAATGAGTGATTGGAAACCTATTGGTTTATTATTATTTGAAGAATCATAAATAAGATAGGTTATGAAAAAAGGTTTGTTGTTGTGAAGACCATACTCACAGACTTGTATGACCATGTTTTCTGTAAAGGGTTTTGGAGAAGATAGTATATGCCCTGAGGGTGTTCATGAAGTTTTGTTAATAATCAATGTCCTGTAGCATCACAAGGTTATTGTATTCTTTAAGAGGTGTCTAAAGAAGTATCCATGAAGGTATGTTGTTTATATGATGAAAAAGGTTTCAAAGTTTTGTAGATGATATTTTCTTGTATCATATCAAGATGATAGTGATTTGAATGAGAAAGTTTGCAATAGTGATCTTGATTTTTTTTTTAGAATATCTCATGTTTCCTTGATGTCAAGATAACCTCATAAGATATTAAAGGAACATGTTGGTATGTTGAATTTATTTTGAAGTGGTACAATAGTCTGAGGATGACTTGATCTGATTCATCATAAGAAAGGTTCTAAGTTTGTATGTCAAAAAACAAAGATTGATGTTGGTTAAGTTAATTGTTATTCTGAGGATCATATGGAAATTGTTCTCACTTGAGTGAGATAGTCTTGATTAGGTTAAAAAGAAAAAATGTGAATAATTTGATACATTGAATAATCTTTAAGGTATGCCATGAAGTAAGGGGGGAGATGTGTATGAGGCATCTCAGTGGTATTAATCTAAGGGGGAGCTTGTTTACTCTATAAATAAATAGGTCTTGGTAAGCAAGAGTGAGTAAGAGATCATGTTTGGTTTAAAAATGAAGCATGATATTAAGGGGAGATGTGTAAGATCTATGGTATTAAGGTATCTTCTATAGATGGTATGAACTAAGTTTCAAGAGGTGTTCCTTATTAGTCTTGTTAAGGATGGTATGGGTTCTTGCTTTTAGGGTTCTTTGAAGAATACATTCATGATGTTGAGGAGTCTTTATTGGTTGTTTAGTCCACTTTGTAATTTATGTCAAATAGGGAGAAGTAAAATAAGAGGTTGTAATCAATTTTAAGGCGGATATTGTTTGAGTTATATTGTCATTGATTTTAAATGATGATGTCATGTGTGCATTGATGTCAAGAACAAAGTGGTCATGTCATGATGGTCATGAGTTTGAGCCTAAAGTTGTGTAAGGTAGGTTTGGATGAATATGAGCTAAATTAAGATTTTTTTTGGAATTTTAATGTTGTATCTATCATATTTATTTTTTTTAGGTCAAGGGAGAAAATATAAGTATGTGAATAGTGTGTTGGCATAAAGTTTGGTAGCCTTGTGTAGTGACATATACCTAGTAGCCTAGTATGTTGAGCTTGTTGAATCTAGGGATAACATGGAGGATAGATATATAACATTGAATGAGTGAATATTACATGTTTATGATGATTTTATAACATTACAAGAAGGATCCTCATGCTTTCTATATCTAAGTTTGACTTGCAATCCTAGGCTGAGTGTGCATAATGACCTAGTGAGGTCCAAACGGAGGGTCAAGGTGAGTTTCCAAGATTGTAGAGATATTTTAAGCATGTAATTAGGTTTTATAATATTTTTTAAAGGTATTTAACAAGTTTTAGGTCCTAAGGATGAATAAAAAGTAAGATAGTTTGTTAGGACACTTGAACATGCAGATTGAATGTTTCCTAGTTTGGGAAGTTAGTTTTAATGCTCATTAGCACGTGTTAAATTTGCATGGTTACCTAAGAATTTTGTATTATTTAATTAATGGTAATAATAATATTATAGAATAATTTTGTAGAGAAACTAAGCCCTCAGCTTTATGAATGAATGTTAAGAAGATAAGTAAGTTTTTGTGCTTACAAACCCTTATAGAGACTTGATTAGAAATAACTTGATAGAAAGGACCCATAATGGATTTGTTGAAAAAATTTGAATATTGAATCATATATAGGAATCCTATAGGCACATATATTTATTTTTGTTTTTTTAGGATAGTAAGCAAAAGGTATAGAAATAAGCCTATTTCTAGAGAAATTAATGTTACAAGTAGAGTTGATTGAGTCAACACATGAGAGTCATTAGAGATTGAAGGTCAAGACTTGATATTGAGGCATATGGAATTATTTTTTCAATATATTCTATTTTTTTAAATTATTTTTATTTTCTAATATGGCTAGTCATTAATTCTACAAACATTGAAAATAATGAACAATATCCAGGCATAGTGAATAGGTGTTTAGGGAAGTGTTATAGGTGAGTAGGGATGAATCAAATGAATTGGGGTAATTTTTTAAGACATATTCCCTATTTTAATTTTTTTTGGATTTATTATGTTCCTCAAACATAGGTTAATTAGTGATTTCAAAGTGGCTTATATGAGTAGTGAATATTGTGAGATAGTGACCTAAAGAATTGGTCTGTTAGACCAATGAATGATGTTTAAACAAGAGAAATATATACTTGAGAGTGGTGTGTGTGTGTGTGTGTGTGTGTGTGTGTGTGTGTGTGTGTGTGTGTGTGTGTGTGTGTGTGTGTGTATGTATGTATATATATAAACATATGTATATATATATATATATATATATATATATGTACACACACACATATATATACATACATATATATATATACATACATACATTTATATACATACACACACACACATATATACATACATATACATTTATATATATACACATACACACACATATACATATATATATATGTGTGTGTGTGTGTGTGTGTGTGTGTGTGTGTGTGTGTATATGTATATATATACATATATATACATGTATATCTATATATACATATACACACACACACACACACACACACACACACACACACACACACACACACACACACACACACACACACACACACACACACACACACACACACACACACACCCACATATATATATAACATATAATCTATGAATGTGGATTATAGGTTGTGAAAATGTTCTTTCAAGTTTTATAAATGAACATTTACATTATTGTACTGTTGGAAGCTACAGGCAGTCTAAATGGTCATTTTGAAGGAGTAAGTTTGATGTTGTTTAAGTAGTGTGGGAGAATATAATGAGTTTTTTTTGTTATATAAGTCATAAATGCTTATGAGAGGTATTGGATGACATGGTATGTCCTTGATCATATATGGAGTGTCAAAATAATTGACTTTAATTTGATTATGTTTTACCAGATTTGAGTGAGCCTATGATGGAGGTTTTTTTTGGATGATTAGAGATTGAGTAATGAAACCAAATGGATTTAGTGTTGTTTATGTATTAATGGAGAAACTATAAATGTTAATTTTTTAGGTGGTTATTTGAGGAAAATACATGTATGCCTTAGTTCTTTATGACTATTTTTCTATATTTCTATGCCTATTGGCAAGTAAGATAGAATGGCTTGGTTCATAAGGTCATTTGGTGTTCTAGGTGGAATGAACCTTTTTGGGAGTGATAAAGGTTATATTGGAGTAATTTTTAATGTTTTTTAATCATTTTTTTAGGCTAAAAGTGTACCAAGGGTTCATGAGGGTAACATGTGGTTTATGAAGGGCTAATTGTTATAGGTATCACCTAAGGGCTAATGAAGTCTTGTGACTTGGAGGACCAAAGAGATAGTGTATTACATGGATGTAACATGTGAGAAGGGTAAATTTAAGGCCAATTAAGTTATGTTATTGGTCATAAATGACCTATATGTGTATGATCATGATTCTTATATTTAATCAAGGTCTTGTAGACCTATTTGTCTAGACTTGAAAGTATGAGTGCATGAGGGTGTAAAATGAATACAAAAATGATTTAAAGAGGGATGTGAACCCATGGATAATATTAAAATACCTTAAATAATATTTTAATAAGTATTACAAGTGGTTTCTAGAGGTGATGATTTAATTGTGTGCTTGTTTCAAGGTTAAATAGGCTCAATTGTCTATTTGAGTAATGTAGAAGAGGAAGAGGCTTGTATAAGATATAGAAATAAGTTTGAAGGTGATAGAGGAGGAAAATGTAATCATCATGTGTACATTACATCAGATTATTGGAGTAAATTATATCTTAGGTGGTTGAGTGGGTGCTTTATCACTTAGGGGGTTGTAGCCTCCTTACTAGTGGACCTAGCTAAAGGTCTAGTAGGTGCTGGACTAAATTGAGGGGTGGGTACTCCTTGATAAGTTGTTTCTAGTATAAATTCTCATGTTTTTGATATATTTTTAGGAATTTATTCCATTTTTTTGTATGGTTGAGAGTGGGTTTTCTCCCCCTAGAGGTTTTCCCATATAAATGATGTGTTGCGATGTGATTTTCATGTTCATGCTTTGTATGTGATCTCTTTGTCTTGATGGTTGTTCAAGTGATTATAATTTATATTGATGATGAATGAATGATAAATGAAATAAAATAAAAAATTGGATAATTGATTCACCCCCTCCCCTCACTTAATCATCTTATACCTATAACAACCTTGAGCTAATCCTACCCTATACCCATTGTACCCTTTAAGGTGTGAACTTGGGGAGATTGATGCATTGCTACTATGTTGCAAGACAAAGCATTAGTATAGTGATAAAAGTAAAAATATCAATTTTTTAAATGGAATTTTATATTTTCAAACATACACATACATTTGAGATGTAGGTTCTTTGATTTAGCATATAGATGTATAGAATTATATATTTGTGGTACATATTTATGGGACATGATATAGTTCATTAACATATACACAATATAAAAATTATAATTGAATGTAAAAAATGGAATTCCACTTCACACTTATTAGATATATGATCATGAAAGGGTCATGGACATGGTCCATTCTCTTCTGATCATGCATTATATTCTACATTGATAAAAACTAAATGATGAAAACCTACGTACATGATGGTGGCATAAAAAAATTCATTCCCTTGTTATCATGCTTTATTTTTTTTAAATGGATTGAGCTTGGTTGAATTATAGTGAAATATTACATTTCAATTTATAATCCATCTATAATGGTTGATTAATTTTTATCGAACCTTGCCTAATCAGTTATTTCATTTACTTTCTTAGTGTTTTTTATAGATACCTAAATATTGTCATAGGTAATTAAAAATGTTAATTATTTAACCATCCTAAACTACTTGACTTTCCCCCAGATGTATGACTCATCTTCACCATTCCTATAATCCATTTATGTATATACGGGTTTGACCATTTGTTCAATGCCACTACTACATAGAATTTTTCAAATCAAATTCTCAAATTGATTTATATTACCCTTGGAATACCTTAATTCCATTAAAGTTATCCCTAATTCTCTTATAAAAGTCCATATTAAACAAATAGGTCCATTGGCACAACTCTATCCACCTATAGAAACCTTGTCCCCACATCAAATAATGTTTAGTTTCCAAATTCAAATTATTATTTTGGGTCTTCCTACATTTTTTGTAAGTTTGGATAAATGAAATTTTAAAAGGTTTAAATGAGAATAAAATTAAAAGTTCATCCATTATTCCTAGCTTGGAATTATTTATTAAGAACTTATATACCACTGCACTTTGAGAAAATTTTCCCTTCTATTTTCAAACTCAATATCATTCACAAGGGTCATTCATAATATAAATGTGAAGTATGACAAAGCAAGTCAAGAGTTATAATTTTAAAGTATCAAATTACAAATTTATATTTACATATATATATATATATATATATATATATATATATATATATATATATATATATATATTTTCAAAGATCATAATTTCACAATCACTCAATATGGGAGAACTATGTGTGGATTTATTTCCTATTGAGAGTATTTGGATACATAAGTAGTGTTCAATCACCAAGGGGGTGATTGGGGTAAGATCAACCCATTACACTCCCCATATTTTTTTTCAATGTTCTATCCTCATAAGACCTCTAGGATTTACAAATAAAATATAAGTGAAGTAGTGACATCCATGTGAAAATATTAGAATCAAAACATCTCAACATGATCAACATACACATGTACATAAGCTGAAATAGTTATAGTTTTTGTATAGTCAACATCAACAATTTTATTATCTATAGATGGTGTAATTTTCTAAGAATATTATCATATTATACTTATGATATTACATAGTCACACTTCTATATTTTTATGAATTCTATTATCATACATCAAAAATAGTTCTTTTGATTGGTTTTTAATTTCAATTTATTTTTCTTTATTTTCTTACTTTCTAGAAACTATGTTATAATAGTTTTAACACTCATAGGAGTTTCCGTTATGGGTAAATCCATCTTAATTTGTACTTAATCCATGGTGTGAATATTATTTATCCAATACTCAATCCATTGGAAAATTCTACACACACGCACATATATTATTTTCATGTAGCTCAAGGTATATCATAAATGCATAGGTTTTATAATTATTAACCATGGGAATTCTTTCAACCATAATTTTTTATAGTGCACTTGTATGTGGTTATACCTAGGAAGTTACTCTTAATGTACCCTAGAGATAGGATTGTTTATCTATATTATGGTGGATTAGTCTATAGTTAGTGTTATTTAGGCCTTGTTCATTATTTTACGACTAGGATTAGTATATTTGAGAGCCTTAAAATCAAACACACCCTACTTAATTACACCCTTAATAGAATTTATAAGTTCAACATTTTAAAATCAAATAAGGGCTAAATTTAATAATGTATAATCTCATTTCCTTCCTCAACCCCCTCGACCTCCCACACATCCATTTGATGGTGTTTGTATGAAAATTTAATCATAATTACCTAAGTCTTGTGCTTTTTAAGTGCTTTAAGAACTAATAGTCACTATGAGATCATCCATAAAATACTTATAAAATTAATATCAATATTTAAATTTAAGGATCACATATACAAATAATCCAAATAATTCTAGTGTTAATCATCCATCTAGATAATTTGTGCCTAAAAAGACTTCATATCAAGATTCAAAGTCAAAATAGGATATCCTTATAACTATTGATATGAAAAGTGTACATCAAACTAATAAGAGTTCATGTGAGATTATAAGAGAAATGCCTAGAAATTATATGATCACATTACCTCCTATGTATCCTATACATATATCGAAATACTTTTGTGCATATCATATAATGCACTAACATACATATAATTTTTGGGATTTAAAGAACCAAATACAAAGTATCATTGATAGGAGTGATCCTACAATATATAAATCAAACAAGAAACCCACTCACACTTTGATGGAATCTCCCAAAGAACAAGTACTAATTTTTTATTTTTTTTTAAAAAGGAAAATCTAAAACAAGAAAGGTTACCAAACACAAAATCAAAGCAATAAAGGTTATACAAGGATCAAGATGAAACATGAATATTTTACATAGAATATTTACAAAGGGAATATTTAGATAAACAAATATAAAAAATTGAAAAGGATCAATTAAATAAAGATTAGTTGCAAAATAAAACTGAAAATAAGCAAAAAAAACCATCTTTAGAAATGGTTTCTCATGAAGGAAGTTCAAAATAAATATGTTCCTAAAAAGACTAATGTTACCAAAGTGGTTTTTAAGGATTTAAACACTATATATACTTCATGCATAAAATAAAATTATAAGGCCAACACTATAAAATCAATTATTACATCTCCAAGTCAATAATTCAAAGCAAAAATGATTTATCTTGCTTGTATTCAAGTAGTGATATCTAATTATTTTCCAATTCTGAATGATATGAAAGACCATCAAATTATGACCATACTCAAAAAAAAAAAAAAAAAATCTAATCAAATAATTCCAATATATGGTGTATTTGGTTTTTCATATACATATGAAAAAGATGATAAGAGTAATGTATCACAATTTCAAGGCTAATAGGATGATTATGATTATGATTATGATTATGATTATGATTATGATTATGATTATGATTATGATCATGATCATGATTATGATTATGATCATGATTATGATTATGATTATGATTATGATTATGATTATGATTATGATTATGATTATGATTATGATTATTATAATTTTAAAGATTTTTTCAATGAATAAAAAATTAATCAAATCAATGATTTTACAAATAATGACATAGTGAAGGATTCAACATATGATTGACATGAGTGGTGTTATACCTCTACTTGCTCATAAAAAGTGGACATTTTTGTATTTGATATAGGACCTACATGGGGGAATTTCATTAATGGGATCATTTATTTACATGATAAAATGACATTTTACATATCTTCTTGATGTTTTCTTAATTTTAATATCCATTCCATTCTTCTATCTTTGCACACATGTTCTTACATAGACCTTTATTATATCCCTTGGTTTTGTTTTACTTGGACCTTTCCTTTTCATTATCTACCCTAATCGGAACATCCATCACACTCTTTTGTAAATAATTCTACTATCCAGAATTTATAACATGTCACTTGCTACATTGATATAGGAATTATACAACATAATTATGTGACTTTAATACATATGTATGATTTAGACTAGTTTTCACTTATCATATGTTCCTTCAATGTCATTAATTATCTTTCATGATAGGCTAGATATTTATTTATTATTATTTGTTATATTTTCTTAGTATTTTTGACATTTCAATGTGTCCATTACTTATGGTCCATGGCCCCATGTGTGTAATATTTGTTTATGTGACATTTGATAATGTCCAATTTCTTATGGCCCTTGGTCCTATGTGTATGATATTTTATCATTATGTGTGACATTTTAAATTTTCATTTAATTTTGGCCCTTGGCCCTATGTGTGTGATGTTTTATTATATGATCAACATTTTAACATGTCCTTTATATGTGTCCCTTGGACTTATATGTGATACTATGTGACATTGTGTTTTTTGCTTGTTGTGCTTATTTAGATTGATTAGCAATGGTATGATCCATATCATGCACTTTTATTGTGAATTAAACTTCAAATATGGTTACTTTATTATATGAATCATTGAAATATCTATCTAGGAATCATACTTGTATGCCATACATTTCATATGTTACATACATAATTCAATGCCAATTACATATACTATGTTAATATATTCTCCACGTGTTTATATAATGCTACAAGATTTTATCTTTATCACAATATAAAATTAACTCTTTGATTGGTATGAGTGATTTTCATGGTATATAATTCATCTTAAAAGGGGGCATCACAATAGACTTGTATTAATGATCCAAGCCTCAATTAATAGAAAAAAATAAGATTTCGTAAAAATTACAGGTTTTAAAGACTTAAAATATAAGTTCTAAAGACTCAAAATAATTCAAAAATCAATTGTTATTACAAAACATAGGTTTCTAAGATTCAAATTAATTTTAAAATCAGATTCCAAGACTCAAATTCAAAGTTTCAAATATTAAAATTAATTCATAAATTAGATATATGATAGAAGTTGTCATATTAAATACATATTATGGGGGCATATGATATGCATATGCACTCACCTTATAGAAACCCAAATTATTGATTCATACACACTTGAATGCATATGGAATCATAAATGTATAATAGTTAAAAATCAAATTATATGCTTCAAATATAATTACAATTGATCATATAGATGTGTAATATTCGATGTCATTTGGCATATATTTAAAAACGCATAATATTGGTTCATGCACATATACAACACATTAATATTTTAGAATTATAAGGAAAAAAATTGTTTCAATTGAAACCTATTGGCATGGAGGTTAGGATGGGGGCGTGGATATTAGTAATTATCTTTTAATCATTAAAGTATAATCTAGATCTATTTATAATGGTGTTATTCATTCCATTATATGTAATGTTCATTAAATTTTAGTGACACATAATAGCATTATAACTAATTCTAATTAACATATCGTGTGGTTCTATATATTTTTATGGGTTATGTATATTTGATTCTAGTGACACTCAACAACCTTGATATCACTTTTATTGAACCCATCCTAGTTCTACTTTATTTTGGATTAAAACATTGGGTAATTTTATCCATTCATTAGAGTTAGTGTATGCATCTTTCCAATTCAAGGAATTTATTAGCTATTAAAATTTGGGATTTGATCACTCTCAATTCACTAATGGTTTAGCATAAGGAACCATCTATCTAAGTGATTCAATAATGGGGACATGTTTGTTCAATGTTTAAGCATCTTTTATAGCTTATGTAGAAATTTTATTTCATATCAATATAGGTGTACTCTTTCCTTGATATATTTTCAATTTTTTAATTTTAGATTTTCATAATTTTTTTAAATTTCAAATTTTAGAAATGACTACTTCACATTAGGTATACCTATTTTACTCAACTCTATTACTCACATTAGGTATACCTATCTTGAACTCTATTTTACTCAATCACATTAGGTATACCTCTTTATGATCTCAATAACCTAAAAAATTTGATTTACTTAATAAAATTAAAACACTCATACACCACTATCTCAAGTTTTGGAAGATCCTTAGTCACTTAAACAAACTTATAGATGACCATCTGCTTGTGTGTATTCATTTAGAATGGTCTGCAATCTTGGAAGTAAACATTGAACATATTTATGGTAATTATTAGTAACCAATCTCATTAAAATTTAGTTATAATCTTAAACAATGTTGAATTCCCATTTTCATATTGATTTAAACCTGTGTCTTCTATCCATCATCACTATCTAAGACAATCTCTTCAAGAAGATAATTGTAGGTGTCAATGAAGGGGTTTGACTATGTTTGAGGAATTTATTGATCTCCAAAACCAATCTTAAAATTTTTAAATGAATTATTCATTTTTGTTGATATCCTAATACCCTCTCAATTTATTAAAAATCTAAACTCCACCAACATCATTATCCAAGGCAAATTCTTCAATAGGTGGTTGTTGGTGATTCTTTTGAGTGTTTGAGTATGTAGTTTTAAGTTGGCATTCTAAAATAGGTCATTGATCATCCAAAAGTGACTAATTATCATTATATGTCTCTTATTATTTCATTTCAATCTCAATATAGCATTTTCAAATCATCTTACCACCTCTACCTTCGTTGTCTCCCTACATAATCCTATAGGCGCATTAGGCTTCTTAACTCAGTCCCTTGACTTATAAGTACTTAAATGTTCTCATGATTTTATGACACTTCATACCTGTAATGTATATGTTCTCATTATTTTGTTTCTTGTTTTGAAAATAATATGCCTAAGTCCACAATGAAGACCTACAGGTCTAGGGCATGTAGGTTTCTTCTACCTTCATAGGCTACTACGAGAGCACTCTTTGACTTTTTTAACTTATTGACACTATCAACTTGATAACACTCCCTATTCATCCTTTCAATGGCTCAAGGAAATTATGACTAAGCATCATATAATCTTACACTTACTTGATTGGTTTGTATGAACTTTATACACAACTAACCTATACACATGGTCTGCGTATTGAGAGTTGAGTCCCTTGATGATGTTATAAGATCTTAACAAGGTTAGTGAGTGTTTTATGAGTTTCTTGGACACATATTCATGATAAAAAAACCCTCACCATGGATTGAAAAAATTTAAAGCAATATCTTTCAACTATTGTACATAGACAACTCTAAATGTTCAATTTTAAAACTAAGAGCACAATGGCACTTAGAGAATAATATAGACAACATTAAAATATTGGAGAACCTTTGAATGAAATGAAAATATTAATAACATTTTAAACCAATTTTTGAAATCAAATTAACCTTGTATAAACTATGGAACAATGGAGAACATTAACAATCACTTGAACCATATAAAAATATCACTTTCTTTGTCAAAATATCTCCCACACATGTCATCCTGATGAATGAAAATGTGAGGTGTTTTTGGATACCTATGATGAAATTTTCCAAATATTTTCATGTAGCCATCAGATCATACTTTCCATTGGATTCACACAAAACTCAACCTTTCAGGATTTGAGCCTTCAAAAAGTAGTGTAGATCCTTAGCAATTATTCATAAAGATAAGGTCTCAATATAATAAAAAAATTCAATAATTAGAATCCCATATAGGTACCAAATTTTTTATAAAATATTATCCCCCAACTCTACTTGAACGGCCTATACCATGCAATTGAAAATGGCTTTCATGAGTTTGTGAATAGAGTGATGGAGGAGAGAAATATATTTATGAAATTATTGTAATTTAAACTTCTTCCCATTATTTTTTATTACCTTTATAATCTCAAAGGACACCTCTACAATTTTTTTACTTGCAAATGAATTCAACAAGTTTGTACAATTCTCTTAACTCCTATCTTTGGCATTGAAACTCAAGATTATAACCTTTATCTAACTTTATGATAAGTGTGGTAGTTTTTTAACTGATAAAAGGTCTTTGGAAGGTGTATTTTACTAATTCACCACTTAGGTTTATTTTACATACATTGGAGTTAGCCAAAAATCATTTTCCCTTCATTTTCACTACAGTAAAGTTTACAATGTACCTTAAACATTCCAAAACATCATGAAATGTTATTAGAAGATGATTAATACATTAAATTAAATTTATGAAATATTAAAAACCTATTACATCTCTTTACCAAGCCTTATCTCTCTATGACATGTCTAGACTATTCTATGACCAAAATAAGACATTACCTTAACTTGTCCAAACTAACCTTAAAAAATGAGAATAAGATTTTATGAAGAATTTTAGGGACCATGTAAGGAATGAAAAGACCACATGACAATCCTATGAAATCTTCAATTTATAAAGGAATACAAATTTTGACTTGGGGTCAACATTTTGGCGATTCATAGGGGTAGCATGCCTACAATGCTAAATGGACCAGTGGCCTTGTCCTTCCATTGGGAAATGGAGTCACTTGAAACTATATTCAAACCTGACTAGACCTTTAATATGAGACAATAATTTTATTTTACCTTCAAAACACACAAAACAAAAATAACACACATAAAGCAAAGCAACAAGAATCACACATGCATTATCAAGCACTTCAAAAATACAATAAAAACATAGAAAAACTAACTATATACAACTAACCTAAAAAAATTCTTCTTCCTGTATCAAATGGGAAGCTTGTACAATATATTTATCCATAAAATTAAGGATGGCATGAACAAATTTATCTCTTGAGCCTTGCCCTTGATGTCTTCATCTTCTTTATGCTTGCCAATCTTCTTGGCATGATATCAAATGAAACAATGGAAAATGCAAACCAATCAACTATGAAGGTTAATTAATTTTGTGTTTCAAAAATATTTTCATGAAATATCTTGATGTTTTTTCTTATCTTAATCATGACCATCTCTTTACTGATAAGATCATCCTCAAACATGACCACCTCTTGGCTTATAGGATCACCCTCAAACATGGTACATTAGAGGTTGTCATATTATCCTTTAAGAGGCAAGGTGTCTTTAAGAACATCTTTAAACTAACCAACAAGAGGTGTAGACCCTTAGATTTCCTTACAATAATCATAAATATCCTTAAAATTCTACCATAAGTCATCTTGTCCTATGGAGTTAGTATCAAATTTGTCTTCTATTGGTTTTTCAAATTCAATATCTTGATCATGCTCATGAGTCTCAACCAACTAAGTCAATGTGATGTTCCTATTCAAAGCCTTGTTTTTTATGTCCTGATCAACCTATTTAATGGATCATGAAAGGTCTTGGGAATGGAGGGAGGTTCTTTAATGGGTTTATATTACTTCACAAGAGTTGGCATGGTATAAATAGGAACCATAGTCCAAGAAGACCTCTAAGATGATGAGATCTTGCTTTTTTGAGGAGGGATAGGTGTAGCTTGAGGAAGACTTGGATTCCAAGAGGAGGAATAGGAATAAGAGATGATGGTTGAGGTTTTTTATATGACATAGTATCTAATTTTTGAAAAACACCATCAAAGTCATCTCTAAGAGTATATTTATTCTCCCACCTCTCTAATCGATATATCCACCATTGGATACAAATTCTCATTTCATAAAATTCATCATTGATGGAACATTGGGTTTACTCTTCAACTAACTTCCACATAATCATCAAATTTTGAATTGAATCTCTCATCCTCTCTATGAGATGAATAGGTATCACATCAAGTTATTTATCCCATGTAATCATCACCTCTTCTAATTTAGTATATTTGGCTTAAGTGACAACAAGGATTTGGCTTGAGATGGAATTGATGTAGGAAAATAAGAGTTTAACTAATGCAAGTCATGGTAAGGTTGTTGAGGTGTATAATTATAAATATATGATGAGAATGTAGGAAAAACATAAGATTAATATGAATCATGAAAAGGATAATAAGAATAAAAGTTTTGTTGATATGGATCATAGGGATGGTAGGAGTTATGTTAAGGATGATAAGAAGGTACATCTTCTTCAACAAAATTTTCATTTTCATGATAGCCTTCTTGAGGCTCGTAAAAAAATGGTTCTCAATAACATTATGATCATGTAGAGGGATAATGGGATTACCATAGGGTTTACATGACTCATAAGGAAGATAAAAATGTTGATATAGATGATGACGCACATAGTTAGGGTCATGACAAGGTTGATAAGGAGGTATAAACTATAAGTTCTCTTCATACCTAGCCATCCCAACTTCATGAGTCAAAATAAAACATAATACATTATAAAATAATTTTCACAATAAGTATCTTGGCTACTAGAACCATTTGATTACATTCAGAGTCACCATTGGTGTTTGTTGAATGCCTCTAAAGGATGATTGGTGGAAGAACACACCAAGAATTATTCCACAACTTTAGTCCCACCAGGTGTTCTAGAACTATTATCACTCAATTTTCCACCCTTGGAGAGGTAGTTAAAACCTAATCCAATTGAGTGAAACAATGGGATTACCCATAGATCTATGGGTTTTTTATAGTAGGGGTAAACCTCTAGATTGTAGAGCTAGCTCCCTTGATATGTCTATTCAAGATCATCACCTATGTTACTAACTTGTTAATATGAAAATGGAGATAGAAACATAAAAAAAACCTAACCTAATTAGGTGTTGCACCAAATGTAAATTTATCACTACCAACCAATTGTAATTTCACTTCAAACAAGAGCCTAACCTATAGATGACACTAATCCAAATATGCCTTTCTACATTAGTATTTCTCATGGAGGTTTTTGAAGAAATATTGAGCTAGGAGGAATAAACAAGAGGTCATGACATGACACTCATGAAGAGACAAATCACTAAAATCATATACAATTCATGTTAACACTTCAATAGACCTAAAAAAAGACTTTCAAAACCGAATATGAAAGTTATTAAGGACATGTTAAGGAAGTAAATCTATCACTTAGCAAAATCAACTAGTCTAACATGCACATTGAAATAGACCATAGAGAAGGTAAAATTAAATGGTTATTCATTTATCAAAGGTTGAAAATAGTCAAGGATTCACCATAACTAGGTGGAGTATCATTACAAAATTAGCTAATTAAGGCTTAATATATATCACAAGTGAGAGACAAGAAGAGAAGGGCATATGATAGAGAGAGTTGAAAAGTGTCCCATGACTTAAAATTAAAAGAGGAGTTATGAAATTACCTCAATAGGTATAAAATTCCATGTGTAGCTCCTATGAACATGTTCCAACCCTCCAAGTGGCATAGGAATTAGAATGCTTACTTGACACCTTGACTACCTCTCTAAAACTGCCATTTATTTTGGCTTATTGAATGATAAATGGCCTTCTTGATGTTTAGATGAGGTCATATTACATCTTTACTCTATAGACACCTCTCAAATGATCTCCTTAGGTTCTCTTTGACACATCACTTACTCCTCTTATTAGGTGTCTAGAGGACTCTTCATCTCCTTATGTTAATCTTGTACACAAGTATTAAAATTTGAATTATTCTTTAGCTCATCCCATATTCATGGATAACCTATTAAAATCATATTAGATCTTTAACAATTTATTTTGAGGTCTTAAACTAACCCTAAGATTTCATTCTCTATTAAAAACTCCAATTAGGCCTCATTATTTATACCCCTAAAATCATGCAAACCTCCTTATGTAGAGAAAATTATGGATGGAACTGAGAATTTGAAGGCATATTATATGACCCAATATGGACTTAAATATTCATGTTAAATTTTAGAATCATAAAAAGAGTAGAGATATCATTTTTCTACTTTTCTCTCCTAACTAGGTTTCAATTAGGCCTCCTTGCTTAGAGATTAAAAATGACACTATAGGATTCCACACGTGTGAAACCACAAATAAATGTTTAATTTATTTAGGTAACATCTTCCCCATTATCCATGTCAATTTTAGAGAACCTTGTACATACTTCTCCAATAACTAAAAATAGTCTTTCATGGCCTATTTTGTATAGTTCTATACCTACAAGTGCAAACCAATGGCATGGAGTGATGCTCAAGAGTGTTGTGGAAATTTTTAGGTCATTTAATAGTTTTTCCAATCCATCTTGAGTTATATAAACTCATTTCTCTCTCATCTGGTCATTTTGGCTCTTCGAGGTAGCCTAAAAGTGCCTCAAGATCCTAATAATTATTCATACAGCACAAGGCACCAACACTCCAACTAATTCCATAAAATTTAATTACAACATGATATCTAAATTAATCTAGGATCCCAAGGTCCCATGAAATATCTTTTTACTATACTAGGTACAAGAAGATAACCTCTTGGGTTACTAGTAGGCATTTCATGAGGGCTAAGATAGAAATGAGATCTATGTGTAGCATCTTAAAGTTTGTTATGAATTTGAGAATTTTAGGGAGGTCAATGAAAAACTCATTAAATTTTCCCTATGGATTTATAACCCTTATACCTCTATTATATCAATTGTAATCTAATTAGTTGAGCTTAGGGTTCTTAAGCCAACTTGCTCAACTTACCCTAGCTGACTATATTTCTCCATTTCCCTCATTGTCAGGGATCTAGGTCCTCATTAAAATTTTATATAGAGCCATCACCATCTCTTGAGGTTTTATCTAGTCTCAAATTCAGTCCAACTTAGTATTTCCTCAACTGGCTACCTTGTACGTCAACATATGTAATTATGCCTATGTATGACTCATTAGGATTGTCATGATTTCCATTCTTTGTTGTCTATGTATAACTATTTGTGAGTTTATATGATAATTATGAAACCATTTTCATGTCTCACCTATTTTATTTCCTCATTTCTCTATTCAAAAAAATAGTTCTCTTTGCTAACCAGGCAGGCTTCTGTCTTGTGTTCACTGAGTAGGCAGAGTCTTGAACTCTATTTTTCTCAATCACATTGGGAATACCTCCTTATAATCTCAATGAATTGGTAAATTTGAGTTCCTTCATAACCTTTAAACACTCATACTGTCAGGATCCTACTCCTCAATAAGAGTATATATAATTACCTCTTGTATAAACAACTAAACACGGAATTTAACCAGAATGAATAAGTAACTAGAATTATGAAACAACATAGAATATGAGAGATAATACACAATTATATTAATACTTATCCAGAAGGGAATACAATAAAGAAGATGCCACTTCTTCTCCACACCTTTCAGAAGCTTCCCACACCTCAAGTGTTCACCATTAATTCTCCTCCAATAGTTCACTCTCTCAATCATGGCCCCAGCAATCAACTCAAACACAGAGTTGTTGTTCACCTCCACCAGTGAGTAACAATGCTACCAATACACCAAGTACACAACCATACTCCAAGTAGATCTCCATTTCCTTACTGCCACCTGCAAATAAATAGACCTTACTTACCATGTAGATGTCTCTACACCCTGAAAAACCCTTGTCTTTGCCTCACCAAGTCCTCATGATTCTTCAACCAGTACCCTGGTGGATCTTCTAGTAGAACTTGCACAACCTGTAACTCTCCCTGATCATACACACTCAACACCCCTTTGGAACTAGGAGGAACACACCTTGCTCTCTTCCCTCTAAAGGAGCTAATATTTGCTCTCTTACTCTCTAGCACAACTTTACAATACAGCCCATGAGTCTATTATATAGATCTCATGCATACAATAATTAGAATTTCTTAATTAAAATAATTAGACTCGTAACTCCAAGACTAAATTAAGTCTTTACATGTAAACTGATTGTCCAAAAATAGACCAGTCTAAAACCCGCATGCAAACTGTATGCACACATAGGTTGCCGATGTTGGCTCCTTTCTGACTGATGTTGGCCGACTTATAACCAACATTAGTTGCTTTTGCACTGTAGTATGACCGACATCGATTGGCCTAACCGATGCCGGTTCCTCTATAACTCACTCTGCAACTCGCTTTGCAACTCAGAAACCCAGTAACCTCCTCCATGTTTGCATCAGTGAAGCTTTTAGCTCCACAACCTAACAATCTCCCACTTGGAGATAAACAGTTGCACATGTACCTATACCTGTACACCATCTAATTTGTTTCCTGGCTTGTATCCCTCTTCAAACTCAATCTTGAAGACCAACCACCACACAACCTGTGATGCATCACATGTCATCTAAGTAACCTGCCACATCCAAACTTACATATCCATGTAGCGATGTCCTTAACCTTGCATAGCATGAATCCCTACTACTGATCCATCTCAGATACATGAGAATCCACCTTCCCCAAATTGGATTCAAACTCTCTGACAACTCCCACTGCTTGGGAAAACTCAGGTCTACACCAAACCTTCTATGATTTCAAACACTATTTTAAGCTCAGCTTGAACCGTCTATCCCTTGGTGTGCTTACTAGTTCTGCACCCTGCGTATTGAACCCTGAAAACACCTTCTTCACATCAACTCCCACTGGAGACAAAATCAACCTGTGATCTTCCATGTCTCTTATGCCAAATAATTTTGCTGCTCCCAAATTCTTCATGACATACCTCTGAACTAACCTTACCCTTAGCTCAACAACTCCCTGTATGTACAAACCTACTCCAAGCATACCATCCACATATAGTAACAGAATAATGTCGTGACCATCATCCACCCTAGTAAGACAAACACAATGATTACACTAATATTGACTAAAGCCCTACTTTGTCATCCACCTGTCAAACCTGTACCACTATCCTGCAGATTCCTCAAGACCATATACCCTAGCCTTCTATCTCACGTATCCATCCACTCTCTTCTCTAACTTGGGAATCCATTCATCTTTTAGTGCTTTCATCCTTGCTGGAAAATCTACCAAATATCCCACTTGGTTCTCTTCTAAAGAATTCATGCCATGCTCCCACTGTTTCCTGGATTCTACTTGCATTGCCTTTTCACATCTTCCTAGTTTTTGACCACCAGTAAGCAACAAGTAAGAAGGTGAAAAATGAATATGAGGTTTACTTACCCTTTTAGTCATCCATATGAGCGTTTGAGACTCCTTGATAGCTTACTGTCCACCCAACATATGTTTCAGTGACTGATCTTGGCCATCTCCCAATCTGCACCTGACCAACATCAGTTCCCTATGACTGACCCTTACTACCAACATCAGTTCTCCTTGACCGACGCCGATGTCCCTTCTACTGACATCAGTTCCTATCTGACCGACATCAATTCTTGATGCCTAACACCACTGACTCTACTGATCTACACATGACCAACATCGGTGCCTGTCTATTCGACGTCGATTCCTCCTGATCGATGCTGATACTTGTGTTTGCCTATGAGTGATGAATTTTTACCCGTGAGCTCCTTTTGGGTCAAACCCTTGTCCATATTGACACAGCCTTGCTCAGAATAATTTAGTCCCCTCAGATAATCTCTATCTGTCATCTCCTCCATGAACACCAAGGCTTTCCAGCTCTTAAGTTTGTCAAAGATATATGTCTTCCACTTAAGAACATGCATTCCCTTCTTACATATGTAACCAAGCCTACAAAGCCACATCTCTGCAACAGAAGGTGAATCAGTAATATAAGTAGATAGATAAAGGATACATACTTTTTTACCACTATCTAATTCAAGTGCATCCACTGTGAGAGTTACTATGCATCTCTCATCACCTAACTTTCCTGAAGAAATTAGACTCATCTCCAAGACTGGTACCTACATGACCTCATTCAACACCCATGTGTTATCTATCTACAATTTCAGCTTAACTTCCCCTTTGCCAACCATTTGAGAAGGCTCACCAGCTCCTTAATAAATCTCTCCAAAGTCTCCAAAGACATACCCATGAAAAGATGTTCTATTTTGGGCTACATGGAAAGAGGCAAAAGAATCTATAAACCAAGATTCTACTTCATCCAGAGCATCCTATGCTACATCACCTGTAATATTTGCTTCTTCTTTTCTTTCATGCTGATCTTCTACCAACCAACAATCTTTCTTTACCTGCTCTTTCTTTCCATCAATCTGACCATTCGTGCTATTCAGTTTCTCCATTCATAGCTTACTTTCTTCTGCCATTGCTATACTCCCACTCAATCTGAAACCCCTGAGAGTGACCTTTAATCAACAAACACTAACCAGATCTAATATAACTTGTTAGTAACTTAACCACCTTCTGATACCAACTTGCCAAGATTGGTACCAACCTGATCAACCTGCTCAACCTAGCTCTGATACCAACTGTCATGATCCTAATCCTTAATAAGAGTATATATGATTACCTCTTGTATAAACAACTAAACACAGAATTTAACTAGAATGAATAATTAACTATAATTATGAAACAACACAGAATATGAGAGACAATACACAATTATATTAATACTTATCCAAAAGGGAATACAATAAAGAAGATGCCACTTCTTCTCCACACCTTTTAGAAGCTTCCCACACCTCAAGTGTTCACTAATAATTCTCCTCCAATAGTTCATTCTCTCAATCATGGTCCCAACAATCAACTCAAACACAAAGATGTTGTTCACCTCCACCAGTCAGTAACAATGCTACCAATACACCAAGTACACAACCATACTCCAAGTAAATCTCCCTTTCCTTACTACCACCTGTAAATCAATAGACCTTACTTACCATGTAAATGTCTCTACACCCTGAAGAACCCTTGTCCTTGCCTCACCAAGTCCTCATGATTCTTCAACTAGTACCCCGGTGGATCTTCTAGTAGAACTTACACAACTTGTAACTCTCCCTGATCATACACACTCAGCACCCCTCTAGAACTAGGAGGAACACACCTTGCTCTCTTCCCTCTGAAGGAGCTAATATTTGCTCTCTTACTCTCTAGCATAACTTTACAATACAGCCCATGAGTCTATTATATAGATCTCATGCATACAATAATTAGACTTTCTTAATTACAATAATTAGACTCACAACTCCAAGACTAAATTAAGTCTTTACATGCAAACTGAATACCCAAAAATAAACCAATCTAGAACCTGAATGCAAACTGCATGCACACACAGGTTACCGATGTCGGCTCCTTTCTGACTGATGTCGGCTGACTTATAATTGATGTCAGTTGCTTTTGCATTATAGTATGACCAACGTCAGTTGGCCTGACCGATGCTAGTTCCTCTGCAACTCGCTCTACAACTCAACAACCTAGTAACCTCCTCCATGTTTGCATCAGTGAAGCTTTTAGCTCCACAACCTAACAATATCCCACTTGGAGATAAACAGCTACACCTGTACCTATACCTGTACACTGTCTAATTTGTTTCCTAGCTTGTATCCCTCTTTAAGCTCAATCTTGAAGACCAACCACCACACAACCTATGATGCATCACCTGTCATCTAAGTAACCTACCACATCTGAACCTACATATCCATGTAGTGAAGTACTTAACCCTGCATAACATGAATCCCTACTACTGATCCCTCTCAGATACCCGAGAATCGACCTTCCCCAAATTGGCTCCAAACTCTCTAACAAATCCCACTGCTTGGGAAAAATTAGGTTTACACCAGACCTTATATGATTTCGAACATTGTTCTAAGCTTAGCTTAAACTATCTAGCCCTTGGTGTACTTACCGCTTCTATACCCTACATATTGAACCCCACCAACACCTTCTTCACATCAACTCCCACTAGAGACAAAATCAACCTATGATTTTCCATGTCTCTTATGCCAAAGAATTTTATTGCTCCCAAATTCTTCATGACATACCTCTGAACTAACCTTACCCTTAGCTCAGTAACTCCCTATATGTACAAACCTACTCCAAGCATACCATCCACATATAATAATGGGATAATGTCGTGACCATCATCGACCCTAGTAAGAGAAACACAATGATTACACTGACATTGACTAAAGCCCTACTTTGTCATCCACCTGTCAAACCTATACCACTATCCTGCAGCTTCCTCAAGACTATATACCCTAGCCTTCTATCTCACGTATCCATCCACTCTCTTCTTTAACCTGGGAATCCATTCATCTTTCAGAGCTTTCATCCCCACTGGAAACTCTACCAAATCTCCTACTTGGTTCTCTTCTGAAGAATTCATGCCATGCTCCCACTGTTTCCTAGATTCTACCTGCATTGCCTCTTCACATCTTCCTGGTTCTTGACCATCAGTAAGCAACAAGTAAGAAGGTGAACAATGAATATGAGGTTCACTTACCCTTTCAGTCCTCCATATGGGCATTTGAGACTCCTTGATAGCTTGTTATCTGCCCAACATCTGTTTTAGTGACCAATCTCAGCCATTTCCCAATCTTCACCTGACCGACATCGATTCCCTATGACTGACCCTTACTATCGACATCAGTTCTCCCTGACCGACGTCGATGTCCCTTCTACTGACATCAGTTCCTATCTGACCAATGTCAGTTCCTAATGCCTAACACCACTGACTCTGCTGATCTGCACATGATCGACATTGGTGCCTATTTATTTGACGTCGATTCCTCCTGACCAATGCCAGTGCCTGTGTTTGCCTATGAGTGATGACTTTTTACCTGTGAGCTCCTTTTGGGTTAAACCCTTATCCATATTAACATAGCCTTGCTTAGAATAATTTAGTTCCCTCAGCTGATCTCTATCTATCATCTCTTCCATGAACACTAAGGCTTTCCAGTTCTTAAGTTTGTCAAAGATATCTGTCTTCCACTTAAGAACATGCATTCCCTTCTTACATATATAACCAAGCCTACAAAGCCACATCTCTACAATAGAAGGTGAATTAGTAATATAAGTAGATAGATAAAGGATACCTACTTTCTTACCACCGTCTAATTCAAGTGCATCCGCTGTGAGAGTTACTGTGCATTTATCATCACCTAACTCTTCTGAAGAAATTAGACTCATCTCCAAGATTGGTACCTGCATGACCTCATTCAACACCTATGTGTTATCTATCTAAAATTTTAGCTTCACTTCCCCTTTGCCAACCATTTGACAAGGCTCACCAGCTCCTAAAAAATCTCTCCAAAGTCTCCAAAGACATACCCATGAAAAGATGCTTTATTTCAGGCTGCATGGAAAGAGGCAAAAGAATCTATAACCAAGATTCTACTTTATCTAGTGCATCCTGTGTTACATCACCTACAACATCTACTTCTTCATTTCTTTCATGCTGATCTTCTACCAACCAACAATCTTTCTTTACCTGCTCTTTCTTTCCATCAATCTGACCATTCGTGTTATTCAGTTTCTCCATTCGTAGCTTACTTTATTCTGCCATTGTTATACTCCCACTCAATTTGAAACCCCTGAGAGTGACCTATAATCAACAAACACTAACCAGATCTAATACAAACTGTTAGTAACTTAACCACCTTATGATACCAACTTGCCAAGATTGGTACCAACCTAGTTAACCTACTTAACCTGGCTCTAATACCAACTGTCAGGATCCTACTCCTCAATAAGAGTATATATGGTTACCTCTTGTATAAACAACTAAACATAGAATTTAACCAGAATGAATAAGTAACTAGAATTATGAAACAATACAAAATATGAGAGACAATACACAACTGTATTAATACTCATCCAAAAGGGAATACAATAAAGTAGATGCCACTTCTTCTCCACACCTTTCAGAAGCTTCCCACACCTCAAGTGTTCACCAGTAATTCTCCTCCAACAATTCACTCTCTCAATCACAATCCCAACAATCAACACAAACACAGAGTTGTTGTTCACCTCCACCAATTAGTAACAATGCTGCTAGTACACCAAGTACACAACTATACTCCAAGTAGATCTCCCTTTCTTTACTGCCACCTATAAATCAACAGACCTTACTTACCATGTAGATGTCTGTACACCTTGAATAACCCTTGTCCTTGCCTCACCAAGTCCTCATGATTCTTCAACCAGTACCCCGGTGGATCTTCTAGTAGAACTTGCACAACCTGCAACTCTCCTTGATCATACACACTCAACACCCCTTTAGAACTAGGAGGAACACACCTTGCTCTCTTCCCTCTGAAGGAGCTAATATTTTCTCTCTTACTCTCTAGCACAAATTTACAATACAGCCCATGAGTCTATTATATAGATCTCATGCATACAATAATTAGACTTTCTTAATTACAATAATTAGACTCGTAACTCCAAGACTAAATTAAGTCTTTACATGCAAACTGACTGTCCAAAAATAGACCAGTCTAGAACCCATATGCAAATTGCATGCACACACAGGTTGCTGATGTCGGCTTCTTTCTGACCAATGTCAACCGACTTATAACCGACATCGGTTGCTTCTGCACTGTAGTATGACTGACATCGGTTGGCTTGACCGACGCCGGTTCCTCTGCAACTCGCTCTGCAACTAAGCAACCCAACAACTTCCTCCATGTTTGTATCAGTGAAGCTTTTAGTTCCACAACCTAACACATACACCATTATCTTAGGTTTTGTAAGAACCATAGTCACTTAAACAGACCTACAGGTGACCATTTGCTTGTCTATATTCATTTCAAATGGTCTTTAATCTTGAAACCATACATTGAACTTTATTATGTAGCTTATCTTTAACTAGTCTCATTGAGAGTTATTTCTCATCTTCTACAATTTTTAATTCCCTTTTTCATATTAATTTAAACCCTCATCTTCTATCCATTAGCACTATCCAAGACAATCTCTTCAATAGGATGACTATAGGTGTCAATAAAGGGGTTTGACTATGCTTGAGGGATTTCTTGATCTCCAAAGCCAATATTCAAACTTTTCAATGACTATATTTCATTTTTTTGATATCATAATACCCTCTCAATGTCCTGAAACTCTAAACTCCACTAATATCATTATCCAATGCAAATTCTTCAATAGGTCATTGTAGGTGACTATTTTGAGAGTTTGAGTATGTAGTTTTGAGTTGGCCTTCTCAACTAGGTCATTGATCATTTTAATGTGACTAATACTCATTATAGGTATCTTCTCATTTTATTTTAATCTCTATATTGAATTTTCATATCATCTTACCACCTCTACCTTCATTATCTACCTACACATTCCTGTAGGTGTATTACGCTTCTTAGTTCGGTCCCTTGACATGAAAGCACTTATGTTTTCACAAGTTTGTGACACTTCCTACCTGTAATGTATGGAGATTCTTTTTGTTTTTTCTTGTTTTTTAAAATAGTATGCCTAAGTCTATAATGAGGGTCTATAGGTCTAGGGCATGTAGGTCTCTTGTTCCTTCATAGGCTACTAAGAGAGCACTCCTTTACTTTTTTAACTTCTTGACACTATCAAATTTATAACACTCCCCTTTCATCCTTTTAATGGCTCACATAACTTATGAATAATCATCATATCATCTTCCACTTACCTAATTGGTATGTATGAACTATATACCCAGCCAACAAATACATAAGGTCTATGTGTTAAGAGTTGAGTCCATTGATTCTGTTATAATATATTAACAAGGTAAATGAGTGTCTTATGATTTTATTGGCCACATATAAATTTCTAAAACACCATCACCATGGATTGAAAAAAATGAAAACAAGATCTTTAAACTACTATACATAGGAAGCTCCAAATGTTTAGTCTTAACAAATTAGGAGCACAATGGCACTTAGAGAATAGTACAGACAACATTCAAAGATTGGATAAAATTTTACTAAAAGGAAAATATGGATAACATGTTCAACCAAAGTTTTAATTCAAATTAACTCGGTATAAACTCAAGAATAATGGAAAATACTTACAATCACTTGAACCATGCAAAAGAGTCACTTTATTTGTCAAAATATCTCCCACACATGCCAACATGATTAATAAACATACGAGGTGGTTATCTAAACCTCTAAGGACATTTTATAATTTTTTCATGCAACAATGAGCTCATAGTTTACATTTGAGTTGCAAAAAACTCATCTTTTGGGGATTTGAGCCTTTAAAAATTAGTCTAACTCCTTAACAATTATTCATAAATATAAGGAACTTAATCCAATTACCTAAGCCACAAATTGGAATCCCATAGGGGCCCCAAACTCTAGATTAAATCTTATTCCACATCTCTACCTACATGACCTATACCATGTAATTGAAAATGACATTCATGAGTTTGTGAATGGAATGATGGAGGAGAGAGATTTATGAAAATATTGGACTTGAAACTTCTTCCTATGCTTTTCTATGACTTTTAGAAGCTCAAAGGACACCTCTACAACATTTTTACCTACAAATTACTTCAACAAGTCCATGTAAGTCTCTTAGCTCCTCTCTTTCGTGTTAAAACTCAATATTCTAACCTTTGTCTAAAATTTTGATAGGTTTGTCAGTTGTTTAAATTTTCCAAGGTGTTTTGAAGGTGTCTTATATGAATTTATGACTTAAGGAGCTTTGGCATATGCTATAATTAACCAAAAATAACTTTTCCTTCATTTTCACTACCTTAAAGTTTAAAAATGTACCTTAAAAATTCCAAAACATAATGAAATGTTATTATAAGATGATTAATTTATCAAATTATTTTGATAAAATCTTAACAACTGATGACACCTCTTGACCAAGCCTTATCTCTCCATGACATGTCTAGACCACTCTATGACCAAAATAAGTCATTACCTTAACTTCTCCAAGTTAACCTTAAACAATGATAATAAGGTTTTATGAAGACTTTTAGAGACCATATAATGCATGACAATACCACATGACAATCCTATGAAAGCTTAAATTTAGAGGGGATGACCAATTTTGACTTGGGGTCAAAATTTGGTCAACAATTAAATAAAGGAAAATTTTAAAAGGTTTGACTATAACTATAAATCAAAAGTCATTCATTGATCTTAACTTGAAACTATTTATTGATAGCTTATATGCTATTATAAATTGATAAAAATATCCCTATTCTTCCCAAATTAAATATCATCCCAAGCTAAGTCTAAAGCATCTCAAATCTAGTTAAGAGTTATCATTGTTAAGTATCAAAGAATAATTTATAGTTTTATACATATATTCAAGGAGCACAATTACATAATCCCTCTATATTCAAGGAGAAAAATTGCATAATCCCTCTAGGTGGGAGAACTACATGTGGCTTTATTCCCTCTATAGTGTATCTAGATACATAAGAAGTGGTCAATCATCAAGGTGGTGATTACAGTCAACTTAACCCACTACACTCCCCCTCTCTTTTTTATAGGTTTCTATCTCTCACAAGACCCATAGAGTTTCCTAAGAAAAGATAAGTCAAATAATGACTTCCATGTGAAAATATCATAATTGAAATATATTGACCTAATAAATGGATAGGGATAAAAGGTATAATAGTCACAATTTTTGCACAATCAAAATGAGAATTTTTGTGGTCAACAAACATGATCAACCTGCATTATTTTCCATGGAGTGCAAACTTGTCAAAGAATATTCTCGAAGTCTACCTCTAGTTAGCCAAAAACCTAGATCTAAGCTAAGTTAATTTCTTTCTAGTGTTTAACACAAATAATAAGTTTCTATATTTGGAAATTTGTAATCATAATTGTTATAACTATATATCTTTAGCATTATAATTTTTATACATATTATACAAAATTTTATTGTTAAATTAAAAATAAGGTAAAAAAAATTAATTTGAGCTAAGCCTAGCCATAGTTTTATCTATTTTTCCTGCATAATTATTTGGGATAGTACATTGTGCACTTTTATTCACATTAATGAGGCTTGGATCATGTTTCTTTCCCAACTTAGATCTTGCATAGTTACATAATTTTAGGACATAATCACCCCAACCCTCTGATTCTTCAACAAGGAAGCATCATCTCCAACAAGTTGTAAGGCTAAAATGTCTTTCACCAACACATAAGTGTACTCCAATCCTTAATCTAATAATTTTAAAACTCATATTTCATATTTTACTTTGGACATTGAATAAACATTCACTATGGGTTTATATGGAGTAAAAATTTCATTAGAGATATCACCCATCAGTAAAAGTGTGTTCTACACGCCCAATTATATTTTATCATTTTAATCTATTGATTTCATGTATAGAATAAATGTGGGGAATTTTTAGATAATTAAATATTTTATTCATAAAAAGACAATGATAAGTTTAAAAAACATTTCCCATGCATGGCTTGATCAATTTAAAAATTTCCTAATTTTCCATCCTATTACTCTTGTGTGTTATCTTATGCTTAAACCCTTATGTTTTGATGTTAAACACATACAATAAACTCATTTTATATTTTAAATATACTAAATATTATGCATAAACATATCTATAATATTAGTTTATATTTCCTATAAATGTGTTAATTTTACCAATTATAGTCATTATCACCAATCGATAATGACATGTGTTAGTCTAAACTATCCCACTCCTTCCTATGAATATTTTATAAAATAAAACCCATCCTTAAAATCATCCCATAATTTAAAATTTTGGGTGTGTGATTAACTAAATTGGATCCATATATGAAGAGATCAAGGTCTTACTTAAATATGACTTGGTACTTATCTGATATACATTTATACGTTATTACATAATGATAAAATTTTCCCAATTTACATACCTATCAATAGGATAAGTCACAAAAAAAGTCTAAATCACTCAAAATATAACTCAAGTCAAGCATTAACAAGTATAAATATCAATAAATAAATGTATACACATATTAAAAAGGTGTAATTTTAAAATCACACTATATGAGAGAACTAATTTTGGATTGGTTTCCCTCCTTATAGTATTAAATGTGTAGGCAAAATATAATAATCAAATGATGATGATTAATTTTAGATCAACCGATTAAATTTCCCCCCTTTTTTAAGGTTTATATTCCTCACAAGCACATCTAGGGTTTCATGGAAAATAAGGCTAATTTATGGATTTATTCACTTTATTAGTGTTCAAGATTGAAAACACAGAACAAGAAAATATAATTTTAGGTGATTATATAGTCATTATGCCATTATTATTCACAATTTAACACCAACCAATAGGTCAATACTAACCAGTGATATTTACCCTATCTTGCATATTAACCACAACATAGACAATAGACTAGTTCTATACTTGGACTAATAATAAGTGTTATTATCCTTGATTTTCACTTCCAGAATGTAGTCACACTCAAATAGTTAGCTATAAAATCTTAGTATTACGACCTTTTTATTACTTTACATATTTATCATATTCATTTATCAAATCATAATAATTATTATCATTGTTTTACATTCACATGAATGCTTGAATGTCATGTCTATTGATTTAAATTTAATTTAAAATTTATATCTTAATTATATTAATCTTCACCCATGAATTTAAATTATGTAAAAGCATATTGATTAAATCCTACACATATCAAATATTTTACAACCTTAAGTTTTCCCTTAGGGTTTCATCCTTACAAGGCTTCAAATTTCAGCTATATATTTTATTTTTAGACCTAATTTCTAATTAACCCTTAAAAACATTATTTGTGACTATGTTGAATGAACATTATTGGTTAAAATTTTTAATTAAATTACTCTATTCATATTATTTTTCATGTATTGTGTGTATTATTTGGATCAATTTGTAATAAAATGGGTAACAAAGATCAAATCTAAATCCACTAATAAGGTTATAAATGAACAATCCCAAATCTTCCTCCAATCTTATTATTTTTATATTCAATACAAGATACATATTATTATCACTAGATGAAAAAAATTATGCATGACTAATCTTTTTCCTCCCCCCTCCCCCAATTTTTATAATGCTAACAATTATCGTTTTACTTCTAATATTTTCCCTCGGTTTATAATGGATCATGTGGTCCATGATATTATAACATGAAGGGGTAAGGTGACCCATCCAATAGTAAGAAGCAAAGTACCTTTTATGTATCCATCCTCAACTCCCACCACCACCTACTAAGAAATATAATCATCCTAAGGGGTATGACATCATGGATAAACACAAAAATACTAATGTGAAAATATCTCTATTAGAATTAATTCAAATAGTGTGTGTTTCTAAATATATACTCTATATAACATTATATGATATAACTTTAAAAAATGATGTAGAACCACCTTACATGACTTATATTATTAATAAACTATGATGGATGAAAGAAATCATTTGATTTTTTTAATATTATTTACTTCCTAATCACATTATATATCAACACTTGCCATTGTATATTCAATTTCAAGTACAAAATAATAGAGTCAAGTGAGTTTTAGTGGATAATGGATCAAGAATAAACATTTTTAATATCTAATTTTTTAAGCATATTGTATATTAAGGAAAAGGATATTAACTATTCAAAAATGAATATTCTATAATTTGACAACATTTCATGGAAATTATTAGGACATACTACACTACATAATATTATGGGACCTTGAATGATAGCCATAGTTGTCATGTCATGCCTAATGACATAAATTAGAATATTATATAATGGAGACCATTGATTCATGAGATGAATTGAATTCTTACTACCCTACATTCATGTCTAAATTTCAATTATCAATGTTATTTACATACATTCCATTTAGATCATGAGCTATTCAAGTATTTTACGTTAACCTGACCCCATTAAATTATTTGTATGAAACTATATCCTTAAGAATCAAATCCCATTAGACCCCCAACATATTGTTTATCTTATATTTTATAATATTCAATAGATATATCAACATGCTTTTTGTCTTAAATATTTACAAAAAATAAGATATATAAGATAGGAATTGGGGAAACATGCACAAGAGATTATTAACCCCATCCAAGAATCTAATAATAAAGGAAAAAATCTCTCAATTATAAAAAAAACAATAAAAATAAAGTGTAGACACATAAATATGCTCATAAGTGATTGATAATTCTAGTTTTTGACACATCCTAAACCATGTGACTTTCACTCAAATACACAACTCTTATTCCCAACTCCTTTAAGCCATTTATCTATATGCAAGTTTGAACCTCTATTTTTCATCATTAATACACATAATTTTCAAATTCAATCTCAAATTATTGTATATTACCCTCAGACTATCTCCAACTAATAATTTGTGTCCTTGATTTTTACGATAGGTCCATGCTAGGAAGATAGGTCTTTTGGATCATTTGCATCTTGTGCTAAATAATGGCTAGTTTTCAAAATTTTAATTATTATTTTAGTGTTTCCCCCACATTCCATAAATATGGCTAAATGGAATTATCAAAATGTTATCTTATAAATACAAATCAAAGGTTATTTATTATATCTAATCAATTCCTAACTTGGAACTACCTATTGAGAACTTACATATTGTTACGCATTGATAAAGTTTGTCCTATTATTCCCAAATTTAAGATCATTCAAAAGGAGAAGAAATGTGCCAAGTCAAAAACATCTCAAATAAAATCAATAGCTATCACTTTCAAGTATTAAAAACATATTTCTAGTTGCATACATATATTCAAGGACCATAATTATAGATATATTTATTGGTAGATGGTGGTGGGGGTTGAGGATGGATACATAAAGGTAATTTATTTTTTACTACTAGATGGGTCACTTTAACCCTTTTTGTTGTAATAACATGGACCACATAATCTAATATAAACTAAGGAAAAATATTATAAGTGGAATGATAATTTTTAGCATTCTAAAAATTGAGGGGGGTGAGGAATAAGATGAGTCATGCACAATTTTTTTCATCTAATGATAATAATATGTATTTTGTATTTGATATAAAAACAATAAGATTAGAGGAAGATTTAATATTGATAATTTATAACCTTATTATTGAATTTATATTTGATCTTTGCTACCAATTTTCTTACAATTTGATCTAAATAATATACACTATTGATGTAGAATAATATGAAAAGATTAATTTCATTGAAAGTGTTGACCAATAGTTTTCATTCAACATAGTCAAAAATAATTTTTTTAGGGATAAATTAGAAATTAGGTCTTAAAATAAAAACATATAGCTAAAATTTGAAGCCCTATAAGGATGAAACCCTAAGGGAAAACTTATGGTTTTAAAATACTTGATGTGTAGGAGTTCATAAATATGCTTTGCCCTAATTTGAATTCATAGGTGAAGATTAATATAATTAAGATATAAATTTTAAATTTAATTCGAATCAATAGACATGGTATTCAATAATTAATTTGAATGTAAAATAATTGTATTAATTCTTATGATTTGAAAAAATAATATGATAAATATGGAAAGTAATAAAGAGGTCATGATACTTAGATTTTCTAGTTAACTATCTGAGTGTGACTACATTTTAGAAGTGAAAATCAAGGATAAGAACACTTATGATCGGTCCAATTTTAGAACTAATATATTATCTATGTTTTTTTTTTAATTATGCAAGATAGGATAAATATCAATCATCAGTACTAACCTATTGATTGGTGTTAAATTGTGAAGAATAATGGAATAATGACTATATAGTCACCTAAAATTAACTTTTCTTATTCTATGTTTGCAATCTTGAACACTGATGATTTGAAAAAATCCATAAATTAGAATTTTTTCCTTAAAACCCTATTTGTTCTTATGATGGATATAAATCTAAAAATAAGGTAAATTTAATGGATATAAACCCTAGCAAGCATAAGCAACTATCCACATAAGCATGAAACACAAGAAAACATCACATATGTGGGAAACCTTCAAGGGAAGAAAACCCATTGATATATGCAAATGGAATATAGTCATATAATAAAAAGACCAAATTTAGTGAAGCACCAAATCCACATGGAGCACTAACCCCAAATAACCAAGCACCAACTTATCTAAGCTTTACCAAGAACCCAGTTTCAAGGAGGCACCAACCCCATAGATGACTCAGCACCAACTCAGCCACCTAATTTATTTGATCATATTCATAACATTATTTTTATCAACCAATTGATGATGAAAACCTCTTCATCTCTTCACACGCTTCTCCCTCAAACTATCTTATCGGCCTCTTCTCTCAACTAGGTCTCTTCAAGACTAATTGGGTCATATGACCTTGATATTCATGATTATAACTCCTATTTGATATTTAATTATAATATCTCTACACCCATATATTGGTCTATAATACCTCCTTATTTTATTCAATATTTTTTTTCATTCACTTCCACTACATATATTCAAATAGGCCTAAAATTTCCTTATATATATAATTCCTTGTTCATATGCCACTTAGTTAGCCACATAGCCTTAACCCCCTAAGTTAGCCATAAAATAGGTCTTAAGACATATTTTTTAAATTAATAAAATTATATTTGAGTCCATTTTGGTCTGACATGACTCAAGTAGGCCTCATTTCTCTTTTAAGTCCCATGGAGACCTAATTACATTAAGGTCTATCTCTTAATGCCAAAACTTGATTCTTTGGGCCCAGATGGATTTATCTAACACTTGAAAAAATTTAAACCAATTTTTAAATGAAATATTATTACCTCATATATGCACGTTTAGATCTAAATCCTTTTTTCATAACTTGAAACCTTCTTTAGGACAAATTGCCCTATTAGGCTTGTGTGCCTTACAAAACTATCTTTAAAGAATGAAGCTCAAACATACTTAAAAAACTAAAATATTATCAAATAAGTATATAAAAATATTATAAATGACCTCAAGGTAATAATAAAATTCATTGGACACTTCCACTCAGAAGATAAGGCTTTAAGAACACCTCTACAACTCACTCACTCAGAATTGCCAAATTACCTCAAAACATAGTCATTGTGACTTAGACCTCCAACACATGTATAGACATTTTAAATGACTTATAATTAATGTATATTATCCTATGATATAATTATAATATTATTGTATAAAAATATCATATGGTAAAATTTAAAATATTGGTATTATATACTAATCTCATGACCTTATATCTCACTGTCTCATCTCAACCAGATAGGTCAACATGTGAGAAAAAATTTCACAACACACATGACCTCAAAATATTATTAAAATAATTAAAATATATTAAAATTCCTTAAAAAAATTTCCATGAAATTGTTTTCATGATTATATCATGATAACACTTTCTAATTCATCTTCTCATTGTTGCTTGGGTTTTTCATTGTTTGCACATTTAGGCCTATTAGTGACTAGCTAACTTGGGTGACTAGTTTAGCACACTTTAGATCCATAAATATATATAAAAATTAGTGGAAATTAAAAATGAGTCCCTAAATTCTTTCTCCATCTATTTTATTAATATGTCTAATGCAACTCTTGACTTCTACAATAATTTATTTAGAAACAAGCCTGTAATTCAACATTTTCTCTCTCCTCTCTCTAACCAATACCACCTAGAGGTACCTAGGAGAGTCCAATACAAGATAAAATATATTAATTTATCATACCAATTTATTATGGGAACATTTTATTAACATCTTCAACATCAGGTCCTTATTAGGTTTCTAAGAGGGTTTAAACCTGTTTCTACTCTTAACCACCATTCATAAAGCATATCCCATCAATCCAAAAACTAATGTCTAGAATTTTGATTTAAGAACCTCACCCATATAACATAAACTAATTATTTTCCCCTTTAAATGTTAAATGATCTGATGGGCATAATAAAATCCTTCTTGGGTTGAGAACCCTTCATTTTAAGTACTCGAGAGGCCTCCAAAAGCATTTTCATGCCTTGTCTTTAAAACTAGAACCTCAAACTTCATTAAAATGCTTTAAAAAACTTTAATAACATTTTTCAATGATTTTATACTAATAATTTACTTATAAAATGATCTTAATACACCATTAGGCTATACTCTCTCTATATACCATAGTCTTCATACATTACTAGGCTTTGAATTGATCTTCTTGCCTCTTTCCATGCTTTCAACACCTCAATAAGATACTAAAGCAACATAATATAAAAATTTATGCATGTGTGCATTCATATAACCAATACATCATGTGCATACCTTCTCACAAGCTCTCTTCATGCCTCATTAGGCCAGGCAAGGTTTAAGATAGGTTTAGATGTAGACATAGACTGAAGGTCCTACCCCTGTAAGCTCACAATGAAACTCTTATGAGGTTGCAATACCTCAAATACATGATCAAACATCCTTCACAACATCTCACATTCCTGAGTTTACTCACCTCATCATAACAACATCTCATACCTCTACCATGTCATGGCTAGACTTAAGCTTCTAATACAATTGATGCCTTACCCTATTCCTTCCATGTCATGACCTCAAAAAAACATCAACCAAGAAAATATAAGACATTAAAACACACTCATATCACCTCACCATTATCTTTATGATGACAACAATTTTCCACAACCTCATACAGACCTAAAACCACATAACCAAACATCATATAACTTTACATCTCTCTTCCATGCACTTAAACACCTTTGACACCTTGACCTGCGCCTTCATATACCCATAAGTCATAATTTTCCTTAAAATTATCTCTTTCCTTCAAATTCTCTCTTATCTTTAAATTCTCTCTCGCCTTCAAATGCATATTGTCACATGGATCCTATGCAAACATTACTTTTCTCCAAACATCTTCCATGACTTATACCTTTATGCTCACACTACTCATGAAAACCTACTTATCATCATGCCTTCATAATAACCTTATCGTATCATGCACATACCTCAATGACCACTCACCATGCTCCTTCATTGGATGTACCTTGACATCAATGACATCAATCTTGACAACTTAAAGCTGACCTAAATGTTGACATCAAACTTCACATCAATAATAATAACATCCCAATAGATCTAACATTAATTTCCATCATTTGATGATTAGCCATTTCCTACACATCCAATACTATAAGGAGGTAAACCAATCCAAAATTAGTTCTTTCACCTAGTGTGATTTTGATTTAATATGATCCAATATGTTTATGCATCTAATTATTGATCTTTATACTTGATAATTCTTGATTTGAGTTATATTTTGAGTGCTTTAGACTTGGATTGTGACTTCTCAAATTAATAGGTATGCAAAATTTAAGTAAAATAATGATTTCCACGTGAAAATATCATAATAAAAATATATTGACTCGATAAATATATAGGGGTAAAAGGTAGAATAGTCAAAATGTTTTGCATAATCAACATGAGAAAATTTTTAGTCAAAAAACATGATCAACCTACATTATTTTCCATGGAGTGTAAACTTGTTGAGGAATATTCTCAAATTTTGCCTTTAGTTAGCCAAAAACCTAGATCTAATCTAAGTTGATCTCTTTCTAGTGTTTAACAAAAATAATAAGTTTCTATATTTCGAAATTTGTAATCAAATTTGTTATAACTATATATATTTAACATTATAATTTGTATACCTAGTATATAACATTTTGTTGTTAAATTAAAAATAGGTTAAAATAATTTATTTGAGTTAAACCTAGCCACATAGTTCTGCCTATTTTTCTTGCATAATTATTTGGGATAGTACATTATACACTTTTACTCACATTAATAAGGTTTGGAGGGTATTTACTTCCCAATTTATATCTTGAATAGTTACATAATTTTAGGACATAATCAACACAACCCTCTAATGCTTCAATAAGGAAACATCATTTCCAAAAAATTGTAAGGGTAAGATGGCTTTCACCAGCACCCAAGTGTACTCTAACCCTTCTTTTAACAATTTTCAAATTCATATTTTTACTTTGGGCATTGAATAAACATTCACTTTGTGTTTATATGGAGTAAAAATCTCATTATAGATATCACCCATCAATAAAAGTGTGTTCTACATGCCCAATTATATTTTATCATTTTACTCTATTGATTTCATTACTAGAATAAAAGTAGGGCATTTTTAGGTACTTAAATCTAGTCTTCATAACAAGACAATGACAAGTTTGACAAACGTTTCCCATTCATGGCTTGATCACTTAAAAAAATTCCTAATTTTCTTTCTTCTTACTCTTGCATGTTATCTTATGATTCAACCTTTCTATTTTGATGTTAAACACCTGCAAGAACCTCATTATCTATTTTAAATATAATGAATATTATGCACAAACATATCTAGAATATCAGTTTAGTTTTCCTATATATGTGCCAATTTTACCAATTAAAGTCATTATCACCAATTGATAATGACCTGTGTTAGTCTAAATTATCCCACTCATTAAAATAGATATTTTATAAAATCAAACCCATCCTTAGGATCATCCCATAAGGATAACATGTGAGAGGGGTGATTAATTATTAAATTGGATCCATATATAAACAAATAAAGGTGTTACTCAAAAAATAACTTGTCACTTATCTGATATACATCTATACACTATTACACAATGATAAAATTTTCCCTATTTTTCCCAATTCACATACCTATCAATAGGATAAATAAAAATACAAGTATAAATCCCTCAAAATATAATTAAAATCAAGCAATATCAAGTATAAAAATCAATAATTAAATTTATACACATAGACAAGGATCAAAATTTCACAATCACACTATGTGAGAGAATTAATTTTGGGTTGATTTCCCTCATTTTAGTATTGGATGTGTAGGCATCAGATAATCATAAAATGGTGGGTATTAATTTCATATCATACCATTACATTTCCCCCCTATTTTAGGTTTATATCCCGCACAATCACATCTAGTGTTTCAAGGAAAAGGAGGCTAATTTATGGACTTATTTACATCATCAATGTTCAAGATTGCAAACAAAGCAAAAGAAAAGACAATTTAAGGTGACTATATAGTCATTATGCCATTTTTCTTCAAAATTCAAAACCAACCAATAGGTCAATATCAATGAGTGATATTAACCCTATCTTGCATAATTAACACAACATAGACAATAGATTTGTTCTAAAACTAGATCAATCACAAGTGATCTTATTCTTGATTTTCACTTCCATCATGCAGTCACACTTAGATAGTTAACTAGAAAATCCAAGTATCATGAAATTTTTATTAAATTGCATATCTATCACATTCCTTTATCAAATAATAATAATTAACATCATTTTTTTACATTCAGATGAATGCTTGAATGTCATGTCTATTGATTTTAAATTTCAAATTTATATCTTAAGTATATTAATCTTCACCCATGAATTCAAATTAGGGAAAAGAATATTGATGAAATCATACACATATCAAATGTTCTAAAACACTATTTTTTCCCTTAGGATTTCATCCTTACATGACTTCAAATTTTAGCTACATGGTTTTATTTTTAGACCTAATTTCTAATTTATCCCTAAAAAAGTATTTGTGTCTATGTTGAATGAACATTATTGGTTAAAATTTTTAATTAAATTTCTCTTTTCATATTATTCTACATGTATAGTGTATATTATTTGGGTCAAATTGTAATAAAATGGGTAAAAAAGATAAAATCTAAATTCACTAATAAGTTTAGAAATGATCAATCCCAAATCTTCCTCTAATCCTATTATTTTTATATCCAATAAAAGATACATATTATTATCATTATATGAAAAAAATTATGCTTAAATCATCTTGTTCCTCCCCCCTCCCAATATTTAGAATACTAAAATTTATCATTACACTTCTAATATTTTCCCTCAGTTTATATTGGATCATGTTGTCCATACTATTACAAAATGAAGGGGTAAGGTGACCCATCTAGTAGTAAGAACCAAAGTACCTTTATGTATCCATCCTCAACACCCACCACCACCTACAAAGAAATATAATCATCTCAAGGGGTATGACATCATAGACAAACTCAAAAATACTAATTATAAAATCTCTCTATTATAATTACTTCAAATAGTGTGAGTTTCCAAAGATATCTACTATGCAACATTGCATGATATAACTTTAAATAATGATGCAGAACCACATTACATGGCTTATATGATAAATACACCATTATGGATAAAAGAAATAATTTCATTTTTAAAATATTATTTACCTCCTATTCACATTATATATCAACACCTACCATTATTTATTAAATTTCAAATACAAAATAATAGAGTCAAATGAGTTTTGGCAGATAATGGATCAAGACTAAACATTTGTAATATCTCATTTTTTTAAGATAATTTATATAAAGGCAAAGGATATTAACTATTAAAAAATGAATATTCTATAATGTTATGAATATATAACACAAATAAATATTAATGAATAAAAAATGTAAATAAAATGTAGAAAACACAACATAATAGAGACAAAGATTTAATGTGGTTCACCCAATATGGGCTACATCCACGTAGAAACAATCAGTCCTTATTATTCAATCCAAAAAATGAAGGGAAAAACCTAGAATAAAATAATTAAAATATCCTCTTCACTCACATATAGCATGTTTTTGTAATTACAATGCCCTCATATCAAAAGGAGGGTTACATATAGGGCAAAAATGCACAAACACAATTTATACCATTATATCCACAACCTAATAGTGAATGGTATAGATTTAATATGAAATTACAATATTTTATAGTGCATTTTTAACAAAATGTTTATTTGGGGGTAATACCCACCCCCCACACCCATATTAAGAATTGGGCATTAAAATAAGATCAAGCTCCACCATCCAACAATCTCCCACTTGTAGATCGATTGTTGCAACTCCACCACTACAACTCTGGCTTGGAATTTACTTTGAACTTTGACCCTATCATGTTTCTCATCTTCTTTTTTATCCTTGAAGACCTATTGAGGTTGAAAAAATATCTATATTCTCTTTAGTGACTACCTTTACTAGCATATATATATTATTCTGACTTGCATGGATCTTTTCCAACTTCACTTGGCCATCTTCCAAGACTAAATGAATGAAATGATACTTGATTTGTATATGTTTGGTTCTTGAGTGGAATGCTGAATTCTTTACTAATTAAATCACACTTTAGCTACCATTGTATAGCTTGTAATCTTCCTGCTTATGCCCCAACTCTTCCATGAACCATTGCATCCATATCATCTCCTTTCTAGCTTTTGTAGCTACAACATATTTTTCCTCTGTAGTTGACAAAGTAACTATCTTATATAATTTTGAAATCCAACTAAATGTTGTATCACCAATAGTGTAAACATAACCTATGGTTTTCTTCTTACTATCTAAATCTCTAGCCATGTCTATATCAACATATTCGTATAAGGTAAAATCTAAACCTTCATAGCACAATTGTATATCAATGGTCCCTTTCAAGTACCTAACAATCCACTTAACTGCATCCCAGTGCTCTTTTCCTAGATTATTCATAAACCTACTAAAATCTCCCACTACATGAGTAATATTTGGTCTCATGCACACCATAGCATACATTAAAATTCCAATTGCTAAAGCATATGGAACTTTAGACATGTAATTGATTTCTTCCTATATTTTAGGACATTATTCCTTGCTTAATTTGAAGTGCCCTCCCAAAGGTGTACTTACAGGTTTTTCATCTTGCATATTGAACATGACTAATACCTTTTTTATGTACTCTTCTTGAAACAATGTCAATTTTCTATTTTTCCTATCTCTTGTTATTCTCATACCAAGGATTTGCATTGCATCACCTAGATCCTTCATTGAAAATGATTTTTCTAATTTTATTTTGAGATAATTTATATCCTACATGTTAGTCCCTAGAACAAGCATGTCATCTACATATAAGAACAAGATAATATAGCTGCCATTATCTAATCTCTTAAAATAAACACAATAGTTAGAGTGACATCTATTATAACCTTATTCTGCCATAAAAATGTCAAATTTCAAATACCACTACCTTGGAGCTTGCTTTAATCCATAAAAACTCTTTTTCAACCTGCACACCATTTTCTCCTTACCTTTTAATTCATATCCCTATGGCTACTCCATATATATTTCTTCCTCCAAATCACCATGAAGGAAAGTAGTCTTCACATCTAACTATTCAAGGTGAAAATCTTCTACTACTACCAAACTTAAAACAGTTATTATAGAAGTCATTTTTACAAATAGAGAAAATATTTTATCAAGATTAATACTTTTCTTTTGTGAAAAACACTTTACAATAAATCTGGCCTTATATCTCTTTTTGACTCCATATTTTTCCTTTAACTATAAACCCATTTATTCTATAATTATCTTTTCCCTGTAGGCAACTAATCCAAATCCCAAGTTTTCTTAATGTAACAAGGACTCCATCTCCTATTTCATGCCTTTCCCCCACTTATTTCTATTTTTTACCTACATTTCTTCTTCATAGCTTTTTGGCTCACCACCATCAGTCAATAATAAATAATAAAGTGAAGGATAGTATCATTTAGAGAGTCTACTTACTCTGGTAGATCTTCTAACTACACTTTCAAGAGTTTGGGGTAATTATTGTTGTATTTGTTGCACATTATAATTTTCTAGCACTTTTAAAATTTCATTTCCTTTGATTTCATCAAGTACTACATATTTTGTATTTGTCTTTCCTTGTTTCTTTTCCTATAATTGATCTATGTACATGACCTTCTCATTAAAGATCACATCTATACTCCTAATAATTTTACAATTTTTGAAATCCCACAAATGGTAACCAAAATCATTAACTCCATATTTAATAAAAGTACATTTCTTAGATTTCATTTCAAGCTTGGTTCTATTTTATTTATCAATATGTACAAATTATTCACAACTAAAAGTCTTTAAGAAGGAATAATCTACCTTTTTACATATCTATGCTTCTTATAGAATTTCACCATATAAAATACTTGAAGGCCCTTTGTCTATTAATTAAACAATATTATCCGTAACATCTACCCAAAATTGTAAGGGAAACCTTACATGTAATCTCATGCTCCTTGCATGCACAATGATTATTCTATTCATCCTTTTTGACACACCATTTTTTTATGGTGTTCTTGGAACCATCTTCTCTCTATGAATTCCATGTGATGAAAAATATTTATCAAATTCCATACTACAAAATTCACCTCCATTATTTTATTTGACACACTTCAACCTATTTCCTATCTCATTCTCAACCAAAGCTTTCCATTTTTTAAAATATCAAAAACATCAAATTTTATTCATATGCAATAAACCCAAGTTTTTATATTTACATCATCAATAAAAGTAATGTAATAATAAGATCCACCAAGGGATGATACCTAAGCTAGTCCCCATACATTTGTATGCACAAGCTCTAAATTTTCATCCTTATTTATCTTGCCAAATTTGATAAATTTGAATCTCTTTTATTTTCAATACACGCAATGCTCATAAAATTCCAAATCCACCTTCTTCAAACTTGGCAACAAATTCTTTGAGTGGAGAAATTTCATCCCCTTCTCACTCATGTGCCTAAGTATATGGTGTCATAATTTTGTATCTACTTCTGTAGAAGTGAAAGAAATAGAAGATTCAACATTACCATTAATAAATATAATGTACATACCTTTTTTATTTTCATTATTACTAATGATCCTGTAGTGACCTTCTATGAATTTTCTACAAATGTAACTATGCATCCTTCATTTCCTAACTACCCTGCTGAAATTAGATTTCTACTCAACTCATAAATATGCCTCAGCTCTTTTAACAACCATCTATTTCCATTTTATAATTTTATTTGTATTTTACCCTTTCCTAAAATTTTATAGGGATCACTATCACCTAAATAAACCTATCCAAAATTACTTTGAGCATAGTCTTGAAAATATTTTTTTTGAGGTGTAGCATAAAATGAAGCCCCTGAATCTAACACCCAAGAATCATTAATATTATCTAAATAAAGGATTAAAGCATCTTGTAACACCACCTACTACATTTACTTATTTATTGTTATTTTGTTGTCCATCTCCTTGTTTTAATTTTTGAAACTAATAATCTTTCTTCATGTGTCCTTTCCTCCCACAATTCCATCACACTAAAATTCCTCTAGATTTGGATCTACCCTTATTAGAATTACCATGATTCCCTAGGGAATTTTCTCTATCCTTTTGTCCTCCTATGTTCTCCATAATCATAGAATTACCTAATGTCTCACCTATGCTTTTACATAGCATTTCCTCACTAAGAATAACACCCATAACATCATCAGACTTTAAAGTGTTTGAACCATAGACATAATTACTCACAACCATGACTAAGCCATTTCAGTTTTATGGCAATGAGCATAGAATCAAAAGATCCCTAACCTCATCATAAAAATTTACTCCTATAGAGCTTAAATGATTTGTGACCATGTTAAATTATTTAAATGATCAATAATACACCCACCTTATGATATTTCTAGTTTAAATAAACTCTTTATAAAAAATACCTTCTTAGAGGCTAAGGGTCTTTCATACACTCTATCTAATGCCTTTATCACATCCTCAATTATCTTTTATTTTGAAATATTGAAGGACACCAATGCTACCACACATAACCATATTATTCCTAGTGCATTTTTGTCAAGAACCTCCAAATCTTCATCTTTCATAGTTGCTGACTTCTTTGCTATTCCACCCAATAGAAGGAAAACATCCTTATAATATATATAGTCCTCTATTTGCATCTTCCATGGTTGGTAGTTTTGGCCACTAAAATTTTTGACCTTAAACTTGCCTTCTTCTACCATTACTCCCACTCAAACTAAGAACCCTCTTTTCCTGCAAGTTTAATTTCCAAATAAACCTTCAACTCTGATACTAGTTGTTACAAATATAAAACATAGAGAATATTAATGAATTAAAGATGGAAATAAAATATATAAAACACAACACAATATAGACATAGATTTAATGTGATTCACCCAATATGGGCTATTTCCACATAGAAATAGCTAGTTCTTCTTATAATTTAGTACAAAAAATGAAGTAAAAAACTTACAGTATAACCATTTTAATATCCTCTTCACTCACCTAAAACATGTCACCATAATTACAATGCCATCATATTGAAAGGAGGGTTACATATAGGATAAAAATACACAAACATAATTTCTATCATTAGATTTGTAATCTAATAATGCATGGCCCAGATTTACTATAAAATAAAAATATTTTATAGTGCATTTTTAACATAATTTTTCTTATGGGGTGCTATCCCCCTACATCCACTGATGGTAACTAAGCATTAAAATAAGATCAAGATCCACCATCTAACAATCTCTAAATTGGAGACTAATTTTTGTAACTCCATTGCTACAACTCTTGCTTGGAATTTTCTTTGAACTTTGACCCTGACATACTTATCTTATTTTTTATCCTTTAAGACCTATTGAAGTTGAAAAAATCTCCAAATTCTCTTTAGTAACTACCTTTGTTACCATATTTATAGGATTTTTACTCATATGGATCTTTTCCAACTTCAATTGACCATCTTCTAAAACTGAATGAATGAAGTGATACCTAAGTTGTATATGTTTGGTTATTTAGTGGAATGCTGAGTACTTTGATAAATGAATCACACTTTGACTATCACTATACAACCTACAATCTTCCTCCTTATGCCTCAAATCTTCTATGAATTATTGCATCCATATAATCTCCTTGCTAGCTTCTATAGCTGTAACATATTCTACCTCTGTAGTTGACAAAGCAACTATTTTATACAATTTTGAAATCTGACTAAGTATTGTATCACCAATAGTGAAAACATAAACTATGGTGCTCCTCTTACCATTTAAATATTAATCCATGTCTGCATCAACATATCCTTGTAAGGTGAGAGATAAAATGGCTAAGAAGCCACATCTAAACCCTATTCCCCTACACCAGGGGCTAATTTTCTACCTATACAACTTTCACCACACCCTCGAGCCAACCAGGAATATCAGAGTTGATAATGGAGACATTCCTTCCAACCCAGTGTCTGGCGACGCTATTGATGAGTCCTGGGTTTCCCCTAATCCTACCAAAACAAAAGATGTCTCTTTCTCCACCCCTAAAAAGACCCCTATTAATACCCCCATCTCCTTTGTGAGCAAGAAGGGTAAGAAGAGAATGCTTGATGAAGAGGAATAAAATATTAAAGAGACTATGGAAGGGACCCACAGGAATCTGGGCAGGACCACGGGAGGCCAAGGTGGCAAATCTCACAAGCCTTCCAAAATTAATAAGGATTCCCCTCTGGAGTGCGAAGGTCAGGGCAAATTGCTGGTAAACCCATCCCAAAGGCCAAACTGATTGATTACTTAGAAAGTGCTTCAGAAGATGCAACCCAAGAGGAAGAGTCTAAGGAGCTAGAAATCCAGGAAATCTTAGAGGACAATGGAGGGAAGTAGGCTACTAGGGATTTTGAGGTTACTGAGGAGCAGGGTACTGACACTATGGGAACTACTGACAATAAGGGTAAAATGTACGTTGAGGAAGCTATCAAGGGAATTGAGAATGAGACTGTTTTAAAAACTGAAATTGGGGCCCTAAAGGACCGTATTTAGAATTTGGAGAAGTTATTCACCAAAGGGATTCAAAATACAATTTTGCGAACATGTCTATGCTAGAAGTGGTGGATAATACTAGGTATGCTGACAATGTGGACAATGAGAAACTTAATGATCTTATCAAATCAATAGTTATGTAAGGGTAGACCTCTCTGACTCTGGTCTTCCCATTGCTTGTGTTTTGTTTTTGTCTGTTGTTCTCGACTGTGTCGTCATCTCTTTGAAGGCATATTTTGTTTGTTTGCCTTCTTGTATTTTTTGTTTGTAAAGGGTTTGGCCCCTAGTTTTCTGCCTTACTTTATCAAAAACATATCCTTGTAAGGTAAAATTTAAACCTTCATAGCATAACTATCTATTAGTGGTCCCTCTCAAGTCTATCAGTGGTCCCTCTCAAGTACTTGAGAATCCATTTAACTACATCCTAGTGCTCTTTTCTTGGATTATTCATTAACCTATTGACAACTCCCACTACATGAGCAATATATGGTCTCGTACACACCATAACATACATTAGACTTCCAATTAATGAACCATATAGAACTTTAGACATGTAATTGATTTCTTCCTCCATTTTAGGACACTATTCTTTGCTTAATTTGAAGTTCCCTCTCAAAAGTGTAGTTACAAGTTTTGCATCTTACATATTGAACTTGGCTAAAACATTATTTAAATACTCTTTTTGAGACAATGTCAATTTTATATTTTTTATGTCTCTTGTTATTCTCATACGAAGGATTTTCTTTGAATCACCCAAATCCTTCATTGAAAATAAATTTGCTAATTTTCTTTTGAGATCATTTATATCCTACATGTTAGAACCTACAACAAGCATGCCATTTACATACAATAACAAGATAATATAGTTGTTATTATCTAATCACTTAAAATAGACACAATGGTTAGAATGATATTTACTATAACCTTGTTATGTCATAAACATGTAAAATTTTAAATACCACTACCATGAAGCTTGCTTTTGACTATACAAACTCTTCTTCAACCTGCACACCATTTTCTCCTTCCCTTTTACTTCATATCCAAGTGGGCTACTCCATATATATTTCCTCCTCCAAATTACCATGAAGGAAAGTAGTCTTCATATCTAACTATTCAAGGTGCAAATCTTTTACTTCTACCAAACTTAAAATAGTTTTTATGAAAGTCATTTTTACAACTTGGAGAAAATATTTCATCAAAATCAATACCTTTCTTCTGTGCAAACCATTTTACTAGTCTGGCCTTATATCTCTTTTTCCCTCCATCTTATTCATTCAACCTATAAATACATTTATTCTATAATGATCTTTTACCTATAGACAAATAAACCATATCTCATGTTTGGTTATTTACCAAGGAGACCATATTCTCTTTCATGCCTTTCTCTCACTTCTTTCTTGTTTATACCTGTATTGATTCTACATAGCCTTCTAACTCATGACCATCAATCAATGATAAATTTTAAAGTGAAGGAGAGTATCATTTAGGGAGTCTACTTACTATGGTAGATATTCTAACTACACTTTTAGGAGTTTGAGGTACTTGTATTTGTTTCACATTATAATTTTTTGGCACTTTTGAAATTTCATTTCCTCTGATTTCATCAAGTACTTCATATTCTATATCTATCTTTTCTTATTTCTTTTCTTGTAACTAATCACTATACATGACCTTCTCATTAATGATCACATCTCTACTCCTAAAGATTTTGTGATTTTCAAAATCCCATAAATGGTAACAAAAATTGTTAACTCCATATCTAATAAAAGTACATTTCTTGAATTTTGCTTCAACCTTGGTTCTATTTTCTTTATCAATATGGACAATGCTTCATAGCTGAAAGTATTTAAGAAGGAATAATCTATATTTTTTTATCTATACAAGCTTATTCTATAATTCCACCATCCAAATTACTTGAAGGCCCTCTTTTTATTAAGTAAACAATTATATCTGCAACATCTACCCAAAACTATAAGGTCAACCCCACATGTAATGTCATTATCCTTGCATGCTCCATGATTATCCTACTCATCCTTTTTGACACATCATTTTGTTGTGGTGCTATTAGAACCATCTTCTCTTTATAAATCTCATGTGAGGAATAATAATTATCAAATTCATTTCTATAATATTTACGTCCATTATCTAATCTGGCATAGTTCAACTTATTTCTTATCTCATTCTCAACCAAAGATTTCCATTTCTTAAAATTATCAAAAATATCATATTTTGTCGTATGCAATAAACCCTAGTTTTTCTTGTTGCATCATCAATAAAAGTAACAAAGTAATTATATCCACCAAAGGATGATACCTGAGTTGGTCCCCATACATCTCTATGCACAAGATCTAACTTTTAATCCTTCTTTGTCTTCCCAACTTTGAGAAATTTGACTCCTATTTTTTGTACACACAATGCTCACAAAATTCCAAATCCACCTTCTTCAAACCTAACAACAAACTCTTTGAGTGGAGAAATTGAATTCCCTTCTCACTCATGTGCCCAAGTATTTGGTGCCATAATTTTGTATCCGCTTCTATAGAATCTAAATATATAGAAGAGTCAAAATTATCATTAGATAAATATAATGTACCTACCTTTTCTCCTTTTTTTATTACTATTGATCCTTTAGTGACCTTTCATGATTTTTAAAAAAAAAATATAACTATACATCCCTCACTTTCCAACTACCCTACTGAAATTAGATTTATTCTCAACTCAGGAACATGCCTCACCTCTTTCAACAAAAAATTGTTTCTATTCTATAATTTTATCCATATCTTACCCTTTCCTATAATTTTATAAGTTTCACCATCACTCAAATAAACCTATCCAAAATCACCTTGAATAGAGTCTTGAAAATATTTCATATGGGGTGTAGAATGAAATGAAGCCCTTGAATCTAACACCCAATAATTATTAATATTATCTAAATAAAAGATTAAAGCATATTGTAACACATCACCTGCTACATTTTCTTCTTGATTATTATCATGTTTTTTATCTCCTTGTTTTCCTTTTAAATACTAACAATATTTCTTCAGGTGTCCTTTCTTCCCACAAATCTAGCACACCAATGTTCCTCTAGATTTGGATCTACCCTTCTTAGACTTACCATGATTCCTTGGGCCCTTTTCTCTATCCTTTTTTTTTCCTTGTTCTCCATAGTCAAATCATTACCTAATTTCTCACTTGTGCTTTTTCATTGCATTTCCTCATTAAGAATAACATTGATAACATCATCAAACTTTAAAGTGTTTAAATCAGAGACATAATTACTCACAACCATGACCAAACCATTCCATCTTTTTGGAAATGAACACAAAATCAAAAGATCTCTAAACTCATCATCAAAATTTACTCCTTTAGAGCTTAACTGATTTATGACTATGTTAAATTTATTTAAATTATTAGCAACAGACCCACCTTTTGACATTTATAGATTAAATAAATGCTTCATAAGAAATACCTTCTTGGATGTTGAGGATTTTTCATATACTCTATCTAATTTGATTATCGCATCCTCTATTGTCTTTTTTTTGAAATATTGAAGGCCATCGATGCGCCCAGGTAAAACCATATTATTCATAATGCCTTTTTGTCAAGAACCTCCCAATATCCATCCTTCATAATTTTTTACTTCTTTACTATTCTTCCCAATGGTAAGAAAAGATCCTTTTGATATAGTATTACTCTATTTGTATCTTCCATAGCTATTAGTTTTGGCCACTAAAATTTTTGACCTTAAACTTGCCTTATTCCACCTTTACTCCCACTCAGACTAGGAACCCTCTTTTCCTATGAGTTTATCTACCAAATAAACCTTTGGTTTTGATACCAGTTATAAGGAATATAGAACATAGATAAATATTAATGAATTAAAGATGGAAATAAAATATAGAAAACAAAACACAATAGAGACATAGATTTAACATGGTTCACCCAATATGGGCTACATCCACACAAAAATAGTCAGTCCTTCTTATTTTTTAGTCCAACAAATGAATGAAAAAACTAAAATTACAACCACTACAATATCCTCTTCACTCACATATAGTCTTCCACCATAAATACAATTACCTCATATCAAAAGGAGAATTACATATAGGGAAAAAATTCACAAACATAGTTTCTACCATTAGATCAGCAACCTAATAGTGAATATTTTAGATTTAATATGAAATTATGATATTTTATCATGAATTTTTAACAAAATTTTACTTTGAGAGTTCTAACCCTCTACACCCCCCTATTAGGAACTGGGCATTAATATAAGATCAGGCTCCACCATCTAACAATATCCTACTTGGAAACTAATTTTTGCAACTCCACCGCTACAACTTTTACTTGGAATTTTATTTAAACTTTGACCTTGGCATGTTTCTCATCTTCTTTGTTATCCTTTAAGACCTATTAAAGCTAAACAACTTTCCAAATTATCTTTAGTAACTACCTTTTTTAATATATCTACAAGATTATGACTTGTATGGATCTTTTCCAACTTCAGTTGACCATCCTCCAAAATTGAACAAATGAAGTGATACCTTAGTTATATATGTTTGGTTATTGAGTGGACTACTGAGTTATTTGTAAATGAAATGCACTTTGGCTATCAATATACAACCTATAATCTTCCTGCTTATGCCTCAACTCTTCCATGAACTATTACATCCATATCATCTCCTTGCTAGCTTTTGTAGCTATAACATATTCTACCTCTATAGTTTATAAAGCAACTATCTTCTACAATTTTAAAATCCAACTAATTATTGTATCACCAATAGTGAAAATATAACCTATGGTTCTCCTCCTTCCATATAAATCTCTAGCCATGTTTGCATCAACATATCATTGTAAGTTAACATCTTTACCTTCATAACACAATTGTCTAAGAGTGGTCCCTCTCAAGTACCTAAGAATCCACTTAAGTGTAGCCCAATACTCTTTTCCTGGATTATTCATAAACCTACTAATAAATTCCATTGCATAAGTAATATATGGTCTTATACACACCATAGCATACATTAAAATTTTAACTATTGAAACATATGGAACTCTAGACATGTAATTGATTTCTTCTTGCATTTTAGGACATTATTCTTTACTTAATTTGAAGTGCCCTCCCAAAGGTGTACTTACAAGTTTTGCATCTTGCATATTGAACTTGACTAATACCTTCTTTACGTAATCTTCTTGAGACAATTCCAATTTTATATTCTTCCTATCTCTTATTATTCTCATACCAAGGATTTACTTTTCAGCACCCAAATTCTTCATTGTAATTGAATTTGCTAATTTTCTTTTGAGAGCATTTTTATCCTTTATGTTAGACCCTAAAACAAGCATGCCATATACATCCAATAACAAGATAATATATCTTCCATTATAAAATCTCTTAAAATAGACACAGTGGTTAAAATGACATGTACTATAATCTTTTTCTATCATAAACATGTCAAATTTCAAATACCACTGCCTTGGAGCTTGTTTTAGACCATACAAACCTTTCTTCAACTTGCACACCATTTTTTCCTTACCTTTTACTTCATATCCCTAAGTTTGTTCCATATATATTTCCTCCTCCAAATCACAATAAAATAATGTGGTCTTCACATCTAACTATTTAATGTGCAAATCTTCTATTGCTACCAAACATAAAATAGTTCTTATGGAAGTCATTTTTACAACTAGAGAAAATATTTTGTCAAAATCAATACATTTATTTTCTACAAACCCTTTTACAACAATTCTAGCCTTATATCTCTTTTTGCCTCCATATTATTCTTTCAACCTATAAACCCATTTATTTGTAATGCTCTTTTACCTATAAGAAACCGAACCAAATCCCAAGTTTGATTATGTACCAAAGAGTCCATCTCCTCTTTTATGCCTTACTCCCATTTCTTTATGGTTTCTACCTACATTGTTTCTTCATAGCTTTTTTTCTCACCACCATTAGTCAATAATAAATAATAAAGAGAAAGAGAGTATCATTCAGGGAATCTACTTACTCTAGTAGATCTTCTAACTACACTTTTAGGAGTTTGAGGTACTTGTTGTTGTATTTGTTACACATTCTTATTTTTTATCACTTTTAGAATTTAGTTTCCTCTAATTTCATTAAGTAATGCATATTCTATATTTGGATTTTCTTTTTTTCTTCTCTTACAACTAACCTTTATACATGACCTTCTAATTAAAGATCACATCTTTACTCCTAATAATTTTGCAATTTTCAAAATCTTAGAAATGGTAACCAAAATCATTAAATCCATATCAAATAAAAGGGTATTTCTAGGGTTTTGCTTCAATATTGGTTCTATTTCCTTTATCAATATGGACAAATGCTTCACAACCAAAAGTCTTTAATAAGGAATAATCCAGATTTTTACCTATCCATGCTTCTTATAGAATGCCACCATCCAAAGGACTTGAAGGCCCTCTATTTATTAATTAAATAGTAGTATCCATAGAATCTACCCAAAACTATAAGGGCAACCCTGCATGTAATCTCATTCTCTTTGCATGCTCTATGATTGTCCTATTCATTCTTTCTGACAAGCCATTTTGTTGTGGTGTTCTTGGGACCATCTTCTCTATATGAATCCCATGTGATGAATAATAATTATCAAATTAATTTCTACAATATTCACCTTCATTATCTAATCTAACACACTTCAACTTATTTTTTATCTCATTCTCAACCAAATCTTTCCATTTCTTAAAAGTATAAAAACATCAGACTTTTTTGGCATGCAATAAACCCAAGTTTTTATAGTTGCATCATCAATAAAAGTAAAAAAATAATAAGAGCCACCAAGGGATGATGCTTGACTCATTCCCCATACATCTGTATGTACAAGCTCTAATTTTTCATCCTTATTTATCTTCCCAAATCTAATAAATTTGACTTCCTTCTATTTCCATACACACAATGTTCACAAAATTCCAAATCCACCTTCTTCAAACCTGGCAACAAATTATTTGAGTAGAAAACATGCATACCCTTCTAACTCATGTGCTGAAGTCCAAGGTTCCATAACTTTGTATTCACTTATATAGAAGCTAAATCAATGGAAGAGTCATCATTACCATTATATATATAATGTACCTACCTTTTTAAATTTTTTTATTACCAGTGATCCTTTAGTGACCTTCCATGAATGTTTTGTAAATGTAACTATGCAACCCTCACTTCCCAAATGTCCTATTGAAATTAGATTTCTTCTCAACTCAGGAACATGCCTCACCTATTTCAATAACCATTTGTTTCCATTCTATAATTTTATCTATATCTTACCCTTTCTTACAATTTTATAGGTTCATCATCACCCAAATAAGCTTGTCCAAAATCACCTTGAACATAGTCTTCAAAATATTTCTTATGGGGTATATCATGAAATGAAACTCGTAAATCTAACACCCAATAATAATTAATATTATCTTAATAAGGGATTAAAACATCTCGTAACATGTCACCTACTATATTTGCTTCATGATTGTTATCTTGTTGTCCATCTCTTTATTTTCTTTTTTGAAACCAACAATATTGTCAGGATCCTACTCTCCCCAATAAGAGCATATATGATTACCTTTGTATTAGCAACTAAACACGGAATTATACTAGAATGAATAAGTAACTAGAAATATGAAACAACACAGGATATGAGAGACAATACACAATCTTGTATTAAATACTCAGAAGAAAATACAATAAAGAAGATGCCACTTCTTCTTCCACCTCAAAGGCTTGCCACACCTCAAGGACTTCTTCCCTCTCTCTCTTACAATCCCAACACACAACTCACAAATAGAATTGGTCTTCACCTCTCCAACCAGTCCGTAACAATGCTGCCAGTACACCAAGTACACAACCGTACTCCAAGTAGATCTCTGTGCTCCTGCAATCAACCTGCAATCACTAACAGACCATACTCACCATGTAGATATCTCTACACCCAGAAGAACCCTTGTCCTTGCCTCACCAAGTCCTTATGATTCTTCAACTAGTACCCCGGTGGATCTTCTACCTGAACTTGCAAACCTGCAACTCTCCAAGATCATACACACTCAGCACTCCTTTGGAACAAGGAGGAACACACCATGCTCTCTTCTCTCTAAAGGAGCTAATTTTTGCTCTCTTACTCTCTAGCACACTTTTACAATACAGCCTATGAGTCTATTATATATATCTCATGCATACAATAATTAGACATCTAATTAAAATAATTAGATCTACAGCTTCTAGTCTAAATTTGGCTCTTAACATGCAAACACTTGGTTTGTTAACTAACTGCTCGTAAAACTTGCATTTCTAAACCACACAGGTGACCGACGTCAATCCCTGTCTGCTTAGAGGTGATCGATGTTGGCCGATCCCTGATTGACATCAATTGCTTGTCTTCACTAACCTGACCAACATCGGCTGATCAGACTGACGCTAGTTGCTTTGCAACTCAGCAACCTTTAGCAACCTCCTCCCCTATTTGCATCAGTGAAGCTTTTAGCTCCACAACCTAACAATCTCCCACTTGGAGATAAATAGCTACATTGTACCTGTACCTATACCCCATCTAATCTATTTTTTGTCTTGTATCCCTCTTCAAGCTCACTCCTGAAGACCAACCACCACACACTTTGTGATGCCTTTCCTTTCATCCAAGTACCCTACCACATTTGAACCTACAACTCCATGTAGTGAAGACCTTGACCCTGCATAGCATGAATACCTATTGCTGATCCCTCTCAGATACTTGAGAATTCACTGAACTATCCTCCAGTACTTCTTCCCTGAATTGGCTCCAAACTCTCTGACAACTCCCACTGCTTGGGAAAACTCAGGTCTACACTAGACCTTATGTGATTTCAAACCTTGTTCTAAGCTCTGCTTGAACTATCTAGCCCTTGGTGTGGTTTTTGATTCTGCATCCTGTATATTGAATCCTGCCAACACCATCTTCACATCAGCTCCCACTGGAGACAAAATCTCCATGTCTCTTATGCCAAAGAATTTCGCTGCTCCAAATTTTTCCTGACATACCTCTAAACTAACCTTACCCTTAGCTCAGCAAAATCCTGTATGTACAAACCTGCTAGCAAACCATCCACATACAGTAATAGGATAATGTTGTGACCATTATCCACCTGGTAAGAACAAACACAATAGTTACACTGACATTGACTAAAGCCCTACTTTGTCATCCACCTATCAAAACTGTACCACCATCCTGCAGCTTCCTCAAGACCATATGACTTGGCCTTCTATCTCACATATCCATCCACTCTCTTCTTTAACTTGGGAATCCATCCATCTCTCAGTGCTTTCTTCCAGCTAACAACTCCACCAACAAATCCCTATTTGGTTCTTCTCCAAAGACTCACACTCCTCATCCATGCCAAGCTCCCACTATTTCTGGATTCTACCTGCATTGCCTCTTCACATCTTCCTAGTTCTTGACCATCAGTAAGCAACAAGTAATATAAAAAAGGTGAAAAATGAATATGAGGTTCACTTACCCTTTCTGACCTCCATATGGGCGTTTGAGACTCCTTGATAGCTTGTTGTCCGCCCAATATCCATTCTAGTGACTGATCTCGACCATCTCCCAATCTGCACCTGATCGACATCGGTTCCCTGCGATTGACCCTATCTGCCGACGTTAGTTTCCTAATCGACACTAGTGTACACTTTGTTGATGTCAATTTCTATATGATCGATGTCAATTCCTACTTCCTGACACCATTGACTTTACTGATCTACACATGACCAACATCGGTGCCTGTTTGTTCGATGTCGATTCCACTTGACTGACGCCAGTATCTGTGTTCACCTATGAGTGATGACTTTTTACCTGTGAGTTCCTTTTGGGTCAAAACCCTATTCAAATTAACATAGCCCTGCTTAGAATAATTCAATCCCCACAACTGATCTATATCCGTCATCTCCTCCATGAACACCAAGGCTTTCTAGTTCTTAAGTTTGTCAAAGATATCTATCTTCCGCTTAAGAACATGCATTCCCTTCTTACATATGTAACCAAGCCTACAAAGCCACATCTCTACAATAGAAGGTGAATTAGTAATATAAGTAGATAGATAAAGGATACCTACTTTCTTACCACCATCTAATTCAAGTGCATCCGCTGTGAGAGTTACTGTGCATCTCTCATCACCTAACTTTCCTGAAGAAATTAGACTCATCTCCAAGACTGGTACCTACATGACCTCATTCAACACTCATGTGTTATCTGTCTACAATTTCAGCTTCACTTCCCCTTTGCCAATAATATGACAAGGCTCACCAACCCCTAAATAAGTCTCTCCAAAGTCTCCAAAGACATACCCATGAAAAGATGCTCTATTTTGGGCTGCATGAAAAGAGGCAAAATAATATGTAAAACAAGATTCTACTTTATCCAGAGCAACCTGTACAACAACCCCTGCAACATCTGCTTCTACATGTTGATCTTCTATCGACCAACAATCTTATTTTCCTTGCTCTTTCTTTCCATCAATCAGACCATTCATGTTATTTAGTTTCTCCATTCGTAGCTTACTTTTTTCTGCCATTGCTATACTCCCACTCAATTAGAAACCCCTATGAGTAACCTATAATCAACAAACACTAACCAAATCTGAACCACCAATTAGTCAACCCAACTAAAAGCTTTGATACCAACTTTCAGGATCCTACTCTCCCCAATAAGAGTATATATGATTACCTTTGTATTAGAAACTAAACACGGAATTATACCAGAATGAATAAGTAACTAGAAATATGAAACAACACAAGATATGAGAGACAATACACAATCTTGTATTAAATACTCAGAAGAAAATACAATAAAGAAGATGTCACTTCTTCCACCTCAAAGGCTTGCCACACCTCAAGGACTTCTTCCCTCTCTCTCTTATGGTCCCAACACACAACTCACAAATAAAATTGGTGTTCACCTCTCCAACCAGTCAGAACAACACTGCCAATACACCAAGTACACAACTGTACTCCAAGTAGATCTCCTTGCTCCTGCAATCAACCTGCAATCACTAACAGACCATACTCACCATGTAGATATCTCTACACCCAGAAGAACCCTTGTCCTTGCCTCACCAAGTCCTTATGATTCTTCAACTAGTACCTCGATGGATCTTCTACCCGAAATTACAAACCTACAACTCTCCAAGATCATACACACTCAGCACCCCTTTGGAACTAGGAGGAACACACCATGCTCTCTTCTCTCTGAAGGAGCTAATTTTTGCTCTCTTCCTCTCTAGCACACTTTTACAATACAGCCTATGAGTCTATTATATAGATCTCATGCATACAATAATTAGACATCTAATTACAATAATTAGATCTATAGCTTCTAGTCTAAATTTGGCTCTTAACATGCAAACACTTGGTTCATTAACTAACTACCCATAAAACTTGCAGTTCTAAACTGCACAGGCGACCGACGTCGGTCCCTATCTGCCTGGAGGTGACCAACATCGGCCGATCCCTGACCAACATTGGTTGCTTCTCTTCACTAACCTGACCGACGTCAGCTGATCAGACTGACGTTGGTTGCTCTGTAACTCAACAACCTTCAGCAACTTCCTCCCATGTTTCCATTAGTGAAGCTTTTAGCTCCACAACCTAAAAAATATTTCTTTAGGTGTCCTTTCTTCCCATAAATCTAGCACACCAATGTTACTCTATATTTGGATCTACCCTTATTAGACTTACCATGATTCTTTGGGCACTTTCCTCTATCCTTTTATCTTACCCTATTATCCATAGTTAAAGCATTACCTAATTTCTCTTCTATGCTTTTCCATCATATTTCCTCTCTAAAAATAACACCCATAACATCATTAAACTTAAAATTGTTTGAACAACAGATATAATTGCTCATAGCCATGACCAAGGCATTCTATCTTTCTACTAATGAACACATAATCAAAATATCCCTAACCTCATTATCAAAATTTACTCCTATAAAGCTTAATTGATTTGTGATCTTTATAAATTCATTTAAATGATCAACAACAAACCCACCTTTTGACATTTCCAAGTTAAATAAATTTTTCATAAGAAATACGTTGTTGGAAGCTAAGGGGTTTTCATACATTCTATCTAATTATTTTATCACATCCTCTATTGTCTTTTATTTTGATATATTAAAGGCCACAGATGCTGTCAGGGATAGCAAGTTATTCCTAGTGCCTTTCTATCAAGAACCACCCAATATTCAACCTTCATAATTGTGGGCTTCTTTGTTACTTTTCCCAATGGTAGGAAAAAATCTTTTTGATATAGATAGTCCTCCATTTGCATATTTCATAGCTAGTAGTAATGGCTACTAAATTTTTTGACCTTAAACATGATTTATTTTGCCATTACTCCCATTTAAACCAAGAACCCTCTTTTCTTGTGATTTTATCTACAAAATAAACCTTTAGTTCCAATACTAGTTGTTACGAATATAAAAAATTAAAGACAAAAATAAAATGCAAAAAACATAACACAATAGAGACATAGATTTAATATGGTTCAACCAATATAGGCTACATCCACATAAAAATAGCTAGTCCTTATTATTCAATCTAAAAGATGAAGGGAAAAAATTGTAATACAACCACTGTAGTATCCTCTTCACTAACATACAATGTGATACCATAATTACAATTCCCTCATAACAAAATGAGGGTTACATATAGGGCAAGAATGCAAAAACATAATTTCTACAGTTAGATCTACGACCTAATAATGAATGGTATAGATTTACTATGAAATTACAATATTTTATAGTTCATTTTTTTAAAAAAAATTGCTTCGGGGGTGTTGCCCTTCCACAACCCCCTTGTTAGGAACTTGGCATTAAAATAAGATCAGGATCCACTATCCAATAATCTCCCACTTGGAGACTGATTATTGTAATTCCACTTCTACAACTCTTGCTTTGACTTTTCTTTGGAATTTGACCTTGACATGTTTCTCATCTTTTTTTTAATCCTTGAAAACCTATTGAAGTTTGACAACTCTCTAGCTTCTCTTTAGTGACTATCTTTGTTACCATATCTTTAGGATTCTGTCTCATATGGATCTTTTCCAACTTCAGTTGACCATCCAAATCTGAACAAATGAAGTGATACCTGAGTTGTATATGTTTGGTTCTTGAGTGGAATGTAAATTTATTTGCTAAATAAATCACACTTTTACTATCACTTTACAACCTACAATCTTCTTGGTTATGGGGCAACTCTTCCATGAAATATTGCATCCATATCATCTCCTTGCTATATTTTGTAGCTACAACATATTTTGCCTTTGTAGTTGATAAAGTAACTATTTTTTACAATTTTGAAATCCAACTAACTACTCTATTACTAATAGTGAAAACATAACATGTGGAACTCCTCCTGCCATCTAAATTTCTAGCCATCTCTACATAAACATATCCTTATAAGATAACATCTAAACCTTCATATCAAAATTGTATATCAGTGGTCCCTCTCAAGTACTTGATAATCTGCTTAAATGCATCCTAGTGCTCTTTTCATATATTATTCAAAAACTCACTAACAAGTCCCACTACATGAGCAATATCTTGTCTCATGCACACCATAACATACATTAAAATTCCAACTACTAAATCATTTAGAAATGTAGACATGTAATTGATTTCTTTCTCCATTTTAGGATATTGTTCTTTGTTTAATTTGAAGTTCCCTCGTAAAGGTATACTTTAAATTTTTGCATCTTCCATATTGAACCTAACTAACACCTTCTTTATGTACTCTTCTTGAGACAATGTCAAATTTTCTATTTTTCCTATCTCTTGTTATTATCATACCAAGGATTTACTTTACAACACCAAAATATTTCATTGAAAATGAATTTGATAATTTTATTTTGAGATCATTTATATCCTGCATGTTAGACCCTACAGAAGGCATGTCATCTATATACAATAATAAGATAATATAGTTTCGATTATCTAATATCTTAAAAAAGACATAGTGGTCAAAATGGCATCTACTATAGCCTTGTTCTGTCATAAACATGTTAAATTTCAAATACCACTACTTTGGATCTTGTTTTACACCATATAAACTCTTCTTCAACTTCCACACCATTTTATCTTTACCTTTTACTTCATATCCCTATGGCTACTCTATATATATTTTCTCCTTCAAATCACCATAAAGGAAATCGGTCTCCACATCTAACCATTCAAGGTGCAAATCTTCTACCACTATCAAACTTAAAATAGTTCTTATGGAAGTCATTTTTACAATTGGAGAAAATATTTCATCAAAATAAATACATTTATTTTGTGCAAACCCTTGTACAACAAGTTTGGCCTTATATCTTTTTTTGCCTCTATTGGAACACAACTAGATACTAAGAGAGGGGTGAATCAATATATCAACTAAAACTAGTCCTTTAACCCTTTTAAAGAAAATTAAAATCATATGCACATTAAAAGATAAGTGCAGAGATCACATACACATAGAAATATACATTAAACTAGATTTATATGTGGAAAAACTAAATGGAAAAACCATGGTGTGAATAATTGCTAGAATCTACTACTCTAATCTAGCCTCAATAGAAAACCTCATTGGTTATTGTTATCACCAAATATTGTATCCTATAAGAGGTTTTTCAAGTTTCTTATAGATTTGGGCAACATGGGAACATTTCTAGGTATAGTGATCAGAAATTTGGTTCTAAAAAGGTTTCAAGTCAGAGTTTCAGTGGTGGCAAACTGTAGATCTCATCGAGATCTTTCTGAGGCTTTTCATGGTTCGCAAAATGGAGTCTAGATGCTCAAGATATGGTCATTTAAAGATTTGTTAGAAAAAATCACTTGTGACATCTAGCACATAATTCAAGAATGTACCAACATTTGGACCTATCAGAGGTCAACACATGGCACTGTTGAAAATCCAAGTGGGCCAATAGCCATTTGACATATAGAAAATAATGAGGGGAAATTTTTTTTTGGTTAAGTATTTTTTTATACACATGATATTTGACATTTTCAATGTATATAGGCCAAACCTCCACACCACAAACACTCCACCAAAGCATCCCTCATTATTAGGCATTTGACTAAACATGGGTGGTGGCCAAAGTTGGCACCCAAGCCCTTGCCATTTGAAAATCTCAACAAATTTTCTATTTTAAGCCCGCGCACCAAACTAAAAGTAAGAGAGAAGAATTCAAATGCACCAAAGGTGGAGGAAAATAGTTTCCAAGGCACCAACAAGAAGGGAAGACAAATTCAAACTCAGTGAAAGCACCTAGAAAGGTGGGTGGCCAATTTTGAACCCCTCACCTTATGGCAAAATGATAAGAGGCTTAGCCACTACGCCACAGGATTCAAACTGAGTATAAATGCATGAATTTGCATTTGAATTAATCAGGTTCTGGACTATGTATTTGTATTTTAAGAGGCTGAAAGTTTGTTTTAAGCTTGGAGATAGCTACCAAATGGGATTTTCTCCTATATCCAACCTTATACATAGAGGGTAAACCTTTTTAATTATGTTTTTTAATTAATAAGAGAAGTATTTAATTATTATTTGGATATACCAATGGATTAAGTGAAGGGACCAAAGCACATTCGGAAGGGGTTGAAGACTGAGGAAGGATTCTATGTGACCGAGCTTGAGTATATCAATAAGGTGGAGTTCTTAGATAGAGATCAGGCTTGAGGGAAGTTGTGTAGTGTTTCAAGAATTTGTAAGCCATTTGTTGTGCAAATTTAATAAAAATAGTCCTCACTATTGGGTAGACCCGGAGATGTGGGCAAAATATGCCAAACTCTGTTATCAATGCCGGATGGTAATTTGTCATTTGCTTGCATGTTTTAATTCAATTTTCTAATTTTTTTAATTATGAAATCATGTAAAGATTAAATTTTGACAATTTATGACATTTGATGTAAAAAAAACTAGTTCAACAACTGAGAACATTTTATGCCAAAACATTTTGTATGTTCTTTTGAGTTTTTCAAGAATTTGTTAAGTTTTGAGAAATTCAGTATTCGTATTTAAAACTTCACTTTGAGTTGATTCAGTGTATTTTATGGATCAAGTTGGTATCAGAGTAGTTAGAAAGCTGGGTTAGCTTCTGATTGAGTTTTGATAGTTTTTCAGTTTATTAGTTATCCATATCACTTGATTATATTGCAGTGCGCAGTTGTGGAATTAGTGTGTTTATAGGAAACCATGGGCAAGTTGTCATATAAATCCAAGATGGAAGAGCTTAAAAGCATCAATAGCCAGATTCAGGATGAGAATGCATTCTTGAGATGCAAGCTCTATTCCCTTGAAGAGCAAATTGGAGCATGAATCCAAGGATGAGCTCTTGATTAGATTGCAATGTGGTGAGTGTGAAAAGGAAAAGCCTTCAACTTCAGATGTAGAGACTATGACTAAGTGTAGTGTAAGTTTTTCACCATAGGAATCTTCATCTTCTTCTACCATTTCAGATTCAGATTCTAGTAATATTGTTTTTAGTGATTTTGAAAGATACACTAAGGGAATAGGATCTAAATTGTTGTTTTAAATGGGTTAAAATGGAGGAAGACTTGGTAGAGATAGCCAAGGTATATCTAACCTAATTTAGGTTGAGCATAGACCTCTTCATGTAGGTTTGGGTTATACTAGTGTGTAGGTGGATGATAGAAAAGTTTCTTCCATGGCTAAAGGAAGACGAGCTTTCAATAGCAAAGGTTCTAGGCCACTAGTTCAAAGGTGTAAAGGTAAAAGAGGTATGGAGATTCCACCTCCTGATTCTTACACTAAATATTTTGATCCAATTGATACTTTTAAGAAGTTTGGATATAATGGATAGAAGATAATGTAATCATTTCCATGTACTTTTTGTTGGATGAATAACCATAGTGCTAAGACTTGTTGGAAATGAAATGATTTATTGAAGCAGATTGCATGTTTGCAAGACCATTTTCATGTTAAATTGGGAATTGGAAAAAGGGGACCCTCACCTAAGAAGGATGTTTGTACTCATTGTAAAGTGAGTAGACATAGGATTGATAGATGTTTTAAGCTTCATGCATCTTCACATTCAAGTAATGTTAGAACTAAGATGATTTACAAACCTCTCACTAAGGTTAATGAAGATAATTCAATCCATAATGTAGTTGACAATACAACCCAAGATAAGGTAAAACCTACAAGTGATAATCTATTGAATAGGTTAAGTCAACAATATGCAATTGATAAGGAATCCACTAAGGAAATCAATTTCACTAGGAAGAAAGAAATGGTCAAGTGGATTATCACTACATTCTTTTTGCAAAGCATGGTTAAGAATTCACCTAAGGAAATGAACAAGCTTTGATAAGATGTAGATTAGAGTTGGTGGGAACACTTCAAGATAGGTTTATCATATGAAGTTTTTCAATTCTCACTTTTTGATAACTCTAAGTTTTTTAATCTCCTATTTATGTTGTGTGAGTTGTCTAGAGGACTTAAACTCATTTGATCAGTTGGAGATAATAGCAACATGCATGTTGTGGGTTGAGTTAATTCCTTACAACACTTATTAGACTACTATTTTGAATGTATCTTTGGCACATGGATGTATAAATGCATGTTGAAGACCCTTTTGGCATGTTTAGATGTTAGGCAGCATACAATTTTGTTTGTTTGCATTTGCTTAGCATATAAGTCCCATACTAGGGCATTGTATTGCAACATGTCCACAACATCTATTGTATGTTTTTGACATTATAATCTTGTCTTGCAGTTACATTGGGAGTTGTTTTAGTTTTTGACAATTCACCATTTTATAGGATGTGACATTTGGGCAGGCAACTTGATATGTTGTAATCACTTTTATTGTCCCCAAAAAATGACTACTCATTTTTGGGACAACCTACAGATCAAAATCCTCTCTTCCCCTTTCAAAAATTGTTATGAGCATTCAAGGTCAAAGGATTCTATAGGTGGTTTTAGTCAAAAGAATCAGTTTTTCAAACATTTAGTCATTTTTTGGGACTATTGTAGTGCCTTGGTTCAAACAGAGATCTCCATCGACAAACACCAGCAGCAAGTTCAACAGGTTCACGGTTCAATGGCGCAATTCAACCAAGTGGTTCAACACTTTATTTCACTCAAGTGGTTCATTCCCTTTGTTTCAATGTCTTTTGGTTCAATGTCTTGGATCAAAGGAATGGTTCATCACCAAATTTCAAAGGGGCAGTTCAATGCAAAAGGAATGACGCGCCCGAAAAATGTCAAATTCAACACAGTGAACTAGTCGTTGATCCTTTGAACATACAGACCAGAGTACATTCATAGATTTCAAGGCCAAGACAAAACAAAAAAGCAAAGAAAAAGCCTGATTGAAGAGAAAAGCCCACGAAAAAGCACCCAATGGAAAAAGATAGCAGAACGTGACAAGTGTTTGCACCCAACAGGCAAGAGCGGCATTTTTGTTACCCTTGCATCTTTTGGTCTCTTCTATGCAGGAGCAGCAATTTTTGCCACCCATGCATCCCCATTTCTTCTCATCTAGGTGAAAGGGCAATGATTTTTGCTGCCCTTGCATGTTCTTCTTCAACATGCGTTGGTGGTAATTTTTTCTACCAACACACTTTCTCTCTGACGTGCACAGGTGGCAATTTTTGCCACTTATGCACAAGCACTTCTCCAATATGCAAGGGCAGAAAATTTTGCTGCCCATACATTCCTTATCTCTTCTTCCTCTTCTCACACAATTTTGTCATGTAAAAGTGCATGCAATTTTGTAATGTGTAATTACATGTAAAAAATCCAAAAAAATATCTCAAAAGTCAAAGATGAGTCATCTTTGACTAAGATATTTTTGTATCTTAGTATTTTCTAAATTTTGAAAGTTTCTCCCTATATATAGTGGAGACCTATTTTGTAAATATATCTCTGATAATTGAGAGCAAAAACTCTGCTGAAATTGAAACACTTCTTGAGACTTTATGCTCAATTTGTAAATCATATTTTGTTGAATGAATGAGAAGCAGGTTTATTTCAGACTTTGTGTTGAAGTTATCTGTGTTGTTTAGGAAATAGTTCTTATATCCTCTTTCCTGATAATCTCTTATTTGTTTGATTTATTAAGCAAAGTTTGTGTGTTGACATTATTTGAGGATGTTTCTAAAAGATAGAAGAGAGACTTTGAGCTACTTTTATCTTTGTGATCCTTTTATCCTTTGTAGTTTCAAGTGAAGACTTTGCGCTTCATTTCACTCTACGATGACGCTTGTTCCTAATCGGTGAAGGAGGCTACGGAAGACTTTATGCTTACGCAAGTTTCCTTGTGAACTTTATTACATTTCAGGGGATTTTCTACTCTTGGTTGAATACCATTCCTAAAAAAAGAGGAAGGTTCTTAGCCAATGACCAGGATTTCTTTCTCTTGTTCCTTGGACATCACCTCTGAAAAAAGAGAGGTGGATGTTGTTATACTACCCCAATTATTATTTTCTGCTTAATTATATATTCATATAGCATATAAATATTCATAGGGAACCTCCCCTTGATGAGAGGAGAGATTTACCTCATCCAGATCTGGTAAACCCACACTTTTCATGGCGTAAATCTCCCTGTGTTGTGGGTGATATACCCATTTTGTCATCAATTAGTTGACGACAAAATATTCACCCAACAACTTTGACAGTTGTAAATTCACTTACCCATGCCTTTGGATTAGGCATTTTTGTAGTTTGATTATGAATCATTTTAATGTAATTGTTTATATCTCTTGCTATGATTAGGTTATGTTTTTATTGATGCAGTAGACTAGTTATAAGATTTTAGGGGATATCAGACTTTTGGAGACCAAAAGCCCTCCATTGGGGAGGTGTGATTAGAAATTTGGTTCTAAAAATGGTTTCAAGTCATAGTTTCAGTGGTGGCACATTGTAGAGCTAATTGAGAGCTTTTTGATGTTTTTTGTGATTCACAAAACGGAGTCTAGATGCTCAAGATACGGTCATTTGAAGATTTGTTAGAAAAAATAACTTGCGACATCTGCATGTGATTCAAAAACATACCAACATTTGGACCTATCAGAGGTTGACACATGGCACTATTGAAAATCCAAGTGGGCCAATAGCCATTTGACACATGGGAAATAATGAGGGGGAAATTTTTTTTGGTTAAGTATTTTTTTATACACATGATACTTGACATTTTCAATGTATATAGGCCAAACCTCCATGCCACAAACACTCCACCAAAGCATCCCTCATTATTAGGCATTTGACTAAGCATGGGTGGTGGACAAAGTTGGTTCCCAAGCCCTTGCCATTTGAAAATCTCAACAACTTTGCTATTTTAAGCCCACACGCCAAACTAAAAGGAAGAGAGAAGAATTCAAATGCGCTAAAGGTGGAGGAAAATGGTTTCCAAGGCACCAACAAGGAGAGAAGACAAATTCAAACTCAGTCAAAGTGTCTAGAAAGGTGGGCGGCCAATTTTGAACCCCTCACCTTGTGGAAAAAAGATAGGAGGCTTAGCCACTACGCCACAGCCTTCAAACTGAGTATAAAGGCATGAATTTGCATTTGAATTAATAAGGTTTTGGACTGTGTATTTATATTGTAAGAGGCTGAGAGTTTGTTTTAAGCTTGGAGATAGCTACCAAATGGGATTTTGTCCAATATCCGACCTTATACACAGAGGGTAAGCCTTTTTAATTATGTTTTGTAATTAAAAAGAAAAGTATTTCATTATTATTTGGATATACCAATGGATGAAGTGAAGGGACCAAAGCACATTCGGAAGGGGTTGAAGACTGAGGAAGGATTCCATGTGACCGAGCTTGAGTATATCAATAAGGTGGAGTTCTTGGATAGAGATCAGGGCTGAGGGAAGTTATGTAGCATTTCAAGAATTTGTAAGCCATTTGTTATGCAAATTTAATAGAAATGGTCCTCACTATTGGGTGGACCTAAAGATGTAGGAAAAATATGCCAAACTCCGTTATCAATGTTAGATGGTAATTTGTCATTTGCTAGCATGTTTTAATTCAGTTTTCTAAATTTTTAATTATGAAATCATTCAAAGATTAAATTTTGACAATTTATGACATTTGATGTAAAAAAAAACTAGTTCAGCAACTGAGAACATTTTATGCCAAAACATTTTGCAAGTTCTTTTGAATTTTTTGAGAATTTGTTAACTTTTGAGAAATTCAGCATTCATATTTAAAACTTCACTTTGAGTTGATTCAGTGTAGTTTATGGATCAATGGGTGTACCTATATCAAAAATGAGCCTCTAGGTTTAAGGGCTAGCTCCTTGAATATATCATGCAATGTTTTTCACTTAAGTTATTACTTATTTATGGAGGAAAATAGCTACAAAATACATAAATCAAACCTACTCTAAATAAGGTAATGCACCACTAATATCTTCCACATGACCATCATATTTTCTACCACAATTAAACAAAGTATACAAGTTAGTCTCTTAGTCTCAATGGATTCTAACATGAGTATTTCAATATAGAGGTGAGGTGTGAGTAGTAATAAAAAGCAAATGAGCCATAGGGAAGATTGAACACTCTGAGAACAAGCATACACTTGAAGAAACTTTACATGCTATACTACACTCTAAATGACCTATTAGATTAAGAACTCTTATTCAAACATGAAAGGATAAAGGAAGGATAGAGAGTTATCACTTCTCACCATCATACATCACTTGTAGACTTATGTAATTGCTCAAAACTTAGAAGAAAAACTTGTATTAATATTCAAAGGTAAAATATAACATCATTCTATTAGGGCTTCACCATACATGATGTGGAACTTCCTTACAATAGCTCAAGAGCTATACTTATAGAAGAAAGGCCACAAGAGAAAGGGGACCTTAACACTTAAAAAGGGAATCGATCAATTCAAAAATTTGAACTATAGTTGCAACTACCTCTATAAATATGCTCATTTAGACCATTTTATTGATTAAGGTCACCTTAAGTGGTTTCACAATTAAATCATTCTCCCCTTGACACTCCTTAATGGTTAAAATAGAAGGATCAAGTTATTAGAGATTAACCCTGATGTTAAACCACCCATGACTAGTTTGTTGATGCGTACCAAAGTCGATAGATGGGTCTTTTTCATGTAGTTGGTCTTAGAGATGAGACTATTGGGGCCTATATGAATGCCTTCATAGCACCCATCATAATACCAGATCTCACTTCACCTAGACTACACATGAACTAGTTCTTCTACTCATGGGTCCATTAGAGATGGAAAACTAATATTAGACTATTGGTTTTCCTAAAGTCATTATATTATTGTAGGATTTAAGGGTTTAATAGATTCATGGACCCTCATTTTAGAATGGTGAACATACACAATCTTTATACCTAACTACATCATATTGACTAATCCATGGCATTTGAATGAGCTTCAATGGTGTTGAGAAGACCCTACAAAACCTTGATTTTATGGTCAAAAATAGCCTTTTGACCCTCATCAAAAACCCTAGCCTCACCTTCACTCTAATTGGATGTCAAAATATAAATTAGTTCATTGATACATTAACCCAAATCATTCCATTGATATGACTATATGTGGATGCCTATGAACCCTTAGATCTTCTTTGAAATGTCAATCTTATCTCCACTTATGCCACATGGTAGTCTCTCATTCATCCTTAGGATATGCTAACTCTTTAACCTAGCTCACATCATTATATTGAGATGTACGAGTAAGTGAGGACCATTGATGTTGTTGGGACCCATTGTTTAAAAGCTAATGTCTAGTCCATAGTCTTAAAATTGGTAGTCTATAAGACATTTTTTAATGTTTATGTGATTATTGTTGATGGTCACATGACCATAAAATTTAAGTTTAAAAGGATAATCTCCCTTTGTCTTTAAATTTTACATTTACATGATCATCATTCATTATTTTTAAGAACATGATTGACGTCCCATGGACTAGCAAATTTAAAGACAGGTAGATTTTTTCTTGAGATTTAACTTGATGTTTGCATGAAAGTCTTATGTTTTTTGACCAACTTTGAAAGCTTGTATCTTAAAGCACAAGAAACATGGAGGTACCAAATTTTTAAGAGATTATCTTCTTGCCAATAAGGATTGACCCACTTGATGTAATGGTCCCAAGAGCTTCTTGGGTGAAGATATTCAAAGTTCAAGAAGGCTGGTTCATAGCTGATTTTGTATGATGTCCCACAATGGCTGAGCTCAAATGAATAAGTATGGAAAAATTAGTATAAATTCTCAAGATCCCAAATTTACACATGTATAACTTAATTTTCACTTTGGTGGAAGACCTAGGAATTAACACATAGAAACTTGGGACCAAGGTAAACAAACCCATGTGGTCACTTTCCCCTGATTTATCCATATGTACAAGATTTGGCCTCAGTAAACTACCCACTTATAATTTTTACCAATAGACCAAAAATGCCTAAGTAAACACAATGAAGAAATAGATAAAAATTGGGAGATTCCTAAGCCATTCCAAGTAATCTTAGAATCCCATAGGGTCTCTAAAACACTCTCCATTTGCTCATCTATTAGGAACTTGATCTATGCCTAATTGCATTAATCACCATGAAGACATACCACTTGCATAAAATGACTCTAAAATGGCCCTTTATACACCAAATGACACAATGACCAAGCTATATTTTTACCCACTTAAAATGACATATGAAATAACATCAAAGCCACAACATATCCTATGACATTATTAAAATCCTCTATACAAGATTTTGACTATATGGGGTTGACCCATTTTATCCCATGGGGAAAAATGGTCAACATTCTTTGGTGATTTCCTAAGGGTTCCATGCTTTCTATGGCATGACTATTTTCCTAGTCCTATCCATTGGGCTATGGAGTCACAAGTATATAAGCTAGACATATAAAATACTTTAAACAATACACAAAACATAGAAAAAAATAGGGATAAAACACAAAGCAAGGAACTAAACAAAATACATTGTGTTTCAAATTAGTTATTGGGACATAATAGAATAATAAAATAAACATGCACCTATCCTAGTATTTACAAGATAGACCTTCAACTCTCAATAGCAGGGTTTTAAGTTTATCCCATTCATAGGGATAGGCAATTTTTCTCTATTCATCCTTGCTAACTAAAAGGAGTTACTTTAGTTTCACTTGGTGATGACATAAGATCTACTCTATAAGGCATCAAAAATAGTATGCCTACTTGTCTTTTCTCTCTCTTCATCCCATTTCAAGACTATGTCACCTTCTTCAATGATCTTAGAGTTGCCTTCTTGCCAAAAGACCTCTTCCTCAATACCTAGTGATGTTTTATGGCTTGATGAGCCTTACCTCTAGTCTCTTGTAACTCCATTATTTTTTTCAATCTCTCTTCTATGGGAGTGATCTCAATCAACTCTAGTTGGTGTGATAATTTTAAGGTCGGCAACTCTTGAGATATAGATAGCTTAGCTTTCCTTCCATAAACAATCATAAAAGGAGAATTCCCTATTAAACTGTTGGGAGTTATCCTATCATCCCATAAGGTTGTCTTTAGTTTAGTGTGTGAAGCTCTTTGGATATGATCCAAATTTCTCTTAATGATTCTGATTAGGTTCTTATTAGTAAATTCAACCAAACCATTACCTTTAGGGTAATAGTTAGATGAAGTGCTCAAGAATATGCCATTATTACTTATCCAATCAGCTATTTTAGCACCCATTAAAGTAAGAGAATTATCTAAGATTATATTATAAGGGGTGTCAAACATTTTTATGATGATCTCATAGAAATTCATGATAGAACTCTTGTTAGCCTCCTTTAATGCTACTTACTCAACCTATCTAGTAAACTTGTCAGTTTTTGTGAGTATCCATTTATGACCAACATTTGATGGGGGGTTTATCATGCCAATGAAGTCAATACCCCATTGAATAAAAGGTTGTTCAACTCTGATAGGATTCAGAGGAAGAGCTACAATCTTTTGATTTCTTGTAAAGAAGGCACATTTTCCACACCTTCTCATCTAAGCATAGCAATCCTTGAAGAGGTTGGGAAAATAATAGCCAACCCTCATGATCTTGGTGGTTGTATTACTTAGAGTGAAATGGCCTCCTATTGTCCTATCATAGAAATTCTCAAGCAACACTCCAAACTGGTTATTGTCAATGCATCTCAACAACACACCATTGACATCTGTCCTAAATAGCATGCCATCCACAAGATAAAAGGGTATAGATTGTAATATAAAATACCTCCTTTGTGATATATTCATATTATCAAGGTACTCACCATTTTGGAGAAATACAATCATGTCCCATGCCTAATTTTCTGGAGGTAATGGACCAACTGGTTGGGGACACACATGGTTGACTAGAGCTTCATCTTTTGATTCATGAAGATCTAAAGCTAGATGATCAAAAAGACCTTTTCCCCTTACCAATTTTTTCACTTTTATATCAACATCATACTCCATCACCTTAGTGGTCCACCCCACCCTCTTTTCACTAAGATCCCTACTCAAAAGAAACTCCTTGGTGTTGGGATGAGATACTGTAACCTGAATCTTATTATTTGACACCATATGTCTAAACTTATTTAGTCCCCTTATAATAAAAAGGAATTGTTTCTCCAAAAGGGTGTATTTGAATTTATAATATTCTAAACCTCGACTAAATAATGCAATTATCTACTCTATGCCCTCATTATTCTTCTACGTCAGCATGGTTGAGATAGTATCAATATTAACAAATGAATATAACATGATGTCTTTAGTAAAATATGGATTCACAAGGGTAGGAGCTTCTATAATTGATTTCTTTATAACTTGAAAACTACTCTTACCCTCCTTGATCTAGGGGAAGACCTAGTTCTTCTTGAGCATAGCTATGATAGGTTTTACTAAAGATGAAAAACCAGATATGAATATTATTAAAAAAAAATCCCCAAGAAACTTTGAAGACCTTTCTTATGCAAGGGTAATGATAAACCTAGGATAGCCTCTATTCTCTTAGGATTGATAGTTAGACCATTTTTGGAATAAATATGTCCCAAGATATTACCTTCATGAATAACAAATATGCACTTCTTTGGGTTAAGGGATACCCCATATTTCCTAAATGTTTCAAAAACTTGCCTTAAATGTTGCATGTGTTCATCTGCATCCTTACAAAATATTGTAATATCATCTAAATAAATAAGTACCAACTCATTGATTAAACCTTTAAAGGCCATGTCCATTACTCTAAAAAGTGGCACCAACATTAGATAGACCAAAAAGAATCTTCCTATAAGTAAAGTTTATCCATTTGGTAGTGAAATTTGTCTTGAATCGATCATCTTCATTGACTAAAATCTGATTGTAACTTGAATAGCCATCTAGTAGAGAGAAACGCTGAGAACCTGAAACCATCTGTAGAATATGCTCCATTAAAGGTAGAGGATAGTGATATTTGAGTGATACTCGATTAATATATCTAAAGTCTACACAATGCCTTATCTTCCCATTATTATTTATAATAGGCACAAGGTTAGCCACCCTTATTTAATTCTTGATGGGAAATATTATTTTAGACTCAAGGAGCTTGTTGAGCTCCATCCTCATGAGTTGCTCAGCTTTGGTGTTGATGGGTCTTTACTTTTGTCTAACTGGTCTAACTCCCATTTTCAACTCAATGGTATAGTGTGCTAGGTTAGGATCAAATCCCTTAAGGTCATTATATTCCCAATCAAATATATCATGAAACTCTCTACATAGTTAAATGAATGCTTGCTTTCCTAATGTAGAACATACCTTTCCTAGTTTGAGGAGTTTTTCCTTGAAGATTAAGACCCTTTTGTAATTATCCTCCTTTTTAGATAAACTCACTTTCTCTTTCCTCTTATTTTCATTCTCATTAAAGATAATTTATAAGGTCACCAATCCCTTAGGTATCTTATTGGTCTTTAGTTGCATAATCTATTCACCTAACTGTTCTTGGAGTCTCCCCTAATTTCTTGAAGAAAACTCAGCCTCATTTTACAAGAAAAATGTAATGTGTTTATCACTATCAAACACTCATCAAGAGACTTAATTATTAGTTTAGAAGGTCTGATAATGATCTTAATATGAGACTACTTTCCTTCTTCCTTTATGGTAGTTTGAGTGTCAAATTAGGCTCCTATGGTAGCTAGTCTATCAATGTGACTATTATACTCCCTTGGGATCAAGTGAATGTTGAATGCATTAAAGTATTAAAATACATCCCATACCTAATGCCCATATGAACTAAGAAAATATTTATTAGAAGCAACCACCTTCCTCACCTGGTGCACAAATAACTCATTGTCTCTATAGACTTACAAATTCTTGATCCCTTTTCTCCTTGCCCATTGAAGGCCATAAATCAAACCTTCATACTTAGCCATATTGTAAGTGAAACTAAAATAAAATCTATATGAATTATAATAATATTATTTGGATGGAGATACCAACATAACACCAACCCTTGCACCAACTTTACTTCTATTAACCATCAAAAAACTCTTCCATAGTTCATCATCTGCACCCTCTTCCTTGACAAGTAGAGGCATCTATATTTTTTATTCATGTATATAATGAATTTACTCAATGAGAGCATAACGATCTTGTTCATAAGTATTAGTAACATTTTCATCAAGAAAAAATCTATAATTCCCTCAAGCTTGTAATAAGTTCCATCATCTGGAATAAAATCCTTGTCTTTATGAATAACATAGTTTAAATTAGAACTTGTCTCGATGTAAGGTTTGATATGAAACCCTGCAAGAGGATGTGTCCTAATTATCACCTTGGTCCCATAACTTATCCTAAATTCCAAGAAGGACAAATCATATGAAATATATCCACCAATCTTGGTAGTAAAGTCCCTTGATAGGTAGATTGCAAAGTGGGTTGGGAGATCAACAACAACTATGTCTTGCAAGATAGGAAAGTTAGGATAGTCATGTAGGAAAACCTTCAAGTTTCTTATTAGTATTATGGCTTTGGTAGGGGTAAGATATAGCTAGATAATTCCTTTACTATGAGGCTTATACTTTAAACCCTATTTATTAGCTACTACCTTGGGCATGATTGACGTTAAAGCATCACTATATACTCTACAATTATAGACTAGCTTGTCACCTACTATGAAAGTGAGATAGAATGGTGGAGGTTTCTTAGCCCTAGTGGATGGTTAAATAATGGTACTAGGAAAAATTTAAAGGATAACATGAATTTGCCTTTGATTCAAGGGTGAGACACTAGCAGGGATAGTAGATCACTACTTTTGGAGGAGTTCCTTCTAACCAGGCATATGTAAAACATCCCAAAAGGAAATAGATGTTTTAATACTCTTCAAAGAATATAAAATGCTTAAATAAGATATACCTATTTTATATTATGATATTTTAGGTAGATACATACTTGAAACTTGAGGGATAGGGGTAGACCTTATCACATTTTGACTTGTTGGAGGTGTAGAAGTATTTGAAACTACCATATAAGCCTTTAAAATGGTCATACTTATAGTTGTGTCCTATTTACTTGTAAGAAGATTGAATTATCTTGTAGGCATGCTACTACCACCCCATATATCCATATTTTTAACCTTAGTATTGTTTACAATATAACCTCTTTGATTTATCATAAAAGTGTCTTTGGCCAAAAAGTTGGTGAAGACATTTCCTTGAGTTTACCAATCCTCGTTAGCTTACATAATCACCTTGTCTTAATTTGATAATATGGGAGTAGCTACCCCTTGAGACACTATATATTTCTCTCCATTTTGATTTGTATCCACTAATTGGTATTGCTTCCAATCTTCTACCTACACCAAATTGTTATGAATTAGTACCATCTCCTTTACATTGGTGGTAGAGCTAGGATCATATGTATTAGCAAGCCTATTAGGATTAGGCTATGATTAGCCTCTCCCTCTTCCATATTATTGATGATAGGGGTAAGGGTTATAATAGGCACCTTGTTTCACATTATCTTATCTAAGTTGAGCTCTTATCCTTTGAAGCTATACATCTTTGTATATGACATTATCCTCCTTCTTAAGAGTAGCTCTAAGCTTGGTATTGATGTTAGGAGTTTGAGCCACATTTTAAGCATTAGAAAAATCATGATAAAATGGAGGTATAAACACTTTAGGTGATAATATTCTATCTTGGATGAGACTATTCTCAACTTTGATAACAAGCTCATATGCTTCAATGAGGGTGGAACCACCCATAGATTGAAGCATGATAATAATTTTAGTCCCAATGGATTTCAAGTAATGAACACAAAACTAGTAGGAAATCTCATGGAAGGAGGCAACATATGCTAATTCTTATAATAACTTTCATTAAAGTCATGCATTGTCTCATTGGGACCTCTTTTTATCATGTTGAGATGATGAATGAGATAGGCATGGTCACTTTCATTCCCATATATAGAAGTTAGCAACACCCCAATCTCATCCCATGTTGTAATGCATACACCTTCTATAGTCCTATACCAATCAAGAGCCTTCCCTTTAAGGTACATGTCAAGAAACCTAATGTCAATGTTCTCTTGAATAATATTAAGGAAACTGTAAAAGTTAGAGATATGTCTAATGTGATCACTAGGTGTGATATGACTCTCACCATTGAATGTGGGCACACATTTTGTGGTGTTGGGAGGGATGGCATCATAAGAATGAGGTTGAATGGGATTATTAGTACTTAAGGTGGGTAAACTATAAGGTCTAGCCATGTCTTCTCCTTCAAGATCTTCCACTTATTCAGCCTCTTCCTCTTCTTCTCTAGAAAAATCTACTCATTCTTCAAAGGGTAGATTAGGATATGGATACTAAATTGTGAGAGGGATTTCAGCTGAATGGGTGGATTAATAGGATCAGATAGTCTAGCATAAGATGACGTAGTGAGGACCATGAATGATAGGGACAAAATTATAAGACAACAATGGTCTAAAATTAGATTTACTTTGAGCAGAGACCAAATACTAGGTAACACACCAATTTACAGCTAGTGTTTGTCAAGACCAACATTCACCTTGACAAGTTGTATTGAAGATAATGGGTCCCACCAGGCATTCCAGAACTATTATCACTAAATCTTGTGCCCTAGAAGTGTTTGTTCAAGTTTTTTTCAAATTTGGGTAACATGGGAACATTTCTAGGTATGTGGGTGTACCTATATCAAAAATGAACCTCTAAGTTTAAGGGCTAGCTCCCTAAATATATCATGAAATGTTTATCAATTAAGCTACTAATTATTTATGGGGGAAAAGAATTAGAAAATGCATAAATTAAACCTAATCTAAATAATGTGATGCACTAAGAATATCTTCCACATGACATCATCTTTTTTACCATAATGAAATAAAGTACACAAGCTAGTCTCTAAGTCGCATTGGGTTCTAACATGAGTATTTTAATATAGAGGTGAGGTGTGAGCATCAATACAAAGAAAATGAGCCAAAGAGAAGATTACACACTCTAAGAAAAAGCATACACTTGAAGAGAATTTACATGATATACTACACTCTATATGACCTATTATATTAAGAAAAATTGCTTAGACATGAAATATTAAGGGAAGGATAGAGAGTTATCACTTCTCATCACCATACATCACTTGAAAACTTAGGAAATTACTCAAAACTCAAAAAAATAAATAAATAAATAAATAACTTGTATTAATGTTTAAAGGGAAAATATATCATCAATCTAGTAGGGCTTCACCTTACATGGTGTGGAACTTCCTTACAATAGCTCAAGAGCCATACTTATTGAAGAAAGGATAAAAGAGAAAGGGGGCCTTAGTACTCAAATAGGGAATAAATTAGTTCAAAAATTTGAAACATAGTTGCAACTACCTCTACAAATATTCTCACTCAGACCATTTTATTGATCGAGGTCACCATAAGTGGTTGTATAGTGACATAATTCTCCCTTTGACTCTCCGTGATGGTTACAATGGTAGGATTAAGTGGTTAGAGATTTGTCCTTATGTTAAACTTCCCATCACTAGTTTGTTGATGCATACCAAAGTGGAGAAATGGGTATTTTTCATGTAGTTGGTCTTAGAGAGGAGACTGTTAGGGCCTATGTGAATGACTTCATGGTACCCATCATAATGTTAGCTCTCACTTCACCATAGATCATGTTCAAATTAGTTCTTTTACTCGTGGGTCCACTATAGATGGAAAACCAATCTTAGACTATTGGCTCTCCTATAGTTGTTATATTATTGTATGAGTTTAGTATTTAATAGATGCATAGACCCTTATTTTAGAATGGCAAACACAATCACTCTTTGTGCCTAAATTCACCATATTGACCACTCCATAGCATTTTAATGAGCTTCAATGGTGTCAGGAAGACCCTATAAAATCTTGATTTCATGGTCAAAAATAGACTTTCAACCCTCATCAAAAACCTTGGGCTCACCTTTTCTCTAATTGGTTGTCAAAATCTAACTTGAATCATTAACACATTGACCCAAATCACTCTATCTATCTACCTAGGCATAGATACCCATAGATTGTTAGGTCTTATTTTAAATTTCAATCTTATCTCTACTTATGCCATGTAGTAGTCTCTCATTCATCCTCAAGATACACTAACCTTTTGACCCATCTTGTGTTGTTGGATTGAGATGTATGAGAAAAAAATATCATTGATCTTACTGGGACCCATTATTTGAAAGCTAATGGATAGTCCATTGTCTTAAAATTAATAGTCTATGGGATGTCTTTCAATTTTCACAAAACTATTGTTGATGGTTGTATAACTATTAAATTTAAGATTAAAAGGATCATCTTGCTCTATCTTTAAATGTGATTAACATCTTACAGACCATCAAATTTAAATATAGGTAGATTTTTGCCTAAGTTTTAACTTGATGTTCATGCAACTATCTTATGTTTTTTGACCAACTTTGAAATCTTGGATATTGAAGTATGATAAATATGGAGGTCCCAAATTTGTAGGAGATGTTCTTACTGCCAAGAAAGATGAACCCATTTTAAGTAATGGTCCCAAGAGCTTCTAAGGTGAAGATAATCGATGTTCAAGAAGGTTGGTTCATAATTGATTCTACATTATGTCCCATGATGACTGAGTGACTAAGAAAGGGAAACTTAGTAGAAATACCCAAGATCCCAACTTTGAAGATGTATAAATTCATTTTTACTTTGATGAAGGACTTAAGACTTAGCATGTAGTAACTTGGGACCAAGGTGAACAAACCCATGTGGTCACTTTCCCCTGATTTATACACATGTGTGAGGTTTGGCCTCAGTAAATTACCCACTTGTACTTTTTACCACTAGACCTTAAATATTTAGGTGAATAAAATGAAGAACCAGGAGCTTCCTAAGTCATTCCAAGTGCTCTTAGCATCCTATAGGGTCTCTATAACACTCTCCATCTTCTCATCCATTAGCAACCTGATCCATACCCTAATTGCATTAATCACCATGAAGACATAACACTTACCTAAAATGACTCTAAAATGGTCCTTTAGACAAAAAATAACACAAGGACCAATCCAAATTGTGACCAACTTAAAATGGCATATGATATGACATCAAATCCACAACATATCATATGACATTATGAAAATCCCCTATACAAGATTTTAACTATAGGCGGGTTGACCCATTTTGGCCTATGGGGAAAAATGGTCAATGCTTATAGTGTTTAAGGAAACCAATCCTAAGGAGACACCAATCCCCTGATTTAAGAACAACAACTCTAAGAAATCACCCACTCCCTAATCTAAGCACCCGCTTAGCTTATCTAATGGCACAAACCTATCAGACTCTTCTATGGAGCTACAACTCCAATTTACAAATTAGATTCATACATGAATATAAATATCTATTATTTGTTATAGGTCTAATATAAAATTTGTCATACTTTTTACATTCTCTTTATGCCTATCTTCCTCTCTACTCTTCTCTATTCCTCTGGTCCTGTGTCTAGATATCTCTCTATTCGACACACTTCATCTCTCTCACTCTACTCCTCAATGTCACTATATTTTCTATTTGACACAATTTTAATGGTTCTAATAGCTTTTATTTTATCCTAGATATCATATATATAAACAAATGATCTAGGGTTCCATAACTTCTATGTGTTCACACTCATACTTTAACACATCACACCAATTCCAGACTCTAGTTCATTATTTCTTGAGTTGTTAATTCTTACATCTAAATTTAATGCATCATGCCATAATTGAAGATCTCCTTACTATATATATAATTAATTAAACTCAAGTTTTGATGCACAAGTTGTTTAATTTATATTTGATTGGTTGGCTTAATCAATATCATTATTTGTGTTGAGATATAAATCTTATATGAAAGCTTTTGCATGTTCCTCCAACTAACCATTTATCTGGACATGACTTTAAATGTAGATAATTAATCTTGCCTTTGGAACCATGATCTAATAGTCTATATTCCAATATCATAACATTAAAATGTGTCCATTTAATCTCTATACCCTAGCTTCCATGTGTCATTTTATCTCTAAAGATGCATGACTTTTACCTTGACTTAGTCATTAAAATTAGATACTTTGACCTCATCTCACTACTTCCTATATCTTTAGATCACTTTCACTCCATCGATATTTTTTAACTTGCTTGGTATTTAACTTGTTGCTATGCTGATAAATATCAATCAAATTATGGCATTTGAGTCCATTCACTCCCTTAGATCTCCTTTTCATGATCACCTATGTATCGTTAGATTTTATGACAATCTCAATCTTTATATCTATCTAACTCTCAAAGATATTTCACTTGGCATAAGCATATTCCTTTTGTACATAACTGTTAGTTCTTGCTATTGAGATATTTAGTAACCTTACATTAGTCCTCTATCTGATAGATTCATGTTCTTGTGACACTTAACATTATCACATTCACTCGAATGAGCCTTTGACACTTTGACTTCATCATGATCCATTGGATCTTCAATGTTTGATTAAGCATGAGCCGTTTGATATTCTAACTAGCTTGATCATTAACTTTGATAGGCTCAATCTCATTGGGTCTCTATCTAAAAAGCTTTAAGAATGTAGAACTTATCACTTACATGATCACTTTGTTTGGCTTTATTGGATCATTTGTGTACAATGAAGCATGGTATGTTGATTCAAATGGGACAAATATTAAGTCTTAGACTTAGGAAAATATAAAGTCCTTTGATCATTACTCAAAGCTGGTAATTACTAGGTCAAGGGGCTAGTTTATTAATGATGATATGGACTTAAGTTATAAATTAAGTTACCAGTTCCTAGCTATACCAAGTCAACATTAAAATATAACTTTTCTTATTAATGCCATGACTAAACCCTTAGGGTTTTTTTAGAAACCCTATTTAGTTTGAGAGTAAAGATATTTCAATTATATGTTCATTCCTTCTCATTTTAACCTATGGACCATATTTTCAATATTCTCATGAAAAATTCATAACAAATCTTCTATTTGTTTTACTTTAAACATCCATAAATGGTCTCTATAAAAGCATGATAACTTTGCATAGTGAAACTACAAAATGTGTTCTTCTCTCCATCAATCCTACCTAATCCTTTTGACATCAATGGCATACATAGTGTCCCTTTTGACATCAATGAAAATCATATTGCCAACAATCTCCCTCTTTGTGATTCATTACAAAATAAATGCTTTGATGCAAACTTAATGTTATGATCTTCTAATATTCTACTCCTTCTCTGGCATTACTTACATTGGCTTCGGATTAGTATGAACTATAGTTGATCATACCAAAATTTCTCCCCCTTAGGCAATGGCATATTTTCCTAAAATCATCTTTGACACTTGATCTAATCTTTCAAAATTTTATAGAGAGCATTTGTACTTTTTCTCCCAACTTTTACATATAACATTTGCCCTTTTTCTCCCCCTTTGACATTAATGGAAAAGAGACTCTAGCTGATTGTTTGTCCAACTATCTCTCCCCCTTTATTAGATAAAGGAGTTTGTTCAAGAATATGCAACTTTCAACTCATTAGTAATTTTCAAAACTATAAATATCTAAGTTGACTTTTCTTCTTATTCTAGGGATTAATTAAGCTTCCATGAGATTCCCCCTAGATTCATGCCCTATCACTAGTGATTTAGTTATGTGGTGTAGTACCCATTACTCCAAAATTTTGTCTCAGATATTCAAATTGTTCCTTGGGAAGAGGTTTGGTGAATATGTATGAAATATAGTCCTTAGTTGGCATATATTCCATTATGACCTCTTGATCTGCAACCCTTTATCTTAATAAGTGATACTTGATTTATATGTGCTTGGTTCTTGAATACATCATTGGATTATTTGATATATTTATAGCACTTAAATTATCAAAAACATTATAAATAGGTGATTTTTACTAAACCTTGATGTCCTTGAGTGTTTAATTCATCCACAAGACTTGAGTACAACATTCCACTATTTTTATACACTTTACTTTTATTGTGGAAAGAGTAACTGACTCTTGACTTTTATTCAGCCATGAAACAATTCTATTTCCAAGGAAAAATACACCACCACTAGTGCTTCTTTTTTCATCTACACTTCCTACCCAATCAATATCTGTATATGTTGTCAAAGTGAAATATTCACTTATAGGTTACCATAGGCCATAGTTAATTGTGCTCTTGATGTATCTAAATATTCTTTTCACTAAATTGACATGACTCTTTAAGAGTAATCTAAATTCTAACAACCATCCACACTGTTTGCATGATATTTGGTCTTGATATAATTAGATATAGCAAGCTACCTATCATTGATCTATACATAGTCTAATTTGCATCAAGTGTCTCATCATCTTTACTCAACTTACATCTATTTATTATTGGAGTACTAACTAGTTTACTATCTTTCATTCCAAATTTCTTGAGCATCTCTTTTGCATACTTGGTTTGGGATATGAATATCCCTTCATTAGATTGTGCTATTTGTAAGCTAAGGAAGATGGAAAGTTATCCTAGCATAGACATCTCAAATTCACTTTGCATTTATGTAGTAAATTCTTTGCATATGTTTTAGTTAGTACCACCAAATATAATGTAATATACATAAAAAACTACAATCAACATATGCTCACCTTTTGATTTAAAGTATAGATTATTATTTGTACATCCTTTGTTGAAACCCTTGTTGTTGTAGGTATTGGTCCAATCTTGAATAACATGCTCTAAGTGCCTATTTTAGAACATAAAATTATTTCTTCAATCTGCACACATAATATTCTCCATCTGACAACTAAAAACCTTCTAGTTATTCAATATAGACTTCTTCTAGGTTCCCATTCAAGAAAGTATACATTAAATCTATTTGATAGACTTTGAACTGTTTGTAAATAGAGAATGCTAGAAACATTCTTATAACTTCCAATCTATCAACTAGAGCAAATGTTTACTCAAAGTTTATGCCTTCTACTTGTGAATATCCATTGCACATCAATCTCACTTTATTTCTTATAATAGCTCCATCCTCATTGATCTTATTTTTATAGACCCATTTTATTCCTATCACATTGTTGTTTGAGGGTTCTTGGAACTTATTTCCAAGTTTTATTCTTTTTTATTTGGCTTAGTTATTCTTCCATGGATTTTATCCAATTCTCATCCTTGTTGGATTCAACATAGGTCTTGGGCTCAATTTTAGACATTAGAGTAAAACTTACTTGCTCTTTGTTTATTGTAGTTTTTTTCTTTGTTTAAAATCCTTCATTCTGATTACTAATTATCTGCTTTTTAAGATGATCCTTTTAATCAAATCTTGGAGGTGATTTTTCATTCTTTTCCTTAGCCTCTTCACTATCTGATTCTTGTTCAAGATATGACTCTTCATTACTACTTTCCTTGTCAAGTTCAACATGTTTTATGCCTTCTTCAACCTTGATATTTATGATCTTTGCCATATTGTGTAGCCTATTATTTTAACATACATAGGCTTTTATTTGAGTGGAGTAACGAGTAACCCAAAAATATTCCTTTATCACATCTTGATTAAAAGCTTCTCAATTTGTCCTCCTTCCTTCTGATGTAGCATTTGATTTCAAACACTTTGAAGTACTTAATAGAGCTAGGCTTTCCATACCATAGCTCATATGGAGTTTTATCACTATTTACCCTCATTTGAACTCTGTCTAAGATGTATACTATTGTTTGGACTACTTCTCTCCAATATACATCAAGTAAATTGGCCTTCTTTATCATTGTTCTATCCATTTTCTTGATTGTTTCATTCTTTCTCTCAACAACTTCATGTTGTTGTGGAGTCCTTACTACAAAGTAGTGCCTTTTGATCCCATAATTCTCAAAATACTCTATGAATTCATTTGAGGTGAATTCGTTACCTTTATTAGATCTTAAGAATTTGATTTTTCTTTCAATCTCATTTTTAACTATGGCACTAAAGATCTTGAATCTCTCAAAGTCTTGAGATTTATCCTTCAAAAAGGTTACCCTTGTCATTCTTGAGTAGTCATCTACAAATAACATGAATTACCTCTCTCCTTTAGATCTTCTTGTCTTGATAGGACCACAAAGATAAAAATGAACTAATTATAGAGGATATGTAGTTACATACTCAGTTTGCTTACCTACTTGAAATTCCTTGCAAGTAATATCTGCAAGTTTGGTTATCTTGGGCATGTGTCTTACACACTTATTTGAGCTTACTTTGACTAGATTATCAAAGTTGGCATGACCTATTATCCTATTCCACAACCAACTATCATCAATCCTTCCTATCAATCAAATATTACATTTACTTAAACAAGATTATAGATATTTCTCTTAGTCCTTTTCCCCTCTACAACTATTTGGCCAGATCTCTTTAGCTTGTATGCTTCTACATCAAATGTGATCTTATATCAATTTTCACACATCTGGTTGACACTTAGTAGATTATGATTCAATCCTTCAACATAAAGGACATCATGTTTAGGTGGTTTACCATCTATGTTAAATGTTCCTTTACCTTTGATCTTTACTATTGTAAGAAACCACTATCTATCACCCACAAATTTTCACTCTCCACACATCCTTGGGTTTCCTATTTATCATCTTTTCAGAACCTTGTGAACCTTTGTTCACACTGGGAGGCATGTCTTTCTTTACATTGTGTACTTTTGATATTACAAATTTAGTTTTATAATGTTTAGCTATGTGACCAAAGTTATTTCAGTTAGAACACATTACACTTGTTTCTAACAGAGGAACAAATGAGTTTCTACTTAAAAATTTTGTTCTCCTTGTAGATACAACTCTACAATCAATAGCCTTATTACCAAAATGATTACAATTACAACAATAACCATAAAAATATGAAAAATACCTATTCATACCATTTCTTCATGTAGCATGAGGAATTCTTCCAAGTTGTGGCTTCTTCAAGTTTCTCACCTTGGTGTATCCATTAGCATCAACTACCTTTGTCTTCCTCTTCTCTTCAAGATAATTTTTAAGTTAAACTTTCTTTATATAGCTAAGTTTGAGTTCCTCTTTGTATCTTTGAAATCTTTCTCTTCCCTTGTTCCTGATTCTCCTTCTAATTTGAAGTTTTCATATAGGTTAGCAGATGTACTAGTTGAGGAACTTTTTACATTCTCATAACCAAGACCTAATCTCTATTTTGAGGGATTTTGAGAGTTGATCAATTCATCAACAATATTTGATCCTCTTATAAAATTCAAACTTTTATTTAGTTAAATTTGGGATTTTTCAAGTTCTTTTCTCAAAGCCACTATTTCTACCTCAAGCATCACACATTCATCAAATTTAGATTGTAGCTTTGTTTTGAATACATCTTCTATTATTTTAGCCTCTTCAAATTGTGTCTTTAGACCAATTACCATATGATCAAATTTCTCAAGACTTTTAGACATTTTATCAATTTCCTTTTGTCTAAGCTTCTTTTGGTTTGAGTTCTCTTTTCTTAGCTTGTCAATCTCATCTAGAGTACATATGAGTTCACATTCTAGATCCACTTCTCTTTCTTCTTCATCTGAGTCTTCAACTTCATCTTGATCTAGATTTATAGAATTTGATCCTACTATCATGATTAGGGATTCATTTCCATTAGCCATAAAATCATAGTCATGATAATCATTTGAACTATCAATGTCTTACATTAAGTTACTATCTTCTTTTGTGTATAAATCTTTCTTATTCTTAAAGAAGTTATTCTTCCTAGGATAGTATGGTTTCACCTTTTTGCTACTCTCTACTTGCTCAAAGTTATATTTTTTATTATGAGTGAATTTAGCAACAAAATGTCCTAATTTACCATAGTTAAAACATTTTAAGGGTAACTTACCTTTGTAACTTCTAGATCCTCTCTTTAGTCTTCTGACAAAGTTAGATTTTTCTTCATCAGATTCCTTAGATTTAGATGTAGATGTTTCTTCCTTTACTTACTTGGATACATTGAATGTATATTCTCTATTGAATATGTTTGTCTCTCCCATTCTCATATCATAAGTTGTGAAGGTCTCATGAAACTCATCAATGATGAGTTTATCTATATCTCTTACTTATTCTATTGCAAAGATTTTAGAATCATATATTGATGGAAAAGATATTAAAACCTTCTTGATAATGATTGAATCTTTCATATCTTCTCCAAGGCCTTTGATTGTATTTAATATTTCATCTAACTTCAGAATTAGTCTACAATCTTATGCCCTTCATTCATCTTAAGGCTCTCAAACTTGCCTTTTTAAGTTTTTTAGCTTAGCCTAATTTAACTTGTCATCTCCTTCATAGATTCCCTTCAACTTATTCTAGATGTCTTATGAATTTTGACATTACATATCTTTGATGAACTCTAAGTTTGACAATCCATAAAGAGTAACATTCTTTGCCTTGACATTGCTCTCATATGCCTTTTTGGTAGCCTGATAAATAAGAGTTGTACAAGGGGTTATATATCCATTTACCATAGACATCCATACATCAAACCTTAATGAGGATAGATATGTTTCCATTCTTATGCTCCAAAATGCATAGTTAGATCTATCAAAGAGAGGTGATTTATTTAATGAAGATCCTTCTTGAATAGCCATTGTGTTCACTATTCCAAGATCTACTTGAGCTGATAAATTTTTTTTTTAAGGAACCCTAGGCTCTAATACCAATTTTTGGAACACAACTAGATATTGAGAGAGGGTTGAATTAGTATATCAACTCAAACCAATATTTTAATAATTTTAAATAAAATTTAAAGAATATGTATATTAAAAGACAAGTGTAGAGATCACAAAAACACATAAATACACATGACACTATATTTATACATGGAAAACCCTAAGGGAAAAACCATAGTGAGAATAGATGATAGAATATACTATTCTAATCCAACCTCATAGTTAAAAGACTCATTAGCAAACCTTATTGGTTAAAATGTTTAAATACACCAACTCTAAAGAAGTACCCACTCCTTAATCTAAGCACCCACTCAGCTTAGTTGATGGCACCAACCTATCAAACTCTTCTATGGAGCTACAAATCCAATTTACAAATCAAATTCATACATGAATCAAAATCTATGTTCTTTGTTATAGGTCTAATATGAAACTAATCATACTCTACACATTCTCTTTGTGCCTTTCTTCCTCTCTACTCCTCTCTATTCTTTTGGTCCTATGTCTAGATATCTCTCTATTTGACACACTTCATCTCTCTCTCACTTTGATCCTCTATTTCACTATATTTTCTATTTGACACAATTTGAATGGATCCAATAGATTTTCCTTTATCCTAGATATCATTTATAAAAAAAAATGATCTAGGGTTCCATAACTTCTATGTGTTCAAACTCAAACTTTAACACATCACACCAATTTTGGACTCTAGTTCATTATTATTTGAGCTATTATTTTTTGCATCTTGATTCCATACATCACACCATAGTTGTAGATCTCATTACTATATATTTAATTAATTAGACTCAAGTTTTGATATGTAGGATCTTTAATGTAGATTTTATTGGCTGGCTCAATTAATATAATTATCTATGTTGAGATATATAGCTGATACATAAGTTCCTACATGTTCCTCCAACTAGATATTTATCTAGAAAGGAATTTAAATGTTGATCCTTGATCTTGACTTTGGTGCCATGATCTGATGGTCCATATTCAAATATTTCAACTTTAAAATGCATCCATTTGATCTTCAGACCCTAGATTCTACATGCCATTAAATCTCTAAATATGCACGACCTTTACCTTGACTTGGTATTTAAACATCAATACTTTGACCTCATCTCACTACTTCTTATATCTTTGGATCATTTTCACTCTATCAATATTATCGAATCTACGTAGTCTTTAATTTGTCATTATGTCAATATACATAGAGCACTTTATAGCATTTGAGTACATTCGATCCATTAGATCTCTTTTGCATGATCACCTATACACCATCAAATCTTCTAAAAAGATCAATCTTTTTATCTATCCAACCCTTGAGGATATGACACTTGGTGTAAATGTGTTCCTTCTATACATACCTATTATTTTTTTCTATTGAGATATTTGGAAACTTTACATTGGTCCTCTATTTGATAGACTCATGCTCTTGACACTTAGCATTAGCACGTTTACTTAGAACAACCTTTGACACTTTGAAATCATCATGTTTAATTGGATCTTCAATATATGATTAAGTATGAGTTGTTTGATCTTTAAACTAGCTCAATCATTAACTTTGACATGCTTATTCTCATTAAGTCTCTATCTGACAAGTTCTATGAATGTGACACTTATCACTTTCACACTCACTTAAGGATCCTTTTGAAAATTTGACTTTGATTCACTTTATTAGATCATCTACATATGATAAAGCATAGTAATTTGATCAAGATAGGATAAATATTAAGTCTTAGACTTAGGAAAATATAAAGTCCTTTGATCATTGCTTAGAGTTGATAATTGCTAGGTTGAGAGACTAATTTATTAATGATCATTTGGACTTAAGTTGTAACTTAAGTTACCAGTTCCCAGCTATACCAAGTCAACATTAAAATATAACTTTACTTGTTAACACCATGGATAAACCCTTAGGGTTTTCTAAGAAACCCTATTTAGTATGAGAGTAAAGTTAATTCAATTCTGGGTTCATTCCTTCTCATTTGAACCTATGGACCATATTTTCAATATGCTCATGAAAACCCCATAACAAATCTTCTATTTTTTTGACTTTAAACGTCCATAAATGGTCTCTGTAAAAGTAAGACGAATTTGCATAGTGAAACTATAAAACATGTTGTTCTCTCCATTAATCCTACCTGATCCTTTTGACATTAATGATAGTCATATTTCTAACAACCTCCACCTTTTTCCTTCAACCTATACACCCATTTATTCTACAATAATCGTTTACTTGTAGGAAAGTAAACCCAATCACATGTTTGGTTATGTAACAAGGAGTCCATCTCTTCTTTCATGCCTTGCTCTGACTTCTTTTTGGTTTCTCTCTGCATTGCTTTTTCATAGATTTTTGGCTCACCACCACCATTCAATAATAAATAATAAATTGAAGGAGAGTATAGTCAAGGAATTTACTTACTCTGGTAGATATTCTAACTACACTTTTAGGAGTTTAAGGTACTTGTTTTTGTATTGTTGCACATTCTAATTTTTTGGCACTTTTAGAATTTCATTTCCTCTAATTTCATCAACTACTGCATATTATGTATTTGGATTTTCTTGTTTCTTTTCCTGCAATTTATCTTTTTACATAACCTTCTCATTATAGGTCACATATCTACTCCTAATGAGTTTTAGATTTTCAAAATCCTATAAACAGTAACTAAAATCATTAACTCCATATCCAGTTAAAGTACATTTCTAGGATTTTGATTCAAGCTTGGTTATATTTTCTTTATCAATATGGAAAAATACTTAAAAACTAAATTTTTTTAAGAAGAAATAATCTACCTTTTTACCTATCCATGCTTCTTATATAATACCACCATCCAAAAGATTTGAAAGCCCTTTATTTATTAATTAATCAATAGTATGTACAACATCTACCCAAAACTATAAGGGTAACCTTGCTTGTAATCTCATGCTCCTTGCATGCTCCATGATTGTATTGTTCATCCTTTCTAACATATGATTTTTTTGTGGTGTTCTTGGAACCATCTTCTCTATATGAATCCCATGTGATGAACAATAATTATCAAATTCTTTCCTATAGTATTCACCTCCATTATCTGATCTGACACATTTCAACTTACTTCCTATCTCATTTTCAACCAAAGATTTACATTTCTTAAAAGTATCAAGAAAATCATATTTTTTTGTATGTAATAAACCCATGTTTTTCTATTTGCATCATCAATAAAAGTAACATAATAATAAGATCTACCAACTAATGATACCTGAGCCAGTCCCCATACATCTGTATGCACAAGAACTAACTTTTCATCATTTTTTGCCTTCCCAACTCTAAGAAATTTAACTCTTATATTTTTGTAAGCACAATGCTCACACAATTCTAAATCTACATTCTTTAAACCTGGCAACAAATTCTTTGACTGGAAAACTTGCATGCCCTTCTCACTCATGTGCCAAAGTCTATGGTACCATAATTTTGCATCCACTTTTGTAGAATATAAATCAATAGAAGATTCAACATTAATATTAAATAAATATAATTTACCTACCTTTTTTCTTTTTTCTATTACCAGTGATCTTTTAGTGACCTTTCATAAATTTTGTGCAAATATAACTATGCAACCCTCACTTCCCAACTGCCATGTTGAAATTAGAATTATTATCAACTCAAGAACATGCCTCACATCTTTTAACAACCATTTATTTCCATTATATAGTTTTATCTATATCTTACCCTTTCCTACCATTTTATAAGGTTCACCATCACCCAACTAAACCTATCCAAAATAACCTTGAACATAGTCTTGAAAATATTTCTTATGGGGTGTAGCATGAAAGGAAGCCCCTAAATCTAACACCCAAGAATCATTAATATTATCTAAAGAAAGGATTAAAGCATCTTGTAAAAAATCACCTACTACATTTTCTTTATAATTTTAATCTTGTTTCCATCTCCTTGTTTTCCTTTTAAAAACTAATAATCTTTCTTCAGGTTTCCTTTAATCCCACAAGTTTAGCACACCAACATTCCTCTAGATTTGGATATGTACATCTTATACTTACCAGATGCCTTGGGCCTTTTATTCTATCCTTTTTTATTCCCCTATTCTTCATATTCAAATCATTATCTAATGTCTTAACTATGCTATTCCATCACATTTCCTCACTAAGAACAACACCCATAATATCATCAAACTTTTAAGTGTGTGAACCAGAGACATAGTTATTCACAACCATGACCAAGTCATTTCAACTTTTTAGAAATGAGCATAGAATCAAAATATCCCTAACCTCATCATAAATAATTTCTCTTATAGAGCTTAAGTGATTTTGTGACTTGTTAAATTCAATTAAATGATCAACAATAGACCCACCTTCTGACATTTCTAGATTAAATAGATGCTTCATAATAAATACCTTTTTAGGGGCTAAGGGTTTCTCATATAATATATCTAATAACTTTATCACATCCACTATTGTCTTTTATTTTGAAATATTTAAGGCCATCGATTTTACCAAAAATAACCATATTGTTCCTTGTGCCTTTCTATCAAGAACCTCCCAATCTTCATCCTTCATAGTTGTTGACTACTTTGCTATTCCACACAATGATAGGAAAATATCATTTTGATATAGATAGTCCTTCATTTTCATCTTCTATATCTGGTAGTTTTGGCCATTAAAAATTTTGACCTTAAATTTTCCTTCTTTTTCCATTACTCCCACTCGAACTAAGAACTCTCTTTTTCTGTGAGTTAATCTACCAAATAAACTTTCAACTCTAATACCAGTTGTTAGGAATATATAAAATAGAGCAATATTAATGAATTAAAGATAGAAATAAAATACAAAAAACACAAAACAATAGAGACATAGATTTAATGGATTTCACCCAATATGGGCTAAGTCCACACAAAAATAGCTAGGGCTTCTTATTATTTAGTCCAACAAATGATTGAAAAAACTTAAAATACAACCATTGTAATAGAATCTTCACTAACATACAACATGACATCATAATTATAATTCCCTCATATCAAAAAGAGGGTTCCATATAGGGTTAAAATTCACAAACATAATTTATATCATTAGATCTATCACTTAATAGTGAATGGTCCAAATTTACTAGGAAATTACAATATTTTATGGTTTATTTTTATTTTTAAATTCATTTAAGGGCACTACCACCCCACACCCCCTATTAGGAACTAGGAATTAAAATAAGATCAGGCTCCACCATCCAAAAATATACCACTTCGAGATCGATTGTTGAAACTCCACCACTACAACTCTTGCTTAGACTTTTCTTTGAACTTTGACTCTAACATGTTTCTCATCTTCTTTGTTATCCTTGATGACCTATTGAAGATGAAAAACTATATATATTCTCTTTAGTGGCTGCCTTTGTTAACATATTTTTAGGATTCTGACTCATGTGTATCTTTTCTAACTTCAGTTGATCATCCTCCAAAACTGAATGATGAAGTGATACCTGATTTATATATGTTTAGTTTTTAAGTGGAATGTTAATTTCTTTGCTAAATGAATCACACTTTGGATATCATTGTACAACCTATAATTTTCTTGTTTATGCCCCAAATATTCCATGAACCATTACATCCATATCAGCTCCTTGTTACTATTAACAATTTGACCCCACAGCTCAAATTTTAACCTCTACCATTCAAAGCTCTACATGAAAAAGACTTCAGGTTCTCAAGGAAGAAGACTTTGGGTTTTTCTTCCAAGTTGATTGAAGAATTCATTATTTTAGGAAAGTCTTTTCCAAAATCTTAAAGGGCAATTTGCAATAGTTCCTATACAAGAATTCCTTTAGACTTTTATCTGAAGGAATTATCTATTTTAAAAGAAGCTAAAAGATATATTTCCTTTAAACTTTGTTTTTGAAGGAAATGATGAAAAGAAGTTGAATGGGAAACTTTGTATAAATTCGAAGGGCATCTTCAAAAGAAGGCTATTTACAAAAATGCCAAAGGGTTCTTTCCTTTCAAGAGGGTGTATTTACAAAAGTTCAAAGGGTTTTTTTGAGAAGTTGAAGGTTCTATTTCATTCTTCCAAGGGGAATTTGCACAAGTACAAAGTGTCTTTTCCTTTTGGGAGGAGGAATTTCAAGGGACCAATCAAGAAAGATGAAGGGTATGTACCCTTTCGAAGAAGGCAATTTTAAAATTCTGAGGGTCACTTTCAAAACTCCAAAGGGTAATTTCCCTTTGGAGAGTTCATTTTCAAAATTTGAAATAATTCTATCAGACATTTTATCTAAAGGAAAAGTGTATAGCAAATCTTCAAACATTTTGTTTGAGAGACAAAAGCTAAAAGAAAGAGAGCAAGTCAAAAATCCCAAAGGACTTTTTGGGGGCAAGTGTATCATTTCATCCTTCTAAAGGGTCACTTGGAGGAACTTTAAAGGGTCACTTGGAGGAATTTTAAAGGGTCACTTTACAAAATCTCGAAGGTTAATTTCAATTTTCTAAAGGGTATTTTCATAAAAGGTCCTTTAAAAAAGTTGAAGGGGTCACTTTAACTCTCACAAGGGACAATTTCAAGGAAGACTTTTCAAGGGATCCAAGTGGACTGTTTCATTTTTTTGAAGGGTATGTGCCCTTCAGGAAAGTCACTTTGCAAAGAATTTTTAAGGGTATAATCCCTTCCAAAAAGGATCAATTATAAAAATCATGAAGGGTATCTACCCTTCAATAAAGTTCAAAACAAGAAATATGAAGGGTTATTAGTCCTTCAAAAAAGGATTTAGTAGAAAGTCTGAAGTGACATTTTAAAATCCCAAAGGGAAATTCAAAAGAATAATTACTTTGGAATTTTTATCCAAGTGGATTTTACAAAGAAAAGGATCATTGTCATAAGCCTAAAAGATAGATTTCCTTTAGACTTTATTTCTAAAGGAAATGGACTTAAGATAATAGCTGAAGGAGATGAAGAGATAATTCTCATAGACAATTTGTCTTTGGGAAAATTATAAAGTGACAAAAGATAAAAACCTTGAAGATATGATTCCTGTAGACTTTTAGTCCAAGGGAGTTCTTCAAACCAAAGGAAAGAAATAAGCCACAAGAATTAAGTCTAAAGAAAATAAGTAGGAAGGAATAAGCCCGAGACAATTACAAAGGGACAAACAAATAAATGATGGAGAAATACATACACAAAAATGAAGAGCTAAAAATTAAAATGCAAGAGATTTTAATAGCTAATAAATAGATTAACATGTATTACAGCATACAAAGTGGCCCAAAATAAGATTAGACACGTCCAAGATGTGTAACCATTTCAAACATGACACCTTCAGTTCTAAAATGGAGACTCATTTGCATGAAGGACTCAAGGAGTTTAACATTGGTGAGCTTAACGTAGATTTCATGCATGCACTCTTGTTAATCTGAGTCTTTCAAATATTCTAGTAGCTCAAGAGGAGTTCCATATTTGGAGATTGGAGTAGCATCATGCATGTTGGAAGTTTTGACTCAATCTTGGACTCACCATCCATTTTCAATGCCAAAGAGTTTTCATGAAAGGCACAAGACAAAAATAATTTTATTTGAAGGCTAAAATAACATAAGTTGGACTAAGTTGACCTCTTCAATTTTCATAACCAATCTCTTTTCTATTGTATACTTTTATATATAAGTTATCTTTTCAATGTTGAATTGTATCCCTCTTTTGGCAAGATCAAATTCTACCAAAGGCTGAGTTTGTAACCTTTTTTTAAATTAATAGAAGGACTATTTTTATTTTCTAGAATGATGGTATAGTGTATTCATATCAGTGATTTACATAAGTGATAGAATTTATCTTCCTTGTCAAGTCTTGATTCTTACCTTGTTACTAGCTGATCAATTTATGCAGGTCATTTTGATGTCTCTTAGCTGAGTTTATAGTGGATATAAGTGGCTGGTTAGTGCCTTAAATTAGGCCTATTATTTCATTTCCCTCAATCTTGGATTACCAAATAAAACCTTTTCATGAAATACTTATGCATATTGGTCAATTGGAGTTGAAATTTTAGCCCTTTTATTGTCTAAATCAGTGTTCTTAAGAGCTCAAATTGAGTGGATCAATCAAAAAATATAGGTGTATCACCATCATTAGATAGGATTTCCATTCAATTTTATCTCTCTTTTCCTAGTAGTTTATAGTGTAGAGCAAAGATCCTAACTGATACCCCAAAGGAAGATAGCCCTTATAATCTATAGATTCAATCCATTGATTAGGTCACCCACAACCAAGGATTGTTTCCATATTTCATCAGACTGTGAAGGCCTGAAACTACCTTCATAGGGGTGCATGTTTGATTGATAATAGTTTTTGGTACACCTGATGGTACTTTAAATAAATCTTTTGGAGATATAAAGAAGTTTAAAGCTAACGAATTTTTTGTAAGAGACGAGAATATTCATCTTCATCACAAGCTAAAGATTCTTCAAGTTTTAGAGTTCATAGCATCATTCAGGCAGCTCTTTCATGCCAAAATTTACCACAATGTTAGTAATTAAAGGTTTCCTTTTGAATTTATATTTTATAAGAGATAAAATTTAGGAAGGCAAAGCCATATATTCAAAAATAGTATTTTCCTCCTGGTCATCTTGTTATTCTAATCACTATAATCCCCACTACCCAAATGGCCATCATAAATTAGGTATTTGCTCCATTAAATAGAGGTATCCCACTAAATTTAGCCCAGTTTGATGACATTCTAGTGTCTACCATCAAGAGCATCCCATTATTCTTAGGAGAAAATCAAATAACCCTTGTTAGGCATATGCAAGATGTGGCTAATCTCTATTCAGTCCATAATGTTATTGAAGATAATGTTTCTATTAGATTTATTTATGCCTCCTTCAAAGGAAAAACATTTCAACGATATATAAACCTTCCACTAAACTCCATTTCTACTTAGGATGAATTGGGTGTAACCTTAGTTAAAAATTTTGGGGACAAATCTGATCACCTATAACAAGGGCTCCTCATGAGTTCATGTTTTATTTTAGCCTCAAATTCCAAAATACATGGGTTAGAATACTTGTGTTAATAAGGCCATCCCTTGAATATGCATTTTTATACTATTTGAAAGCCCTTAATTTGGACATTAGTGTGATGATATAGTTAATGGGTAGTACTACCTTGTCAGATGCTTATGAGGTTGCAATAAGGGTATAAAATAGTTTGATACAAGTTGGTAAGCTTTCTCCAAGACCTCTAATGCATATATTTCTAGATATAAATTCTACACTAGAGCATAAAATTTTCAAAATTCCATCCCTAGCTCCTATTCGAGCACCTCAAGCTCAAATTATAGCCCCTACTAGTCAAGCTAGTGAGATAGGAGAGTTGAAAAGCTTGCTATATTCCTTTAAAAATTAAATATTATAGATAAAAAGGTATCAATATTATTCTAATAAGCCCTATCAACAACAAAATTAGAACACCTATCAGCCCTTCAAAAATCAAAGGCCTCATTATCAAGGTTTCAAAGATAATAGGCCACCTTATCAGGCATAAGGAGCCATGACTCCAGATAAGCCATGTGTTGACCTTGATCCTAATGTTCCTTCCACTTAAAATGCTAATATTCTCACCCACCTTTAAACAACTTGATGTAAGATCTAGGTTGACAACCCTCAAACCTTAATGATGCTTAAAACCATGCCTTGGTATCACAGAACATCATTATGCCTCAAATGACACAAGGAGAGATTTATTTTTAAAGAGGTTAGTACCAAGATATAGGTTTGGCACCATAATGAGAGACTCATCAAGTTCAATGGTATCCTAATTCTATTAATGTAAATTGGCAAGTAGATGATCATGTTGCTTTTACTCAAGGTGTTGAAACTAGCAATTCAAGCGGTCAAGTTGTAACTATAACTAGAGGTAAAATATGATCCATTAAAGAGGATGAAGAGGTAAAAAATGCCTCAAGTACTCCTAGGGTTATTTATAAGAGTACAAAATATAAACTTTTTGTCCTTAAAATAAAAAAAATTAGAATATAGAGGTTGGTAAGGTTCATTAACTACCTTTAGTTCGTGAATAGATAGTACTTCAAAAGGTACAACAAAAGGTTAGTGGATCTCATTTCAATATAATATCCTAGATGAATAAGTCTAACATCAACATTATCATGTGATATTCTCTTTCCATTCTAGGAAAAAAATATATGCTCATCCAAGAGCTTTCAACTCTCAAATTGTCTCCAAAACTAGTTGAGAAAGAAGGTGTTGTCTTAACTAATTTGGATCAGCCAGCAAAGCAATATGTACAATAAGTAAATAATATGGAAAATTTGGAAAAAAATGAGGTAAAATCAAATAAAACTCCTCCTTTTTACCCTTCTTTGATAGTAGGTAATACTTTGGCTCATAATTGTATGGTGGATAATAGAGCTAGTACTATAGTCATGCCTAAGTAGATTGTAGATAAGCTTGGCCTCATGTATGATCAAAACACTAAAGGATTATTTTAACTGGATGGGTCACCAAAAAATATGGTAGGCATCATCAAATATCTGAATTTTATGTTACATGATTGTCCCAATGTTACTCTTTTGTAGGATGTTGTTGTGGTAGACTTGCTTCCTTACTTTTGTATGTGCCTTTCAAGAGACTTCACATCAAAGATTAGGGGATATTTATCAACTACTTGGATTTTTTATTTTTATAACTAGGTATGGTACCAAGGTTACAATTCATTATGAACTGATTTCATGTTTTCATATAGAGACATATATGCAAGTGTTGTGAATACTAACTGTATCATCTCAGATGAAGTTCTAGAATCTAGTGAAGTAGAAAGTGAATCACCGTTGGATGGAGTTCCATATTTTTTCCTTGATGATTGGGCTGCTATATTGAATGATCATGATCAGTAAAATTTTATTGAAGAAGAAGGACTTGGTGTGTATTGCCTTCATGAGAATGATGCACCAATTCTAGCCATGGTCAAAGAAGACGAGTCTAATAAAGGTTTGTGGAAATTGTACTTTGATGGAACAAGGAATAATCATGGAACCAAAGATAGAATTATGTTGTTTTATCTAACAAAAAAAATGTATTTCTCTTCTATTAAATTTTAGTTTGGCTATTCAAATAATGTTGCTAAGTTTGAATCACTACTTCATAGTTTACAATGGTTTAAGATGATGAAAGTCAACACCTTAAAAGTTTTTGGTGATAGTGAACTTATAGTTCACCAAGTAAGAGGTTTAAATGTATGAAAAAATTTGTTTCTTAATTATTACAATCACAGAGGATGGGAATTACTTGAATATTTATAAGATTTGAACCTTCAAGCAATACCAAGAGGTGAGAATAAACATGTTGATAGGTTGGCTTCCATTGCCTCAAAATTTAGTATCCCAGGTGATATAAAAGTGAGAAAATTCAATCACATATTAAGGTGGTTGTAAGGCCTTCTATTATAGATAATAATGATAATTGTCACGTGTTTAAATATGATAATCAAATTGTGAGATTCTTGAAAGAGGACATTGAGTTTTTTTCAAGAAACCAATCAAAACACTTACAGTAGTATGGTGATCAGATTGTACAACTTTAAAAAAAAAAAAGCTACCCAAAGGATTGGTCACACTTGAGAACATTTTCAATGGTGATGATGAGTTAAGGAAGGATAAGTCATCCTTGTAAAAAAATAAGAGTAATATGCTAATGTAGAGATTATAACTAGTAAGATTTTAAAGTTGGGTAAGATATGTAGTCCTTCACAAAAAAAAGCTTTCATTGAGTTATGTACAAGTTCTGTTGATATACTTGCATGGTAGTATAGTGGTCTCAAGGGATTTGATCCAATTTTGTCTCAACACACCATTGATTTAAAAGTTGAAACTAAACCTGTAAGGCAAAGAGAAAGGCCCATCAATCCTAAGCTTGAGCCTTTGATGAGAGCTAAGCTTCATAATCTGATAAAATTAGCTATTATATTTCAAATAAAGACTCAACTTAGCTGGCAAACCTTGTTTTAGTATGGAATAAGAATGGTGAGATTCATTTGTGTGTTTATTTATATAATTTGAATAGGGCTTCACTTAAAGACCATTATCCATTGCCATCAATGCAACAAATTTTATAGCTTGTTATAGGTTTAGTGTTGGTGTTAAGCCACACTCGGACCGAAGATGGACTGGTCCAAGAGGGACCAGTAGCTCAGTGGTAGAGCACTCCAGTAGCGTATGGATGGTCCTAGGTTCGAGTCCTAGCTGGTCCATGAACCAACATTTAGAGAGGTTTTCTTTGTTGGATAGAGATAGTGGCTACAATAAAATTTTGGTCAAAGAAGAAGACCAATTTAATACATCCTTCACAACTAAGTGGGGGATATTTACATATAGAAATATGCCATTTAGTTTGTCTAATGCTAGAGCAACCTTTTAGAGAGCCAAGGATATGGCATTCCAAGGCCTGTTTAACAAGTTTGTACTTGTTTATTTGGGTTATATAATAGTGTTTTTAAAGAATAAATAATATCTCATGGTTCATCTTAATCAATTGTTCAAAAGGTGTAAGCAATTTGGGGTATCTCTAAATCCTAAAAAGTATATATTTTTTGTTCATGAAGGTAAGCTTCTCGGACATGTTGTTTCAAAGCATGGCTTAAGCATAGATTATGAAAGGGTAGATTACATTCTTTCAGTTTCATTTTCTAAAAAAAAAAGGATATGCAAAGCTTCTTTGGGAAAATAAAGTTCACAAGGAGATATATTTCAGATTTTGCCATTTATCAAATCCACTTACAACCATGTTAAAGAAGGATTAGGGCTTCAGCTAGTCCAAAGAAGGAGTAAATAGTTTTGAAGATATTAATATGTCCATAACTAGTGCTCCTATTCTTATAATACATGTTTCATAAAGGATTTTATTTTGTATACATATGCTAACATGGACAAGATTTTAGGCATTATTATGCAACAAAATCATGAGGCTTTAGAGCAACCAATAGACTTCTTCATCCAAGGCTTGGAAGAGTATGAAATAAACTATTTTTTTGTTTAAAATCATGTCCTTTCAATTATAATATCTCTTAATAATTTTAGACAATTATTGTCTAATAATAAGATACATCTAATGGTTTCCCATCCAAGCATCAAAGAGTTTCTCTTGAACAAGGATATAAATGAGAAGAGATTTGGTTGGATAACAATGGTAATGGAGTATGATGTGGAAATTAAGGTCACAAATATGATTAGAGGGAAAGGAATTTGTGAGCACCTAGCTCAAGACTTGTAAGAGACTAATGAGGTTGTTTTGGTGTTAAATGATGAACAGATTATAGTTGTTCATACCCCGGCTTCCAACTAGTTTCATGAATTAGTAAGCTATCTCCAACATGGTATTTATCCCTTTCATTCAATTTTTTCAAAAAGAAGATATTTTAGGTTGTATTCAATTCCATTTTTGCTTATTGATCATGTGTTCTTCAAGAAAGATATCAATGGCATGTTGTTAAGATGTATATAACCAAGTCAAACTCAGAGATTGCTTAAATAATTCCATGATAGATATGGTGTAGGACATTTTTTTTAATAACTAAAACTCTTAATATCATGAGATGTGTGTACCATTGGTCTAGTATATTTGGTGATTATCATGCATGGGTTAGAAAGTGCAAATAGTGTGTTATGTTTGTAGGAAAAGTGAAACTTAAATCCTTACCTCTTCAACTAATTGTGGTGGATCAGCCCTTTGTCTAATGAGGATTATAATTTATTGATCTCATAAATAATCCTTCAATTTTAGGGCATAAATGGATTCTCACTACAATATATTACTTCACACATTGGACATAAGTAGTAGCATTGAAAGAAGTAAACAAAACTAATGTTCTAGATTTCTATGAAGGTTTGCTTACTAGATTTGGAGCTCCTTCAACTATTATTTTTGATAATGCAATGTCTTTTGTTTGATTTAGGACTAGTCAATGGGCTGTCTAACATGGAATTTACCTCATCACTTCATCAAACTATTATCCACAAGATAATGGCCTTGCTAAATATAAGAAGAAGAATCTATTGAGGATCATAAGGACTATTAAAGACAATCAGAGGTCATGGCATCTCAAGTTGAAGTCCACTCTATGGGCTGATAACCTATAAAATATCAATAACCAACTCTCCATATAAGCTGGTATATGGTAAACTAGAAAGGTTACCAATTTATCTTTAATTTCCTAATTTGCAACTAATGCATCAGCTTGAGTTGTTGGAGAATGAGCCTATGGAAATTAGGTATGTTGAGATTATGGAGCTAAAAGAGATAATAAATTAGTTCATGCTAGCCATGGGGATTCTTCAAGCATAAGTGAAGTGATATTTTGACAAAGGAGCTTCTTCATAAAGTTTGAAAGAAGGAGATTTGGTCCTCAAGTGGGATGAGGATAGAGCTAAACCAAGAAGGCACACAAATTTTAATTCCCTTTAGAGTGGCCCATACACAATCTTTAGCTACAAATCCCATAATGCCTTCTAACTTGTAAAGATGGATGGTGAGGAGCTTCCAATCCTAGTCAATGGGATACATCTAAAACATTGCTACTAAAGAGAAAAATATCCTTGTGGATAGTTTTTTTTTATTTCCTCAAAGTGTTGTTTAAGCACATTAGTTTAGTTTGTTTTATCCCAAATAAGTGCTTGTTTACACATTTTCTTGATTTAGTTAGTTTTCCTATTTTCATTCCTATTTTGAAGGATGAAGGTTACTTCATGTCTTGTCAAAGGAGATTTGCAATTATGGACCAAGTTTACCATTGTTTTGTGAGTTAAATATCATGTTTATGGTCTGAGTTCTCAAGCAAGTAGGTATGCTTCCCAGTTAAGTCATTAAAATGTTGAAAATTTTGAACCCACAAGTCAAATTGTAACCTCTACCATTCGAATCTCTACAATAAAAATACTTTAGGTTCTCAAGGAGGAAGACTTCAAGTTTTTCTTACAAGTTGATTAAAAAAATTATTCTTTCAGGACAATCTTTTCCAAAATCCTGACAGATAATTTGTAATATTTCCTATACAAGAACTCCTTCAAACTTTTTTTGAAGGAATTGTCCATTTTAAAAGGAGAAGTTGAAAGATATATTGTGAAGGCCTACAATTGTTTCCATGTTTCATCAGACTATGATTGCCTGAAACTACCTTCACAGGGGTGCATGTTTGATTGACAATAGTTTTTGGTACACTTAATGGGACTTCAAAGAAATATTTTTTAGATCTGAAGAAGTTCAAATCTAAAGAATTTTTTTTCAAGAGATGAGAATATTCATCTTCATCACAAGCTAAAGATTCTTCAAGTTGTAAAGTTCATAGCATCATTCAGGTAGGTCTTTCATGCCAAAAGTTACCACAATGTTAGCAATTAAAGGTATTCCTTTTGAATTTATATTTTATAAGAGATCAAGATTTAGAAGGGCAAAGCCATATCTTCAAAAATAGTATTTTCCTCCTAGTGATCCTATTGTTCTAATCACTATAACACCCACTACCCACATGGCCATCATAAATTAGGTTTTTGCTACATTAAATAGAGATAGACCACTAAATTTAGCCTAGTTTGATGACATTCTAGTGTCTACCCTCAAGAGCATCCCATTGTTTTCAAGAGAAAATCAAATAACCCCTATTAAGCATATACAAGATGTGGCTAATCTCTATTCAGTCCATAATGTTATTGAGGATAATATTGCTATTAGATTGATTGCTACCTCCTTCAAAGGAAAAAATTGAAATGGTATATAAACCTTTCACTAAACTCCATTTCTACCTAGGATGAATTGGGTGTAACCTTAGTTAATAAATTTGAGGACAAATCTAATCACTTATCTTTAGTTGAGCAATTGATCACCATAACAAGGGCTCCTCATGAGTTCATGTTTGATTTTAGCCTCAAATTCCAAAAGACATGGACTAGAATACCTGTGTTAGTAAGGCCATCCCTTGAATATGCATTTTTGTACTATTTGAAAGCCCTTAATTTTGACATTAGTGTGATGATATAGTCAATGGGTGTTACTACCTTATCAGATGCTTATGACATTGCAATAAGGGTAGAAAATAGTTTGATACAAGTTGGCAAGCTTTCTCCAAGACCCCTAATGCATATATTTCTAGAAATATATTCTACACCAGGCCATAAAATTCCTCAAATTCCATCCTTAACTCCTATTTCAACACCTCAAGCTCAAATTATAGCCCTTACTAGTCAAGCTAGTGAGATAGGAGAGTTGAAAAGCTTGATATAGTCCTTTAAGAATGAAATAGTATAGCTCAAAAGGTAGCAATATCAGTCTAATAATCCCTATCAACAACAAAATTAGAACACCTATCAACCCTTCAAAAATCAAAGGCCTCCTTATCAGGGTTTTAGAGAGAATAGACCATCTTATCAGTCACAAGGACCTATAACTCCAGCTAAGCCATATGTTGACCTTGATCCTAATGTTATTTCCACTTCAGATGTTATTATTCTCACCCCACCTTAAAATAACTTGATGCAAGATCTAGGTTGATAGCCCTCAAATCTCAATGATGTTTAAAACAACAACTTGGTATCATAGAACATCACTATACCTCAAATGACATAAAGATAGTTTTATTTTCAAAGATGTCAGTACCAAGATATAGGTTTGGCACCATAAGGAGAGACTCATCAAGTTCAAGGTTAGCCTAATTCCATTAATGTAAATTGGCAAGTAGATGATCATATTGCTTTTACTCAAGGTGTTAAATCTAACAATTCAAGTGGTCAAGTTGTAACTATAACTAGAGGTAAAAGAAGATCCATTGAAGAGGATCAAGAGGTAAAAAAATCTTCAATTAATCCTAGGGTTATATCTAAGAGTAAAAAATAGAAACTTTTTGTCCTTAAAATTAAAAAAAATTAGAATATAGAGGTTGGTAAGGTTCATCAACTACCTCTAGTTCATGAATAGCTATTAATTTAAAAGGTACAAAAAAAGGTTATTGGATTTCATTTCAATATAATATACTAGATGAAGAAGTATAAAATCAACATTATCATGTGAGATTCTCTTTCCATTCTAGGAAAAAATATATGCTCATCTAAGAACTTTCAACTCTCGAATTGTCTCCAAAACTAGTTGAGAAAGATGTTGTCTTAACTAATTTGGATCAGCCAATAAAGAAATATGTACAATAAGTAAATAAGATGGAAAATTTTGAAAAAATTGAGGTAAAATCAAAGAAAACTCCTCATTTTTACCGTTCTTTGATAGTAGGTGATACTTTGGTTCATAATTGTATGGTGGATAATAGAGCTAGTACTATAGTCATGCCTAAGTAGATTGTAGATAAGCTTGTCCTCATTTATGATTCAAACACTAAAAGGGTATTATAATTGGATGGGTCACAAAAAAATAATGTAGGCATCATCAAAGATCTGAAGTTGATGTTACATGCTTGTCCCAATGTTACTATTCAGTAGGATGTTGTTGTGGTAGACTTGCTTCCTTACTTTGTTATGTGCCTTTCAAGAGACTTTACATAAAAGATTAGGGGATATTTATCAACTAATTGGACTTATTTTTTATTTATAATTAGGTATGATACCAAGGTAACAATTCATTCTGAACTAATTGCATGTTTTCATATAGAGACATATATGCCAAGTGTCGTGAATACTAACTGTATCATCTCAAGTGCTAGAATCTAGTGAAGTAGAAAGTGAATCACCTTTGGATGGAGTTACATATTTTTTCCTTGATGAGTGGGCCTCTATCTTGAATTATCATGATCTATACAATTTGATTGAAGAAGAATTACTTGGTGTGTATTTTTTTCATGACAATTCTAGCCATGGTCAAAGAAGATGAGTCTAATAAAGGTTTGTGGAAATTATACTTTGATGGATCAAGGAATAATCATGGAACCAAAGCTATAATTATGTTGTTTTATCTAAAAAAGCAAATGTATTTTTCTTATATTAAATTTTAGTTTGGATATTCAAATAATGTTGCTGAGTATGAAGCACTACTTCACAGTTTGTAGTGGGTTAAGAAGATGAAAGTCAACATCTTACAAGTTTTTGGTGATAGTGAACTTATAGTTCACCAATTAAGAGGTTTAAATGTATGCAATAATTTGTTGCTTAATTCTTACAGCCATATATTATGGGAATTACTTGAATATTTCTAAGATTTTAACATTCAAGAAATACCAAGAGGTGAGAATAAACATGTTGATAGGTTGGCTTCCATTGCCTCAAAATTTAGTATCCCAGGTGATATAAAAAGTGAGAAAATTCATTCACATATTAAGGTGGTTGTAAGGCCTTCTATTCTAGATAATAATGATAATTTCAAGTGTTCAAATATGATAATCAAATTGTGAGATTCTTGCAAGAGGATATTTATTTTTCTTCAAGAAACTAATCAAAGCACTAGTAGTAGTATGGTGATCAAATTGTGTAACTAAAAAAAAATAAGCTACCCAAAGGATTGGTCACACTTGAGAGAATTTTTAGTGGTGATGATGAGTTAAGGAAGGATAAGTCATACTTGTTAACAAAAGAAGAGTATTATGCTAATGTAGAGATTACAACTAGTAAGATTTTAAAGTTGGGTAAGATTGTACTCCTTCACAAAAAGAAGCTTTCATTGAGTTGTGCACAAGTTTTATTGATATATTTTCATGGTAGTATAGTGGTATAAATGGATTTGATCCAAGTTTGTCTCAACACACCATTGAGTTAGAGGCTGAAACTAAACAAATAAGATAAAGACAAAGGCCCATCAATCCTAAGCTTGAGCCTTTGATGAGAGCTGAGCTTCATAATCTCATAAAATCAGCTATTATATTTCCAATAAAGAACTCAACTTATGTGGAAAACCTCATTATAATATGGAATAAGAATGGTGAGATTCATTTGAGTGTTGATTTATATGATTTGAATATGGATTTACTTAAAGATCATTATCCATTACCATCAATGGAACAAATTTTATAGATTGTTATAGGTTTAGAGAGGTTTTCTTTGTTGGATGGATATAGTGGCTACAATCAAATTTTGGTCAAAGAAGAAGACCAATTTAAGACATCCTTCAAAACTAAGTGGGGGATATTTACGTATAGAAAGATGCCATTAAATTTGTCTAATGCTGGAGTAAATTTTTAGAGAGCCAAGGATATGGCATTCCAAGGCCTTCTTAACAAGTTTTTACTTGTTTATTTGGATGATAAAATAGCATTTTCAAAGAATGCATATATCACATGGTTCATCTCAACCAAGTGTTATAAAGGTGTAAGCAATTTGGGGTATCTCTAAATCCCAAAAAGTATATATTTTTTGTTCATGAAGGTAAGCTTCTTAAACATGTTGTTTCAAAGCATGGTTTAAGCATAGATTATGAAAGGGTATATTCCATTATTTCACTTTCATTTTATAAGAAAAAAAAGGATATGCAAAGCTTCTTTGGGAAAATAAACTTCATAAGGAGATATATTTCAGATTTTGCCATTTAGCAAAGCCACTTACAGCCATGTTAAAGAAGTATTAGGGCTTTAGCTAGTCCAAAGAAGGAGTACATAGTTTTGAAGATATTAAGAGGGCCATAACTAGTGCTCCTATTCTTATAATTCATCTTTCATAAAGGATTTTATTTTGTATACATATGCTAACATGGAAACCATTTCAAGCTTTCTTATGCAACAAAATCATGAGGCTTTAGAGAAACCAATAGCCTTCTTTAGCCAAGGATTGGAAGAGTATGAAACAAGGTATTCTTTTGTTTAAAAGAATGTCCTTTCAATTATAATATCTCTTAAGAAGTTTAGACAATTGTTGTCTAATAATAAGATACATGTAATGGTTTCCCATCCAAGCATCAAAGAGTTTTTCTTGAACAAGGATATAAATGAGAAGAGATTTGGTTGGATAACCAAGGTAATGGAGTATGATGTGGAAATTAATGTCACAAAGATGATTAGAGGCAAAGGACTTTGTGAACACCTAGCTTAGGACTTGTAAGAGACTAATGAGGTTGTTTTGGTGTTAAATGATGAAGAGATTATAGTTGTTCATACCTCAACTTCCAACTACTTTCATGACTTAGTAAGCTATCTCCAACATGGTATTTATCCCTTTCATTTAAGTGTTTCAAAAAGAATATATTTTAGGTTGCAGTCAACTCCATTTTTGCTTACTGATCATGTGTTCTTCAAGAAAGATATCAATGGCATGTTGTTAAGATGTATATAACCAAGTCAAACTCAGAGATTGCTTGAAGAATTCCATGATAGATATGGTGGAGGACACTTTTTTTCAATAACTACAATCCTTGAGATCATGAGAGGTAAGTACCATTGGCCTAGTATATTTGGTGATTGCCATGCATGGGTTAGAAAGTGCAAACAGTGTGCTATGTTTTTAGGAAAAGTGAAACTTGCAGCCTTACCTCTTCAACCAATTGTGGTGGAACAGCCCTTTGTCTAATGAAGATTATAATTTATTGGTCTCATAAATAATCCTTCAAGTTTAGGGCATAAATGGCTTCTCACTACTATAGATTACTTCACACATTGGACATAAGCAGTACCATTGAAAGAAGCAAACAAAATCAATGTTCTAGATTTCTATGAAGGTTTGCTTACTAGATTTGGAGTTCCTTCAACTATTATTTTGTTAATGTAATGGATTTTATGGTATTTAAGATTAGTCAATGGGCTATCTGACATGGAATTTACCTCATCACTTCATCAAACTATTACCCACAAGTTAATGGCATTGCTAAATATAAGAATAAAAACCTATTAGGATCATAAGAAGGACTATTGAAGACAATCAGAGGTCATGGCATCTCAAGTTGAATTCATCTCTATGGGCTGATAGGATAACCTAAAAAATATCAATAACCAACTCTCCACATAAGCTAGTATATGGTAAACTTGAAAGGTTACCCATTTCTCTTGAATTTCTTGCTTTGGAACTAATGCATCATCTTGAGTTGTTGGAGAATGATCCTATGGAAATCAGGTATGCTGAGATTATGGAGCTGAAAGAGATAATAAATTATACCATGCTAGCCATGGAGATTCATCAAGCATAAGTGAAGTGATATTTTGACAAAGGAGCTTCTTCATGAAGTTTGAAAGAAGGAGATTTGGTCCTCAAGTGGGATGAGGATAGAGCTAAACCAAGAAGGCACACAAATTTTAATTCCCTTTAGAGTGGCACATACACAATCATTAGCTATAAATCTCATAATGTCATCCAACTTGTAAAGATGGATGGTGAGGAGCTTTCAATCCTAGTCAATGGCATACATCTAAAACATTGCTAATAAAGAGCAAAAGATCCTTGTAGATAGTTTGTTTTGATTTCTTCAAAGTGTTGTTTAAGCACATTAGTTTAGTTTTTTTTATCCCAAATAAGTGCTTGTTTAGACATTTTCTTGATTTAGTTAGTTTTCCTATTTTCATGTATTTTCATTATTATTTTGAAGGATGAAGGTTACTTCATGTCTGGTCAAAGGAGATTTGTAGTTATGGCCCAAGTTTTCCATTATTTTGTGAGTTAAATATCATGTTTATGGTCTAAGTTCTCACTCATATTAGGCATGCATCCCAATTGACTCGTTAAAATGTTGAAAATTTTGACCCCACAGGTCAAATTGTAACCTTTACCATTTGAAGCTCTACAGGAAAAGGACTTTAGGTTCTCAAGGAAGAAGACTTTAATTTTTTTTACAAGTTGATTGAAAAAATTATTCTTTCAAGAATGTCTTTTCCAAAATCCTGAAGGATAATTTGTAATATTTACTATACAGGAATTCCTTCAAGCTTTTTTTCGAAGAAATTATCCATTTTAAATGGAGAATTTGAAAGATAGATTTCCTTCAAAATTATAATCTGAAGGAAATGATAGAAAGAAGCTGAAGGGGACACTTTGCAAAAATTCAAAGGGCATATTCACAAGAAGGCCATTTACAAAAATGTCGAAGGGTTCTTTCCTTTTAAGGAGGGTACATTTACAAAAGTCTAAAGGGTTTTTTTCAAGAATATGAAGGGTCTATTTCATTCTTTTGAAGGGCATTTTCACAAGTACAAAGGGTCTTTTCCTTTTGGGAGGAGGCATTTCAAGGGACCAATCAAGAAATTCAAAGGGTATATGCCCTTTAGAAGAAGGCAATTTCAAAATTCCAAGGGACACTGTCAAAACTCTAAAGGGTAATTTCCCTTCAGAGAGGTCATTTGCAAAATCTGAGATAATTCCTTTGGACTTTTTGTCTAAAGGAAAAGTGTATAAAGTAGAGCTTTAGACATTTTGTCCAAGAGACAAAATCCAAAAGAAAGAGACCAAGTCAAAAATATTGAAGAAATTTTTAGGGGCAAGTGTACCATTTCATCCTTTCTAAAGGTCACATTGTAAAATCCCAAAGGGCATTTCCAAGTTGTCAAAGGGTATTTTTAGAAAAGGTCCTTTAGAAAATCTGAAGGGGTCACTTTAACTTTCTCAAGGGACAATTTTGATAAGGACTTTTTAAGGGATTTGAGTGGATTGTTTCATATTTTTTGAAGGGTATTTGCCCTTTGGGAAAGTCACTTTGCAAATAATTCCAAAGGGTAAAATCCCTTCAAAAAAGGATCAATTATAAAAATATTGAAGGCTATCTACCCTTCGAGAAAGTTCAAAATAATAAATCCAAAGGGTTATTATCCCTTTAGAAAAGGACTTAACAGAAGTTCTAAAGGGACATTTTAAAAGCCCAAAGGGAAATTCAAAATAAGGAATTCCTTCAGACTTTTTGGTCGAGCAAATTTTACAAAGAAAAGGATCATTTTCATAAGCCCAAAAGATAGATTTCCTTTGGAATTTTTGTCTAAAGAAAAGGAACTTAACAAGTTGGCCGAAAGATATGAAGAGACAATTCTCATGGACAATTTGTCTATGGGAAAATGATAAAGTGACAAAAGATAAAAAGCTTGAAAATTTGATTCCTTTAGACTTTTTGTCTAAGGGAGTTATTCAAACCAAAGGAAATAAATAAGTTGCAAGAACTAATTTTAAATTAAATGAGCAAGAAGGAATAAGCCCAAGATAATTACAAAGGGACAAAATAAATAAATGATTGCGAAATACATACACATAAATGAAGAGCCAAAAACCAAAATGCAATAGATTTCAATATCCAATAAATATATTAATGCATTTTATAGCATACAAAGTGTCCCAAAATAGGATTAGACACATCCAAGATGTGTAACCATTTTAAACATGACACTTTCAGTTCTAAAATGGAGACTTGTTTGCATGAAAGAATCAAGGAGTTTAATATTGGAGAACTTAACATATATTTCATGCATGCACTCTTATTAATCCAAGATTTTAAAATGTTCTAGAAACTCAAGAGGAGTTCCATATTTGGAGATTGGTGTAGCATCATGCATGGTGGAAGTTTTGACTCAAGCTTGGTCTCACCATCCATTTTTAAAGCCAAAGAGCTTTCATGCAAGGCACAAGGCAAAAATAGATTTTATTTGAAGGATAATATAACATATGTTAGATTGAGTTGGCCTCTTCTTCTATTTTTAGTGCCAATCTCTTGGCTATTGTATACTTTTCTATATAAGTTGGCTTTTTAGCCTTGAATTGTATCCTTCTTTTGGAAAGATCAAATTCTACCAAATATTGATTTTGTAACCTTTTTTTAGTTTAATAGAAGGTCTATTTTTATTTTTTGGAATGATCGTATAGTGTACTCATGTCAGTTATTTGTATAAGTGATATAATTTATCTTCCTTGTCAAGTCTTGATTCTTACCTAGTTACTAGCTGATTAGATTATGTAGGTCATGTTATGTGTTTGATGTCTCTTAGCTGAGTTTATAGTCGATATAAATGGATGGTTAGTGCCTTAAATTAGGCCTATTATTTCATTTCCCTTAAGCTTGGATCACTAGATAAATTGTTTTTGTGAAATACTTATGTATATTGGTCAATTGGAATTGAAAGTTCAACCCCTTTTTGTCTAAATCAGTGTTATTAAGAGCTCAAATTGAGTGGATCAATCAAAAAATATAGGTGTATCAACATCATTAGATAGGATTTCCATTCAAGTTTCTCTCTCTTTTCCTAGAAGTTTATAGCATAGAGCAAAGATCCTAATTGATACACCAAAGGAAGCTAGCCTTAGAGTCTATAGATTCAATCCACTGATTAGGTCACCCACAACTTAAGATTATTTCCATGTTTTAGTAGACTGTGAAGGCCTAAAACTACCTTTATATGGGTGCAAGTCTGATTGATAATAGTTACCTTCTATAGCTACCACATATTCTACCTCTATAGTTAATAGAACAACTATCTTCTACAATTTTTAAATCCAACTAATTGTTATATCACCAATAGTGAAAACATAACCTATAGTTTTCCTCCTACCATTTAAATCTCTATCCATGTCTACATGAACATATCCTTGTAAGGTAACATCTAAACCTTCATATCATAACTATCTATCAATGGTCCCTCTGGAGTACTTGAGAATCCACTTAACTCTATCCTACTGATCTTATCCTAGATTATTCATAAACTTGATAAAAACTCCCACTTCATGAGCAATATCTGGTCTCATGCATACCATATCTTACATTAAAATTCCAAGTGATGAAGTATATAGAATTATAGGCGTGTAATTGCTTTCTTTTTGCATTTTAGGACACTATTCCTTTCTTAATTTAAATTTCCCTCCTAAAGGTGTACTTACAAGTTTTACATCTTGCATATTGAACATTACTAATACCTTATTTATGTACTCTTCTTGAGACAATGTCAATTTTCTATTTTTCTTTTCTCTTATTATTCTCATACCAAGGATTACTTTTCAGCATCTAACTCCATTATTGTAAATGAATTTGGTAATTTTATTTTGAGATCATTTATATTCTGCATGTTAAAACCTACAACAAACATGTCATCTACATACAATAACAAGATACTATAGCTACCATTATCTAATATTTTAGAATAGACATAGTGCTCAGAATGACATCTACTTTAACCTTGTTTTGTCATAACATGTCAAATTTTAAATACCACTGCCTTGGAGCTTGATTTAGACCATACAAACTCATCTTCAACCTGCACACCATTTTCTCCTTATCTTTTACTTTGTATCTCTATGGCTATTATATATATATATATATCCAATTGTAAAAATGACTTTAATAAGAACTATTTTAAGTTTGGTAGCAGTAGAAGATTTACACCTTGAACAATTAGATGTGAACACTGCTTTCCTTCATGGTGATATATATATATATATATATATATATATATATATATATATATATCACCATGAAGGAAAGCAGTGTTCACATCTAACTGTTCAAGGTGTAAATCTTCTACTGCTACCAAACTTAAAATAGTTCTTATTAAAGTCATTTTTACAATTGGAGAAAATATTTTGTAAAAATCAATAACTTTATTTTGTGAAAACCCATTTACAACAAGTATGGCCTTATATCTCTTTTTGCCTCCATCTTCTTCCTTCAATGTATAAACCTATTTATTTTGTAATGTTATTTTACCTATAGGAAATTGAACCAAATTCCAATTTTGGTTATGTACAAAGGATTCCATCTCCTCTTTCATGCCTTTTTCCCACTTCCTTTTAGTTTCTACTTGCATTATTTCTTCATAGCTTTTTGGCTCACCACCATCAATCAATAATAAATAATAAAGTGAAGGAGAGTATCATTTAGGGACTCTACTTACTTTGGTAGATATTCTAACTACACTTTTAGGATTTTGAGGTACTTATTGTTGTATTTATTGCACATTATAATTTTTTAACACTTTTATAATTTCATTCCTTTGATTTCATCAAGTAATGCATATTCTATATTTAGATTTTCTTGTTTCTTTTCCTACAACTGATGTTTTTACATGACCTTCTCATTAAGATCACATCTCTACTCCTAATGATTTTGTGATTTTAAAAATACCATAAATGGTAACAAAAATAATTAACTCCATATCCAATCAAAGTACATTTCTTTAGTTTTAATTTAATCTTGGTTCTATTTTCATTATCAATATGGACAAATGCTTCACAACAAAAAGTATTTAAGAGGGAATAACCTACCTTTTTACCTATCAATGCATTTTTTGGAATGCCATGATCTAAAGGAATTGAAGGCCCTCTATTTATTAAGTAAACAATAGTTTCCATAACATCTACCCAAAATTATAAGGGCAACCTTGCATGTAATCTCATGCTCCTTGCGCACCCCATAATTTCCCTGTTCATCCTTTTTGGCACACCATGTTGTTGTAGTGTTATTGGAACAATATTATCTCTAAAAATCCCATGTGATGAACAATAATTATCAGATTTATTGTTGCATTATTCACCTCCATTGTCTGATCTGACATACTTCAACTTATTTCCTATCTCATTCTCAACCAAAGCTTTCCATTTATTAAATGTATAAAAAAACATAAAATTATTTTCATATGAAATAAACCCATGTTTTTATAGTTTCATCATCAATTAAAGTAACATAATAATAAGAGCTACCAAGGGATGATACCTAAATTGGTACTCATACATCTATATGCATAAGATCTAGCTTTTCATCCTTCTTTATCTTCCCAACTCTGATAAATTTGATTATCTTCTATTTTTTTTACACACAATGCTCACATAATTCCAAATCCACCTTCTTCAAATCTAGAAACAAATTCTTTGAGTGGAGAACTTGCATCCCCTTTTCACTCATGTGCCCATGGCTGTTGTGCCATAATTTTGTATCCACTTCTAGAGAATATAAAGCAATAGAAGAGTCAACATTACCATTAGATATATATAATGTACCTAAATTTCATCCTTTTTCTGTTACTAATGATCTTTTAGTGACCTTCCATGAATTTTCAACAAATGTAACTTTGCATCCCTCACTTCCCAACTGCCCTGCTAAAATTAAATTTCTTCTCAACTCAAAAACATGCCTCACCTCTTTCAAAAAACATTTATTTTCATTCTATAATTTTATCTATATCTTACCCTTTCCTATAATTTTACAGGGTTCACCATCACCCAAATAAACATGTCCAAAATCACCTTGAACATAGTTTTGAAAAAGTTTCTTATGGAGTGTAGTATGAAATGAACCTCCTAAATCTAACACCCAAGAATCATTAATATTATTTAAATAAATGAAGCCCCTTAATCTAACCCCTAGATCTTGTAACACATTACCTACTATATTTACTTCCTAATTGTTATCTTGTTGTCCATCTCCTTTTTTTTCTTTTCAAAACCAACAATCTTTCTTTAGATGTCCTTTCTTCCCATAGATTCAAAACACCAACATTCTTATAGATTTAGATATGCCATTATTAGACTTACCATGATTCTCTGGGACCTTTCCTCTATTATTTTATATTCCCCTATTTTCCATAGTTAAAACATTACATAATGTCTCACCTATTCTTTTACATTGCATTTCCTCATTGAGAATAACACCCATAACATCATCGAACATTAAAATGTTTGAACCACAAACATAATCACTCACAACTATGACCAAACCATTCCATCTTTATATCAATGAGCATAGAATTTAAAGATCCCTAACCTCATCATCAAAATTTACTCCTATAGAGCTTAACTAATTTATGGTCATGTTAAATTTATTTAAATGATCAGCAACAAACCCACCTTATGAAATTTATAGATTAAATAAATTCTTCATAATAAATACCTTGTTGGAGGCTGAGGTTTTTTCATACACTCTATCTAATGCCTTTATCAAATCCTCTATTGTCTTTTATTTTAAAATATTAAATGCCATTGATACTATTAGGCATAATTATATTATTCTTAGTGCCTTTTTATTAATAACCTCCCAATCTTTATCCTTCATAGTTTCTATCTTATTTTTTATTCTACACAATGGTAGGAAAATATCCTTCTAATATAGATATTCATCCATTTGCATCTTTCATAGATGGTAGTATTGGCCATTGAAAATTTTGAACTTAAACTTGTCTTCTTATTCCATTGCTCCCACTCAAACTAGGAACCCTCTTTTCTTATGAGTTTATCCACCAAATAAACTTTTGGATCTGATACCATTTTTAAGAATAAAAAATATAGATAAATATTAATGAATTAAGGATAGAAATAAAATTTAAAAAACATAACACAATAGAGACACATATTTAACATGGTTCACCTAATATGGGCTATGTCCACATAGAAATAGCCAATATTTTTTATTATTCAGTCCAACAAATGAAGGGAAAAACTTGTAATACAACCAATACAATATCTACTTAACTCACATACAACATGCTTACATAATTACAATGCACTCATATCAAAAGGAGGGTTACATATAGAGAAAAAAGAAAAAAAAAACCACCATTAGATCTATAACCTAATAGTGAATGGTCTAGATTTACTATTAAATTACAATATTTTATAGTGAATTTTTTTTAAAATTATTTCAAAGGTGTTGGCCCTCTATACCCACCTTGTCAAGAATTAGGAAATAAAATAAGAGCAAGCTCTACCATCCAACAATATCCCACTTGGAGACTGATTGTTTCAACTCCACTACTATAATTTTTTCTTGAATTTTTTTTTGAACTTTGACCCTAACATGTTTCTCATCTTCTTTGTTATGCTTGAAGACCTATTGAAGCTGAACAACTCTCCATGTTCTCTTTACTAACTACCTTTGTTAGTATTTCTATAAAATTCTAACTCGTATGGATATTTTCCAACTTCGGTTGACCATCCTCAAGAATTGAATGAATGAAGTGATACTTGAGTTGTATATGTTTGGCTCTTGAGTCAAATGCCAAGTTCTTTACTAAAGTAACTGTACTTTGTCTATCACTATACAACCTTCAATCTTCCTTCTTATGCCTCAACTCTTCCTTGAATGACTATATCCATATCATCTCCTTGATAGTTTCTATAGATACAACATATTATACCTCTGTATTTGACAAAGTAACTATCTTATACAATTTTTAAATTCAAATAACTATTGTATCACCAATAGTGAAAATATAATATGTGGTTCTCCTTCTACCATGTAATTCTCCAACCATGTCTACATCAACATATCCTTGTTAGATAACATATAAACATTCATAGCACAACTATCTATTAGTAGTCCCTCTCAAGTACTTGAGAATCTAGCTAACTACGTCCCAGTGCTCCTTTTCTAGATTATTCATAAACCTATTGACAACTCCCACTGCATGAGCAATATCTCGTCTTGTGTACACCATAGCATACATTAAAATTCCAATTGCTAAAGCATATCAAACTTTATACATGTAATTAATGTCTTCTTGCATCTTAAGACACTATTCTTTGCTTAATTTAAAGTTCCCTCCCAAAGGTTTACTTATATATTTTGTATCTTTCATATTAAACTTGACTAACATCTTCTCTATGTACTCTTCTTGAGACAATGTCAATTTTTTATTTTTCCTATCTCTTATTATTCTCATACCAAATATTTTATTTGTAAAACCTAAATCCTTCATTACAAATGAATTTTCTAATTTTCTTTAGATATCATTTATATCCTAGATGTTAGACCTTAAAATAAGCATGCCATCTACATACAATAACAAGATAATATAGCAATAATTATTTAATCTCTTACAATAGACACAATGGTTAGAATGACATCTACTATAACCTTGTTCTGTCATAAACATGTCAAATTTCAAATACCACTACCTTGAAGCTTGTTTTAGACCATAAAAACTCTTATTCAACCTGCATAAATTTTTTTCCTTACCTTTTACTTCGTATTCTTGTGGATGTTCCATATATATTTTCTCCTCCAAATCATGATGAAGTAAAGAAATCTTCACATCTAAATATTCAAGGTGTAAATCTTCTACTACAACCAAACTTAAAATAGTTCTTATGGAAGTCATTTTTATAATTGGAGAAAATATTTCATCAAAATCAATACCTTTCTTTTATGCAAAACCCTTTACAACAAGTATGGCCTTATATCTCTCTTTGCCTCCTTATTCTTCCTTCAACCTATAAACCCATTTATTCTACAATGCTCATTTACCTATAGGCAATTGAACCAAATCCAAAGTTTGGTTATGTACCAAGGAGTCCATCTCCTCTTTCATGCCTTACTCCCACTTCTTTATGGTTTCTACATACATTGATTATTCATAGATTTTTATATCACCATCAGTCAATAATAAATAATAAAGTGAATGAGAGTATAATCTAGGGAGTCTACTTACTCTTGTAGATCTTCTAACTATACTTTTAGGGGTTTGAGGTACTTATTGTACATTCTAATTTTTGGCACTTTTGAAATTTCATTTTCTAAGATTTCATCAAGTACTACATATTTTGTATTTGGCTTCACATATCTTTACATGGCCTTCTCATTAAAGATCACATTTCTACTCCTAATAATAAATCCTATAAACATTAACTAAAATCATTAACTTCATATCCAATAAAAGTACATTTCTTGGATTTTGCTTCAAGCTTGGTTCTATTTTATTTATTAATATGGACAAATGTTTTATAATTAAAAGTATTTAAGAAGGAATAATCTACCTTTTTTCCTGTCCATTGTTCTTTTGGAATGCCACCATCCAAAGGACTTAAATCCCTCTATTTATTAAGTAAACAATAGTATCTAAAGCATTTTCCTTAAATTTTAAGGACAACCTTGCATGTAATATCATGCTCCATGATTATCCTTTTCATCCTATTTGACACAACATTTTGTTATGGTATTCTTGGAACTGTCTTCTTTCTATGTGATGAAAAATAACTATCAAACTCATTGTGGTAGTATTCACCTTTATTATCTGATCTGACACACTTCAACTTATTTCCTATCTCTTTCTCAACCAACCTTTCCATTTCTTAAAAGTATCAAAAGAATTATATTTTTTATATGAAATAAACCCAAGATTTTTTAGTTGCATCATCAAAAAAATAACATAATAATAAGAGCCACCAAGGGATGATACCTGAGTTGGTCTCCATACATATGTATGCACAAGCTCTAACTTTTCATCCTTATTTATCTTCCCAACTCTAAAAAATTTGACTCTCTTCTATTTTCCATATAGACAATTCTCATAGATTTCCAAATCCACCTTCAAACTTGGTGATAAATTCTTTGAGTGGAGAACTTGCATCGCCTTCTCACTCATATACCCAAGTCTATGGTGCCATAATTTTGCATCCACTTTTATATAAGTTAAAAAATATAAGATTCAATATTACCATTAGATAAAATAATGTACCTACCTTTTCTCCTTTTGCTATTACAAATGACCCTTTAGTGACCTTCCACAGATTTTATACAAATGTAACTTCGTAGCCTTTACTTCATAGCTACCCTACTTAAATTAGATTTCTTCTCAAATCATGAACATGTCTCACCTCTTTCAAAAACCATTTATTTCCATTCTATAATTTTATCTATATGTTACCCTTTTTGACAATTTTATAGGGTTCACCATCACCTAAATAAACCTATCCAAAATCACCTTGAACATAGTCTTGAAAATATTTCTTATGGGGTGTAACATGAAATGAAGCCCCTCAATATAACACCCAAGAATCATTAATATTATCTAATTAGATGATTGAAGCATATTATAACACATCACCTACTAAATTTGATTCTTGATTGTCATCTTATTGTCCATGTCCTTATTTTCCTTTTTGAAACCAATAATCTTTCTTCATGTATTATTTCTTCCCATAAATCTTGCACACCAACATTCCTTTGGATTTGGATCTTTTCTTCTTAGACTTACCATGATTCCCTAGGACCTTTCCTCTATCCATTTATCTTCCCCTATTCTCCATAGTCAAAGCATTACCTAATTTCTCACCTTTTCTTTTACATCACATTTCCTTGCTAAGAATAACACCCATCATATCATCAAACTTTAAAGTTTTTGAACTATAGTCTTAATTAATAATAGCCATGACCAAGCCATTATAGCTTTCTAGTAATGAGAAAATAATCAAAAGATCCATAACCTCATCATCAAAATTTATTCTTATAGAGATTAACTAATTTGTGACTGTGTTAAATTCATTTAAATGATCAAAAATAAACCCACCTTCTGACATATCAAAATTAAATATATGCTTCATAATAAATACTTTTTTGGATGTTGAGGGTTTTTCATACACTCTATATAATGGCTTTATCACATCCTTTATTGTCTTTTCATTTGAATATTGAAGGACACCGATGCTTTTAGGTACAGTCATATTTTTAGTAGTGCCTTTCTATCAATAAAATCTTAATATTCATCCTTCATAGTTGTTGGATTCTTTGCTATTCCACCAATGGTAGGAAAAAATACTTATGATATAGATAGTCCTCCATTTGCATCTTCCATAGCTAGTAGTTTTGGCCACTAAAATTTTTAACCTTAAACTTGCCTTCTTCTGCCATTACTCCCACTTGAACCAGGTACCCTCTTTCCCTATGATTTTATCTACCAAATAAAATTTTGGTTAATCACACTTGTTAAAACTATAAAACATAAATCAATATTAATGAATTAAAGATAGAAATAAAATGTAGAGAACACAACATAATAGAGACATAGATTTAACACGGTTCACCTAATATGGGATACATCCACATAGAAATAGTTAGTCATTATTTAGTCCAAAAAATGAAGAAAAAAATACAATAAAACCACTAAAATATCTTCTTCACTCATATAAAATGTGTTACCATAATTACAATTCTCTCATATCAAAATAAGGGTTATATATAGGGGAGAAATACACAAACATAATTTCTATTGTTAGATCAATAACATAATAGTGACTACTCCAAATTTGCTACAAAATTAAAATATTTTATAGTGAATTTTAAAAAAACTACTTCAAGGGAGATGCCCCCCACATACCACCCTATCAGGAAATAGGCATTAAAATAAGATTAGGCTCCACCATCTAATAATCTTCCACTTGGAGACTGATCATTGCAACTCCACCGCTACAACTCTTGCTTGAAATTTTCTTTGAACTTTGATCTTGACATGTTTTTCATCTTCTTTGTTATCCTTGAAGACCTATTGAAGATGAACAACTCTCCAGCTTCTCTTTAGTGACTATCTTTGTTAGTATATCTACAGGATTCTTACTTGTATGGATATCTTTCAACTTCAGTTGACCATCCTCCAAAACTCAATGAATGAAGTGATACCTGAGTTGTATATGTTTGGTTCTTGAGTGGAATGTTGAGTTTTTTTCTAAATGAATCACACTTTGGCTATCACTATATAACTTGAAATATTCATTCTTATGGCTCAATTCTTCCATGAACTATTGCATCTATATCACCTCCTTGATAAGTTTTATAGTTGTAACATATTTTTGATCTGTAGTTGACAAAGAAATTATCTTCTACAATTTTGAAATAAAACTAAATGTTGTATCACCAATAGTGAAAACATAACCTAGGGTGCTCCTCCTACCATCTAAATCTCTAGCCATTTTGCATCAACATATCCTTGTAAGGTAACATCTAAACCTTCATATCACAACTCTCTATTAGTGGTCCCTCTTAAGTACCTAAGAATCCACTTAACTTCATCTCAATGGTATTTTCCTAAATTATTCATTAACTTGTTGACAAGTCCCACTACATGAGCAATATTTAGTCTTGTGCACACCATAACATACATTAATATTCCAACTTATGAAGCATATAGAAATTTAGACATGTAATTTATTTATTTTTACATTTTAGGACATTGTTCCTTGCTTAATTTGAAGTGCCCTCCCAAAAGTATACTTACAAGTTTTGTATCTTGCATATTGAACCTGATTAACACCTTCTTTATGTACTCTTCTTGATACAATGTAATTTTTCTATTTTTCATGTCTCTTTCTATTTTCATATCAAGTGTTTGCTTTGCATCACTCAAATCCTTCATTGAAAATGAATTTTCTAATTTTATTTTGAGATCATTTATATCATGCGTGTTAGATCCTATAAGAATCATGTCATCTACATACAATAACAATATAATATAAATTCTATTATCTAATCTCTTAAAATAGACATAATGGTCAGAATGACATATACTATAACCTTATTCTATCATAAACATGTCAAATTTTAAATATCACTACCTTGGAGCTTTCTTTAGACCATAAAAATGCTTCTTCAAATTTCACACCATTTTCTCCTTACCTTTTACTTTGTATCCTTGTGGTTACTACATATATATATATATATATATATATATATATATATATATATATATATATATATATATATATATATTTTCCTCCTCCAAATCACCATGAAGGAAAATAGTCTTCACATCTAACTGTTCAAGGTACAAATATTATACTACTACCAAACATAAAATAGTTCTTATGAAAGTCATTTTTACAACTGGAGAAATTATTTCATCAAAAGTGATACCTTTAATTTATTCAAACCCCTTTACAACAAGTCTAGCCTTATATCTATTTTTGCGTCCATCTTCTCCCTTTAATCTATAAACCGATTAATTCTATAATTTTATTTTACCTACAAGAATTTGAACCAAATCTCAAGTTTGGTAATGTACCAAAGAGTCCATCTCTTATTTCATGCCTTACTCCCACTTCTTTTTGGTTTCTACCTACATTGCTTCTTCGTAGCTTTCTGGATCACCACCATCAATCAATATTAAATAATAAAGTGAAGGAGAGTATCATTCAAAGAGTCTACTTACTCTGGTAGAACTTCTAACTACACATTTAGGAGTTTGAGGTACTTATTTTTGTATTTGTTGCATATTTTATCTTTTGGCACTTTGGAATTCATTTCCTCTAATTTCATCAAGTACTGCATATTTTGTATTTGGTTTTTCTTATTTCTTTTCATGCAAATGATCTTTGTACATGACCTTCTCATTAGAGATCACATTTCTACTCCTAATGATTTTGTGATTTTCAAAATCCCATAAATGGTAACCAAAATTATTAACTCCATATATAATAAAAGTATTTTTTTTGGATTTTTATTCAAGCTCAGTTCTATTTTATTTATCAATATGGATAAATGTTTCACAACTGAAAGTCTTTAAGAAGGAATAATCTACCTTTTTACCTATCCATGCTTCTTCTAAAATGCCACCATATAAAATACTTGAATTCCCTCTCTTTATTAAGTAAACAATAGTATCCAAAACATCTTCCCAACACTGTAAGGGTAATTTTTCATGTAATCTCATGCTCCTTGCACACTCCATGATTGTCCTGTTCATCCTTTATAACACACCATTTTATTATGGTGTTCTTGGAACTGTCTTCTCTATATGAATCACATATGATGAACCATAATTATCAAATTCCTTGATGCAATATTCACTTCCATTGTCTAATCTAACACACTTTAACTTATTTCTTATTTCATTTTAAACCAAAGCTTTCCATTTCTTAAAAGTATAAAAAACATTAGGTTTTTTTCATATGTAATAAACCAAAAAATTTCTAGTTACATCATCAATAAAAGTAACATAATACTAAGAGCCACCAAGGGATGATACTTGAGCCAATCCCCATACATCTGTATGCACAAGTTCTAACTTTTCATCCTTCTTGAACTTCCCAACTCTGATAAGTTTGACTCTCTTCTATTTTCCATACACACAATGCTCATATAATTCCAAATCTACCTTATTTAAACCTAACAGCATTTTTTTTGAGTGGAGAACTTTCATCCCCTTCTCACTCATGTGCCCAAGTTTATGCTGCCATAATTTTTTATCCACTTCTATATAAGCTAAATAAATAACAGAGTCAACATTACCATTAGATAAAGATAGTTTACTTACCTTTTCTCTTTTTTTTATTACCAGTGATCCTTTAATGACCTATGAATTTTATGCAAATGTAACTGTGTAGCCCTCACTTCCTAACTACCCTACTAAAATTAGATTTCTTCTCAACTTAGGAACATGCCTCACCTTTTCAACAACCATGTGTTTTCATTCTATAGTTTTATTTGTATCTTATCCTTTCCTATAATTTTACAAGGTTTACCATCATCCAAATAAACATATCCAAAATCACCTTAAAGATAGTCTTGAAAACATTTCTTATGGGGTATAGCATGAAATTAAGCCCTTGAATATAACACCCAAGAATCATTAATATTATCTAAATAATGGATTAAATCATCTTGTAACATATCACCTACTATATTTGTTTCATTATTGTTATCTTGTTGTTCATCTCCTTGTTTTTCTTTTCAATATAAACACTATTTCTTCATGTGTCCTTTCTTCCCTCAAATACAACACACCAACATTACTCTAGATTTGGATTTACCTTTCTTAGACTTACCATGACTCCATAGGCCCATTCCTCTATTATTTTGTCTTCCCCTTATCCATAGTTAAATCATTAATTGATGTCTCACCTATGATTTTACATCACATTTCCTCACTAAAAATAACACCCATAACATCATCAAACATTAAAGTGTTTGAACCAGAAACATAATTACTCATAAACACGACCAAGCCATTCCATATTTTTGGAAATAAGCATAGAATCAAAAGATGCCTAATCTCATCTTCAAAATTTACTCCTCTAGAGCTTAACTAATTTTTGATCATGTTAAATTTAAATGATCAGCACGAGACCCATCTTTTAAAATTTATAGATTAAAATAAATGCTTCATAATAAATACCTTATTAGAGGTTGAGTATTTTTCATACACTCTACCTAAAGCCTTTATCACATCCTTAGTTGTCTTTTATTTTGAAATATTGAAGGCCATCGATGCTGCGAAGAATAGCCATATTGTTCCTAGTGCCTGTCTATCAAGAACCTCCCAATATTCATCCTTCATAGATGCTAGCTTATTTGTTATTCTTCCCAATGGTAGGAAAATATCCTTTTGATATAGATAGTCCATTTAAATCTTCAATAGATGATAGTTTTGGCCACTGAAATATTTGACCTTAAACTTGCTTTCTTCTACCATTGCTCCCACTCGAACAAGGAACCTTCTGACGAGTTAATCTACCAAATAAACCTCCAGATATGATATAAATTGTTAGGAATATAGAATATAGATAAATATAAATGAATTAAAGACAAAAATAAGATATATAAAACACAACATAATAAATACATAGATTTAATACGGTTCACCCAATATGTGCTATGTCTAAATAGAAATAGTTAGTCCTTATTATTCAGTCCAACAAATGAAGGGAAAAATATGTAATACAACCATTGAAATATCCTCTTCACTAACATACAATGTGCCACCATAATTACAATTCCCTCATATCAATATGAGGATTACATATAGGGAAAAAATGTACAAACATAATTTCTACTGTTAGATCTACAACCTAATACTGAATGGTCTAGATTTATTACAAAATTATAATATTTTATAGTGTATTTTTAACAAAAATTTTCTTTAAGGGTGCTATCCCCCACACCCCGATATCGATAACTAGGCACTAAAATAATATTAGGCTTCACCATCCTACAATCTCCCACTTTGAGACTAATTGTTGAAACTCTACCACTACAACTCTTGTTTGGAATTTTCTTTGAACTTTTACCTTGTCATGTTTCTCATGTTATTTTTTATCCTTAAAGACCTATTGAAGTTGAAAAACTCTCCAACTTCTCTTTAGTGACTACCTTTGTTATCATATCTATAGGATTATGACTCATATGAATCTTTTCTAACTTCAGCTGACCATCCTCCAAAACTAAATGAATGAAGTGATACCTGAGTTGTATATGTTTGGTTATTGAGTGGTATTTTTATTTCTTTGGTAAATAAATCACACTTTGGTTATCACTATACAACATACAATCCTCCTGCTTATGCCTCATCTTTTCCATAAACTATTGCATCCATATCATCTCCTTGTTAGCTTTTGTATTTGCAACATATTCTACCTATGTAGTTGACAAAGCAACTATCTTCTACAATTTTGAAATCCAACTATGTATCACCAATAATGAAAACATAACCTATGGTGCTCCTATGACCATCTAAATCACCAAGCATGTCTATATCAACATATCCTTGTAAGGTAACATATGAAGCTTCATAGTAAAACTATTTATTAGTGGTCCCTCTCAGGTACCTGATAATCCACTTAACTACATCCCAATGCTCTTTTCCTAGATTATTCATAAACCTACTGATAACTCCCACTTTATGAGCAATATCTAGTCTTGTGCACACCATAACATACATTGAAATTCTAACTAGTGAAGCATATGTAACTTTAGACATGTAATGTATTTATTATTGCATTTTAGGACATTGTTCCTTGCTTAATTTGAAGTTCCCTTCCAAAGGTGTACTTACAAGTTTTGCACCTTTCATATTGGACCTAACTAGCACCTTATTTATGTACTCTTCTTTAAATTATGTCAATTTTTTATTTTTCCTATCTCTTATTATTTTCATACCAAGGATTTGCTTTGCAGTACCCAAATCCTTCATTACAAATGAACTTGCTAGTTTTATTTTGAGACCATTTATATCCTACATGTTAGACCCTACAACAATCATGTTATCTACATCCACTAACAATATAATATAGTTTCCATTATCTAATCTCTTAAAATATACATAGTGGTCATAATGACATGTATTATAACCTTGTTATGTCATACATATGTTAAATTTCAAATAACACTATCTTAGAGCTTGCTTTAAATCATAAAAACTCTTATTCGATATACACATTATTTCTCTTTACCTTTTACATTTTATCCCTATGGTTGATCCATATATATTTCCTCTTCCAAATCACCATGAAGGAAAACAGTCTTCACATATAACTATTCAAGGTTCAAATCTTTTACTGCTACCAAACTTAAAACAATTCTTATGGAAGTCATTTTTACAACTAGAAAAATTATTTCATCAAAATCAATACCTTTCTTTTGTGCAAACCTTTTTACAACAAGTTTGGAATTATATCTCTTTTTTCTTCCATCTTCTTCCCTCAACCTATAAACTCGTTTATTAGATATTTCTCATTTACATGTAGGCAACTGAACCAAATCCCATGTTTGAATATGTACCAAGGAGTCCATCTCCTCTTTCATGAATTGATCCTACTTCTTTCTAGTTTATACCTACATTTCTTCTTTATAACTTTTTGGCTCACCACCATTAGTCAATAATAAATAATAAAGTGAAGGAAAGTATCATTTTGGGAGTCTAGTCACTTTGGTAGATCTTCTAAATAAACTTTCAAGAGTTTGAGGTACTTATTATTGTATTTGTTGTACATTATAATTTTTTGGAACTTTTAAAATTGTATTTCCTCTAATTTCATCAAGTAATGCATATTTTGTATTTAGATTTTCTTGTTTTTTTCCTACAACTGATCTCTGTACATGACTTTCTCATTAAATATCACATCTCTACTCCTAATGATTTTTTTATTTTCAAAATCTCATAAATGGTAACCAAAATCATTAACTCCATATCCAATAAAAGTAAATTTCTTGGATTTTGCTTCAAGCTTGGTTCTATTTTATTTATCAATATGGATAAATGCTTCACATCTAAAAGTCTTTAAGAAGGAATAATCTACCTTTTTACCTATCCATGGTTTTTTACAATGCCACCGTCCAAAGGAATTAAAGGCCCTCTATTTACTAATTAAATAGTAGTATCCATAGCATATACCCATAACTGTAAGGTAAACCTTGCATGCAATCTCATGATCCTTGCATGCTCCATGATTGTCCTGTTCATCCTTTCTGACACACCATTTTATTTTAGTTCTCTTAAAACTATCTTTTTTCTATGAATCCCATGTGATGAATAATAATTACCAAATTATTTGCTATAGTATTTACCTCCATTATCTAATCTGACACACTTCAAATTATTTCATATCTCATTCTCAACCAAAGCTTTCAATTTCTTAAAAGGATTAAAAACATCAGATATTTTTTGTATGCAATAAACCCATGTTTTTCTAGTTTCATCATCAATAAAAGTAACGTAATAATAAGAGCCATCAAGGGATGATACCTAAGTTGATCCCCATACATCTATATGCACAAGATCTAATTTTTCATCCTTCTTTATCTTCCCAAATATGAGAAATTTTACTCTCTTCTATTTTTCATAAACACAATGCTCATAGAATTCCAAATCCACCTTCTTGAAACCTAAAAACAAATTCTTTGAGTAGAGAACTTGCATCCCCTTCTCCCTCATGTGCCTCAGTATGTGCTGCCATAATTTTCTATCCACTTATGTAAAATCTAAACTAATATAAAAGTCAACATTATCATTAGATAAATATAATGTACCTACCTTTTCTCCTTTTTCTATTACCAGTGATCCTTTAGTGACCTTCCATAAATTTTATATAAATGTAACTATGTAATGCTCACTTCCTAACTACCCTGATAAAATTAGATTTCTTCTCAACTCAAGAACATGCATCACCTTTTTCAACAACCATTTTTTTCCATTCTATAATTTTATATGTATCTTACCCTTTCTTAAAATTTTACAAGGTTCACCATCACCCAAATAAACCTTTCTAAAATCTTGAACATAGTCTTGAAAATATTTTTTATGGGGCGTAGCATGAAATGAAGCCCCTAAATATAACACATAAGAATCATTAATATTATCTAAAAAAGGATTAAACATCTTGTAACACATCAAATGCTACATTTTATTTCTTGATTGTTATATTGTTGTATATCTCCTTGTTTTCCTTTATGAAATTGACAATATTTCTTCACATGTCCTTTCTTCCCAAAAATCTAGCACACCAATGTTCCTCTAGATTTAGATCTACCCTTCTTAGACTTTCCATGATTCTTTAGACCCTTTCCTCTATCATTTTGTCTTCCTCTATTATACATAGTCAAATCATTTCCTAATGTCTCACATGTGTTTTTCCATCACATTTCCTCACTAATAATAACATCCATAACATCATCAAAGTTTAAAGTGTTTGAACCAGAGACATAATTACTCTCATCCATGACCAATCCATTCTAGATTTCTAGAAATGAGCATAAAATTAGAATATCCCTAACCTCATCATCAAAATTTACTCCTATAGAGCTTAACTGATTTGTGACCATGTTAAATTCATTTAAATGATCAATTACAAACCCACCTTCTGACATTTATAAATTAAATAAATGATTCATCATAAATACCTTATTGGAGGCTAAGGGTTTTTTATACTCTATCTAATACCTTTATCACATCCTCTATTGTCTTTTCTTTTCAAATATTGAATGCCATTGATGCTGTGATAGACAACCATATCATTCCTAGTGCCTTTTTTTCAATAACTTCCCAATCTTCGTACTTCATAGTTATTGGATTCTTTTCTATTCTTCCCAATGGTAGGAAGAGATCCTTCTAATATAGATAGTCCTCCATTTGCATCTTCCATAGTTGGTAGTTTTAGATACTAAAATTTTCAACCTTAAACTTGCCTTCTTCCACCATTGCTTCCACTTGAACTAGGAACCCTCTTTTCCTACAAGTTTATCTACTAAATAAACGTTCAACTATGATACTAGTTTTTATGAATATAGAACATAGAGCAATATTAATGAATGAAAAATAGAAATAAAATGTAGAAAACATAACATAATAGAGACAAATTTAACATAGTTCGCCCAATATGGGCTATGTCCACTTAGAAACAACCAGTCCTTCTTATTACAATCTAACAAATGAAGGGAAAAACCTACAATATAACCATTGAAATATCCTTTTCACTCAAATACAATGTGTCATTGTAATTACAATTCCCTCATATAAAAAGGAGGGTTACATATAGGGAAAAAATGCACAAACATAATTTCTACTATTAGATCTATAACGTAATAGTGAACGGTCTAGATTTACTATTAAATTATAGTATTTTATAGTGCATTTTTAACTAAATTTTACTTTATGGGCACTTCCACTCCATACTCTCCTATTGGGAATTAGGAATTAAAATAATATCAATCTCCACCATCCAATAATCTCCCACTTAGAGACCAATTGTTGCAAGTCCACTACTATAACTCTTTCTTGGACTTTTCTTTGAACTTTGACCCTTGCATGTTTCTCATCTTATTTGTTATCTTTGAAGACCTATTTAAGTTGAGTAACTCTCCAGCTTCTCTTTAGTGACTACCTTTTTTACCATACTTACATGATTCTAACTTAGATGGATTTTTTCCAACTTTAGTTGACCATCCTCCAAAACTAAACAAATGAAGTGATACCTGAGTTGTATATGTTTGGTTCTTTAGTGTAATAATAATTTATTTACTAAATAAATTGTACTTTGGCTATCATTGTACAACCTAAAATCTTCTTTCTTATGCCTCAACTCTTCCATAAACTTTTGCATATATATCATCTCCTTGCTAGCTTTTGTAGTTGCAACATATTGATCCTCTGTAGTTGATAAAGCAACTATCTTATATAATTTTGAAATCCAACTAACTATTATTTCACCAACAATGAAAAAATAACCTATGGTACTCCTCCTCCCATCTAAATATCCATCCATGTCTGCATCAAAATATCTTTGTAAGGTAACATATAAACATTTATAGCACAATTATCTATTAGTGGTCCCTCTCAAGTACTTGAGAATCCACTTAATTGTATCCCAGTGCTCTTTTCCTATATTATTTATAAACCTGCTCACAAACCTACTCACAACTCCCACTACATAAGCAATATCTAGTCTCATACACACGATAGCATACTTTAAACTTCCAACTAATGAAGCATATGGAACTTTATACATGTAACACATTTTTTCTTGAATTTTAGGAGATTATTCCTTACTTAATTTGAAGTACCTTCCCAAAGGTATACTTATAGTTTTTTCATCTTGCATATTGAACCTGACTAACACCTTCTTTATGCACTCTTCTTAAGACAATGCAAATTTTCTATTTTTCCTATCTTTTTTCATTCTTATACCAAGAATTTTCTTTGCAACACCCAAATCTTTCATTGTAAATGAATTTGCTAATTTTCTTTTGAGATAATTTATATCATGCATGTTAGATCCTAAAACAAGCATGTCATCTAAATATAATGACAAGCTAATATAACTACCATTATTTTATCTCTTATAATAGACATAGTGGTCATAATGACATCTACCATAACCTTGTTCTATCATAGACATGTAAAATTTAAAATACATCTGCCTTAGAGCTTGCTTTAGACCATAAAAACTCTTATTTAACCTACACACCATTTTATCCTTGCCTTTTACTTCATATCCTTATGGCTAAACCATATATATTCCCCCCTCAAAATCACCATGAAGGAAATTAGTCTTCACATTTAAATATTCAAGCTGCAAATTTAATACTGCTATGAAACTTAAAACAATTATTATGGAAGTTATTTTTACAGTAAGAGAAAATATTTCATCAAAATCAATACATTTATTTTGTGCAAACCTTTTTACAACAAGTCTGGCCTTATATCTCTTTTTACATTCATCTTATTCCTTTAACCTATAAATTCATTTATTCTACAATGTTCTTTTATCTAAAGGCAATTGAACCAAATATCAAGTTTGGTTTTGTACCAAGGAGTCCACCTCCTCTTTCATGCCTTACTCCCACTTCCTTTTGGTTACTACCTACATTTATTCTTCATAGCTTTCTAGCTCACCACCATCAGTTAATAATAAATAATAAAGTGAAGGAGAGTATCGTTTAGGGATTCTACTTACTCTAGTAGGTATTTTAACTACACTTTAAAGAATTTGAGGTGCTTATTGTTGTATTTTTTATACATTATGATTTTCTATCACTTTTGGAATTTCATTTCCTTTGATTTCATCAAGTATTGCATATTTTGTATTTGGCTTTTCTTATTTCTTTTCCTACAACTAATATTTGTGCATGACCTCCTCATTAAATATCACATCTTTACTCCTAATAATTTTGTTATTTTCAAAATCCTATAAATAGTAACCAAAATCATTAACTCTATATCCAATAAAAGTACATTTTTTATATTTTGATTCAAGCTTGGTTCTATTTTCTTTATCAATATGGACAAATGATTCACAACCAAAAGTCTTTAAGAAGGAATAATCTACCTTTTTACCTTTCCATACTTCTTATATAATGACAACATCCAAAGGATTTGAAGGCCCTCTGTTTATTAAGTAATCAATAGTATCCATAGCATCTACTTAAAATTGTAAGGGCAACCTTACATGTAATCTCATGCTCCTTGCATGCTCCATGATTGTCCTATTCATCCTTTCTAACACATCATTTTATTGTGGTGTTCTTAGAACCATATTCTCTCTATGAATCCCATGTGATGAACAATAATTATCAAATTCCTTCCTACAGTATTCACCTCCATTATCTGATCTGACACACTTTAACTTATTTCCTATCTCATTTTCAACCAAAGCTTTCCATTTTTTAAAAGTATCAGAAACACCATATTTTTTTCATATGCAATAAACCTAAGTTTTTCTAGTTACATAATCAATAAAATTAACATAATAATAAGAGCCACCAAATAATGATACCTGACTCATTCCCCATACATCTATACACACAAGCTCTAATGTTTCATCCTTCTTTGTCCTCCCAACTCTGATAAATTTGACTCTCTTCTATTTTATGTACACACAATGATCACATAATTCCAAATCTACCTTCTTCAAACTTGGCAACAAATTCTTTGAGTGGAGAACTTGCATCCCCTTCTCCCTCATGTGCCCAAGTCTGTGGTGACATAATTTTGTATCCACTTTTATAGAAGCTAAAGTAATAGAAGAGTCAAAATTACCACTAGATAATTATAATGTACCTACCTTTTCTCTTTTTGCTATTACATGTGATCTTTTAGTGACCTTCCATGATTTTTTTGCAAATGTAACTATCCATCCCTCACTTCCCAACTACCCTACTAGAATTAGATTTCTTCTTGACTCAAGAACATGCCTCACCTCTTTCAAAAACCATTTGTTTCCATTATGCAATTTTATATGTATCTTACCTTTCCTACAATTTTACAAGGTTCACCATCACCCAAATAAACTTGTCCAAAATCACCTTGAACATAGTCTTGAAAATATTTCTTATGGGGTGTAACATGAAATGAAACCCTTGAATCTAACACCCAATAATCACTAATATTATCTAAATAAAGGATTATATCATCTTGTAACACATCACCTACTATATTTGATTCATGATTATTATCTTGTTGTCCATATTCTTGTTGTCCTTTTCAAAACCAACAATATTTCTTCATATGTCCTTTATTCCCACAAAAACAACACATGAACATTCCTCTAGATTTGGATCTGCCCTTCTTATATCTACCATGATTTCTTAGGCTCTTTCCTTTATCATTTTGTCTTCCCATATTATCCATAGTCAAAGCATTACCGAATGTCTCACCTATGCTTTTCTATCACATTTTATCACTAAGAATAACACCCATAACATCATCAAACTTTAAAGTATTTAAACTAGAGACATAATTACTCACAACCATGACCAAGCCATTCTAGCTTTTTGGTAATGAGCACTAAATCAAAAGAGTCATAACCTCATCATCAAAATTTACTCCTATAGAGATTAATTGATTTGTGACCGTGTTAAATTTATTTAAATGATCAGTAATAAACTCACCTTCTAAAATTTTTAGATTAAATAAATGCTTCATAATAAATACCTTGTTGGAGGCTGAGGATTATTCATACACTCTATCTAATGTCTTTATCACATCCTATGTTGTCTTTTATTTTGGAATATTGAAGGCCATCGATGCTACTATGCATAACCATATTGTTCCTAGTGCCTTTTTGTCAAAAACCTCCCAATCTTTATCCTTCATAGTTACTAGCTTCTTTATTATTCTTCCCAATGGTAGGAAAGTATCCTTCTAATGTAGATTGTCCTCCATTTGCATCTTATAAAGTTGGTAGTTTTGGTTTCTAAACTTTTCAAACTTAAACTTGCCTTCTTCTGATATTATTCATAGTCAAACTAGGAAACCTCTTTTCCTACAAGTTTATCTACCAAATAAACCTTTAGCTTTAATACTAGTTGTTAAGAATATAGAACATAGAGAAATATTAATAAATTAAAGATAGAAATAAAATGCAAAAAATATAACATAATATAGATGCATATTCAATGTGGTTCACCCAATATAGGCTACGTCCTCATAGAAATAGCCAATCCTTATTATTCAATCCAACAAATAAAGGGAAAAACCTGCAATACAACCACTGTAATATCTACTTCACTCACATTAAACATGATGTTGTAATTATAATTCCCTCATGTCAAAAGGAGGATTATAAATAGATAAAAAAAATGCACAAACATAATTTATACCATTAGATATACAACCTAATATTGAATGGTTTAGATTTACTAAAAAATTAGAATATTTTATAGTGCATTTTTAACTAAATTTTGCTTCAAGGGTGCTACCACTCCACACCACCTTTTCAAGAACTAGGTATTAAAATAAGATCAAGCTTCACCATCCAATAATCTCCCACTTGGAGATTGATTGTTGCAACTCCACTGTTACAACTCTACTTGGAATTTTATTTAAACTTTGACCATAGCATGTTTATCATCTTCTTTGTTATCCTTGAAGACCTATTGAGCAAAACAACTCTCTAGCTTTTATTTAGTGACTACTTTTATTATCATACATATAAAATTTTGATTCATATGGATCTTTTCCAAATTTAGTTCACCATCCTCCAAAATTGAACAAATGAAGTGATACCTGAGTTGTATATGTTTGGGTCTTCAGTGGAATGCTAATTTTTTGCTAAATGAATCACACTTTAGCTATCGCTATACAACTTGTAATCTTCCTACTTATTTATCAACTCTTCCATGAATAGGTTCATCTATATCATCTCCTTGCTATATTTTGTAGCTGCAACATATTTTGTCTCTATATTTGACAAAGCACATATCTTCTACAATTTTGAAATATAACTAATTATTGTATCACCAATAGTGAAAACATAACTTATGATTCTCCTCTTGCCATCTAAATCTCTAGCCAAATTTGCATCAACATATCCTTATAAGGTAACATATGAACCTTCATAACACAATTATATATCAGTGGTCCCTCTCAGGTACCTGAAAATCCATTTAATTGCATCCTAATGCTCTTTTCCTAGATTATTCATAAATCTGTTGACAACTCCCACTTTATGAGCAATATTTGGTCTTGTGCATACCATAGCATACATTAAACTTCCAATTACTAAATATTATGAAACTTTAGATATGTAATTGATTTTTTCTTGCATTTTAGGACACTATTCCTTTCTTAATTTGAAGTGCCCTCCAAAAGGTTTACTTTCAAGTTTTGCATCTTGCATGTTGAACTTAACTAACACCTTCTTTATGTACTCTTCTTAAGACAATGTCAATCTTCTATTTTTCCTATCTCTTATTATTCTCATATCAAGGATTTGCTTTACATCACCCAAATCCTTCATTGAAAATGATTTTTCTAATTTTATTTTGAGATCATTTATATCCTGCATGTTAGACCCTACAATAATCATTCCATCTACATACAATAATAAGATAATATCACTACCATTATCTAATTTCTTTAAATAGACACAATGGTCAGAATGGCATCTACTATAACCTTGTCCTATCATAAATATGTAAAATTTCAAATACCACTACCTTGGAGTTTGTTTTAGACCATACAAACTCTTCTTCAAGATACACACCATTTTCCCTTACCTTTTACTTTGTATCCCTATGGCTGCTCCATATATATTTCCTCTTCCAAATCACCATGAAGGAAAGCAGTCTTCATGTCTAACTCTTCAAGGTTCAAACCATCTACTACTACCAAACTTAAAATAGTTCTTATAGAAGTCGTTTTGATAATTGAAGAAAATATTTTATCAAAATCAATACCTTTCTTTTGTGTAAACCTCTTTACAACAAGTCTAGCCTTATATCTCTTTTTACCTCCATCTTCTTCCCTCAACCTATGAACCCATTTATTCTAAAATTATCTTTTACCCATAGGAAATTGAACTAAATCCTAATTTTGGTTATATGCCAAGGATTCCATCTCCTCTTTCATGCCTTGCTCCCACTTATTTCTGGTTTCTATCTAAATTATTTCTTCATAGCTTACTATCTCACCACCATCAATCAATAATAAATAATAAAGTGAAGGAGAGTATTATTTTGGGAGTTTACTTACTCTAGTAGATCTTATAACTACACATTCAAGAGTTTGAGGTACTGTATTTGTTTCACATTCTAATTTTTTGTCTCTTTTAGAACTTCATTTCCTTTGATTTCATCAAGTACTACATATTAGCTATTTGGATTTTTTGTTTCTTTTCCTATAATTGATCTTTGTACATGACCTTCTCATTAAAGATCACATCTCTACTCCTAATGATTTTGAAATTTTAAAAATCCCATAAATGGTAACCAAAATCATTAACTCCATATCCAATAAAAGTATATTTCTTGGATTTTGCCTCAAGCTTGGTTCTATTTTCTTTATCAATATGGAAAAATGCTTCACAACCAAAATTCTTTAATAAGGAATAATCTACCTATTTCCATATCTATGTTATTGGGAATTTAGAGAGCTTACATAGAGAAAGAGCCGAGCATGCAGATAAATTATTTTAATATAAATAATATATTCCACTCTATATTTTATTCATCTGGGGCATTAAAAATTTATATCAATATCATTTTTATAATCATGGAGATTATATATCCATCAATATCTCACCCAAATCCCTATGAATAATATATAGTAATAAATAAACTATGTTCGTAATATTATTATAACAATATAATGACTACCAAACTAACTATTACTTAAGTATATTTACCTCTCAGTAAATATCAAAACTCACCTTAATAATAATGTTACTAAAAATTAATCCATAACATTCACCTCCTAATGTTGACATGATACAACATAACTCCTACTACAATATGTTGCATGGGCTTGCCTCATAATCTAGATCAAATAAAGGCATGTAAATAGGTGATGAATAATAGATAATTATTCATGATTTCTTTATTGAAATAAGTGTTCCTTTTCCAGATATTGTAAGCTTCTAGCTTGATAGGTTTGAGATCAAATCACATTCAATTTTAAACATGCAATGCATGTTGGAGAACATTATTTGAGAGCTTAAGTAGAATCCTAGTCGGATCTTCAAAATCCATGATAAGAGAAGACAAAATAACTATGGATGCAAATCTAAAAACAACTCATATTTCTCTTACCAAACCTCATAACTATGTACTTCCATAGAAAATATTCTATATAAAAAAAATTCAATGGCTACCATAATACTTGAAAACACACTATCTAGAAGCTCTTCTCATTCATAGGAGCAAAGTGTAGAACAACTACTTTTTTTCTATCCCTTCATCATAGAAACCTTCTCTGATATTAGTTTTGGGAATTCAGAGAGCTTATATAGAGAAAGAGCTAAACACATAGATAGATTATTTTAATATAAATAATATATTCCAATTTATATTTTATTCATCTGAGACATTACAACTTTATAGGAATATCATTGCTATAATCATGGAGATTATCTCTTCATCAATATCTCACCCTAATCCTTATCAATAATATATACTAACAAACAAATTATGTTCATAATATTGTTGTAACAATATTATGGCTACCAAACTAACTATTACTTAAATATATTTACCTCTTAGTAAATATCAAAACTCATCCTAATAATAATTTTACTAATAATTAATTCATAAAAATGCTTCTTTTAGAATGCCACCATCTAAAGGACTTGAAGGCCCTTTATTTATCATGTAAACAGTAGTGTCTATAGCATCTGACCAAAACTATAGGGGTAACTTTGTATGTAATCTCATACTCCTTACATGTTCTATGATTTTCCTATTCATCTTTTTGTAGAATATAAACCAATAAAAGATTCAACATTACTATTAGATAAATATAATATACCTACCTTTTCTCATTTCGCTATTACTAGTGATCCTTTAGTGACCTTCCATGAATTCTATACAAATGTAATTATGTAGCCCTCACTTCCAAACTACCCTATTAAAATTAGATTTATTCTCAACTTAGGAACATGCCTCACCTCTTTCAACAACCATTTTTTTCATTCTATAATTTTATTTGTATCTTACCCTTTCCTACAATTTTATAGGGTTCACCATCACTCAAATAAATCTATCCAAAATCATCTTGAGCATAGTCTTGAAATTTTTTTTATGTGGTGCAATATGAAATGAAGCCCTTGAATCTAACACCCAAGAATCATTAATATTATCTAAATAAAGGATTAAAGCATCTTGTAACACATCACCTACTTTATTTTCTTCTTGATTGTTATTTTTTTGTCCATCTCTTTATTTTTCTTTTTAAAACCAACAATCTTTCTTTATGTGTCCTTTCTTCCCAGAAATCTAGTACACCAACATTGTTATAAATTTGGATCTAACTTTCTTAGACTTATCACAATTCCTTAGGCCCTTTCCTCTATCCTTTTGTCTTCCCCTTTTCTCCATAGCCAAATCTATACCTGATGTCTCATGTGTGCTTTTTCATCACATTTCTTTGTTATGAATAACACCCATAACATCATTAAACTTTAAAGTGTTTGAACCATAGACATAATTACTCACAACTATGACAAAGACATTCTAACTTTCTGCAATGAGCATAGAATCAAAATACCCCTAATCTCATCATCAAAATTTACTCCTACAAAGCTTAACTGATTTGTGACCATGTTAAATTCATTTAAGTGATCAGTAATAGACCCACCTTTAGACATTTACAGATTAAATAAATTCTTCATAAGAAATACATTGTTGGAGGATGAGGGTTTTAAATACACTCCATCTAATGCCTTTATCACATCCTTTATTGTCTTTTTTTCTTGAAATATTGAAGGCCACCAATGCTGCCAAGCACAACCGTATTATTCCTAGTGCCTTTCTATTAAGAACCTCCAAATCTTCATCCTTCATAAATGTTGGCTTCTTTGTTATTTCATCCCATGGTATGAAAATATCCCTCTAATATAGATAATCCTCCATTTTTATCTTCCATAGTTGGTAGTTTTGGCCACTAAACTATTTGACCTTAAACTTGCCTTATTCCATCATTTCTCCCACCTGAACCAAGAACCCTCTTTTCCTACAAGTTTATCTACCAAATAAACCTTTGAATCTGATACTAGTTGTTAGGAATATAGAACATAGAGAAATATTTATGAATTAAAGGCAAAAATAAAATTCAAAAAATATAACATAATAGAGACACATATTTAACATGGTTCACCCAATATGGGTTACGTCCACACAAAAATAGCTAGTCTATCTTATTATTTAGTGCAACAAATGAAGAGAAAAACCTATAATACAACCACTGTAATATCCTCTTCACTCGTATACAACATGTTACCATAATTACAATTCCTTCATATCAAAATAATGGTTACATATAGGGAAAAAATACACAAACATAATTTTTAATGTTAGATCTACAACCTAATAGTGAATGGTCCTGATTTACTATGAAATTATAATATTTTACTATGCACTTTTAACAAATTTTTCTTTGGGGGTGTTACTCCTGAACCTCTACTAGGGGTGGCTCCCAACTAGGTTACCACCCACATAGACCCCCATGGTGACCCTAGTGGGGGGGTGTTGCCCCCCCCCCATTAAAATAAGATCAGGCTCCACCATCCAACATATAATTTGACAACATTTCATGGAAAGTATTAGGACATACTACACTATAGAATATTATGGTCCCTTGAATGATATCCATCATTGTCATGCCATTCCTAATGATATCAATTATAATATTATAAAATGGAGACCATTGATTCATGATATGAATTCAATTCTTACTACCCTAAATGTATGTCTAAATTTCAATTATCAATGATATTTACATACATGCCCTTTAGATCAGATCTATTCAAGTATTTTACATTAACCTGACCCAAGGATGATTAAATTCTTTGTATGAAATCATATCCTGTAGAATAAAAACTAATTAGACTACCAATATCTTCTTATCTTATATTTTATCATCTTCAATAGATCATAATCAATATGGTTCTCATTTTAAACATTTAAAAAAAATAAGATATACAAGATAGGAATTGGGGAAAAATGCACAAGAGATTATTAGCCCCTTTCAAGAATATAATAATAAAGGAAAAAATGTCTCAATTATTTTTAAAAAATAAAAATAAAGTGTAGATACATAAATCTTCTCATAAGTACTTGACAATGCTAATTTTTGACATGTCCTAAACCATGTGACTTAACTCAAATATAGAACTCTTATTCCCACTCCTCTAAGCCATTTATAGATATGTAGGTTTGAACCTCTCTTTTTTATCATTAATACATAAAATTTTTAAATTCAAAATCTCAAATTATTATATATTACCTTCAGACTATCTCCAACGAAGAATTTGTGTCCTTGATTTTTTGGATAAGTCCATGCTAGGAAGATATGTCTTTTATTGTATGCCTATCCACCTGGAGAAATCACATCTTCTAGTAAATAATGGCTAGTTTCCAAAATTTTAGTTATTATTTTAGGGTTTGTCACATGTTTCATAAATATGGATAAATGAAATTATTGAAATATTTTCCTATAAATACAAATCAAAGGTCATTCATTATACATAATTGGTTCCTAACTTGTTGCTATCTAGTGAGAACTTACATATTATTGTACATTGATAAATTTTGGCCTATTATTCCTAAATTCAAGATTGTCCATAAGGAATAACCACATGTCAAGTCTAAAACATCTAAAAGCAAATCAATAAATATCATTGTCAAGTATAAAAGGCATATTTATAGTTGCATACATATATTCAAGGACCATAATTCCATAACCACTCTAAGGGGATAAATATTGGGGATTTATTTCCTTCATTGAAATATTAGATACATATCAACAAGTAATCATCAATGGGGTGTTTTGGGCTAACTCGGCCCATTACACTCCACTCCTTTTTTTAATGTTTCAATGTTTCAAGGTGCCCTTAGGTTTTCAAAGATAAAATAACTAAAATATTAATTATATGTGGCACCAAAAAAATATTTAAAATCTATCCCACTCAAAAAACACCTATGTATAAATTAAAATAGTCATATTTCTATCACAGTTCAGGCACAAAAGTCTAAAACCAACAAAGATGAGAGCCCTACATTATTGTCTAGGGATTGAAATCTTATCTAGGAATATTCTCAAAAAAAATTATTTATCTTGCACTATCACATCTCTATTTTTTTTCTTTATTTATATGTTAGTCATTAGTCACAATCAATTAAGATAAGTCTATAGTAAACATACATGACTAGCCTATGTTGTTGTCTAAGGAGTACTAACTTGTCTAGAAATATATTCATATTTATTTTATTTATTTATACTTTAATATATCTAAAAATCTCAACATAAATCCTTATTTTAGCTAAGTAAATTTTTTCTTAGTGTTTTCCAAAAATAGTAGTTTTCCATATGTTAGGGTGTGGAGCTAAAAGCTTCACCAAGGAGCACACTTTAGCAGTTCGGGTCTACACAGACACTAGCGTCAGTTAGGAGTGACCGATGTTGGTCAGGTGCAGTTGCAGAGGCACTGATGTCGGCAGTGGGTTGGCCGACGACGGTCACAGGCAAGCAGGCAGGAACCGACGTCGGTTACCTGTGCGTCCAGAAAGTTATTTCCGAGGATAGAAGCGAGTGTTTGCATGATGAGTTTGAGTTGTAGTCTCAAGCTCGTGTCTCTATTATTAGCAATATTATTTTTTAGAACCCTTGTTCAAGTGGCTTAACTGTTTGTTGTAAGTGCATGCTCAAGTTTCCTAATTCTATATGTAGGAAAGATCTTCTTAGCTTAGTATGATGTTGAATTGTATGAGTAGAACATTGTGAATGTTTGAAGGACAGTATAGAGTTGTATCAATCCAGGTTGTTGGAATTGATTGTACTTGAGAGAGAGAGCTCTTAAGGAATAGAGATCTAGTGAGAGATCTTGTGCATCTGAGAGAGGTGTGGAAGAAAGAAGTTTCTTCAATTGTATTCCTTTTGTAAAGAGTTTTAATACAAGTTTTTAGGGTGGTTTCTTGTATCTCTTGTTCTGTGCTATTTATCATTCTAGTTACTTATCTATCTAATTTAATTCCACATTTATTGCTTTCACAAGTGTAATCATTATTGGTTGATCCCCAACAAGTGGTATCAGAGCTCAGGTTCACTAACAGGTGGTTCAGATCTGTGTAGTGTGTATTGATTACAGTTGCTCACAGAGGTTTTTGCAGGGATTTCTGTTTGAGTGGGAGAAGCAATGGCAGAAGAAAGTAAATTGAGAATGGAAAAGTTTAATGGCAAGAACTATCAACATTGGAGAATGCAGATAGAGGACTATCTGTATCAGAAAGATCTTTACTTACCATTAGGTGGGATTGCAAAGAAGCCCAAGGACATGGAGGATGAAGAATGGGAAGTTCTTGATAGAAAGGCTCTGGGGTCTATAAGACTGAGTCTTGCATCCACTTTGATATCCAATTTATCACAGGCAAAAACAACGGTAGAGTTAATGACTATGTTAGCAAATTTGTATGAAAAACCCTTAGCTTCTAATAAGGTATATCTTATGAAGCAGTTATTTAATTTGCATATGCAAGAAGGTGGATCTGTATCTAATCACATGAATGATTTCCATGGAATTGTTAATCAATTAAGTTCAGTCAATATTGTATTTGATGATGAAATAAAAGCTCTTTTAATATTATGTTCTTTGCCTGAAAGCTGGCATGGCTTGGTAATGGCAGTTTCTAATACTGCATCTGCTTCGAATATTTAAAAATAGAGGATGTTGTTAGTGTTATCTTGAATGAGGAAATTCGCAAGAAAATCACAGAGAAAACATCAGGGAATGCTTTAAATCTCGAGAGTAGGGGAAGGCAAAAAGAGAAGAGCAAGAGGCAGATCCAAATCCAGAAATGGTAGAAGGCCACAATGCTGAAATTGTGGAAAGATGGGGCACATAAGCAAAGATTGTTGGTCAAAGCCTAAGGAGGACAATCAGCACGAAGGAAAGGAAGAAGCCAAGGTTGCAGGTATTGCATAAGATGCTTTAATTTTCTCTTTGCATAATAATATAGAATCTTGGGTATTAGATTCTGGTGCATCTTTCCATGCTACCCCTAACAGAGAATATTTCAGTGACTATATCCATGGAGATTTTGGAATAGTGTACTTAGGGGATGATGAGCCTTGTAAGATTATTGGCAAAGGTAAAGTGCAGCTGAAGATGCAGAATGGCAACACATGGGTGTTGAGAGATGTGATGCATGTTCCTAGCTTGAAGAGAAATTTGATTTCTGCAGGAAAGTTAGGGGATGAGGGTTGTACAGTAACTCTCACAGCAGATTCTTGGAAGGTGACCAAGGGTGCACTTGTTATGGCTAGAGGTAAGAGCGAAGGTACTCTCTATTTATGTAATTGTGTTACTAACAAATCTCCTTCTATACTATCTACTTCAGATGTGGATGCTAAATTGTGGCACTTAAGGCTTGGCCACATGAGTGAGAAGGGGATGTCAATTCTTAATTCCAAAGGTAAGCTTTCAGATTTGAAAAGTATGGATCTAGAATTTTGTGAGCATTGTGTATTTGGAAAATAGAAAAGGGTTAGTTTTCTCAAGACTGGGTCTACTAAGAAAAGGCATAAGTTACAGCTTGTTCACACAGACGTGTGGGGACCAGCTCAGGTAGCCTCTATTGGAGGATCATAGTACTATGTTACGTTCATAGATGATGCTACAAGAAAGGTATGGATCTACTGTATTAAAAAAAAAATTGATGTTTTTGAGACTTTTAAGATTTGGAAAGCTATGGTTGAGAATGAAACAGGTAGAAGATTGAAGTGCTTGAGATCTGATAATGGTGGTGAGTTATGCAGCCTTAAGTTCAACTGGTATTGTTATACACATGGAATCCATAGGCAAAGGACGGTTCCAAGGACACCTCAACAGAATGGAATTGTTGAAAGGATGAACAAAACAATCATGGAGCGTGCAAGATGTATGAGATTGCATGCTGGGTTGCCCTTAGAGTTTTGGGTAGAAGCTGTTGACACCACAGTGTACCTGATTAACAGAGGACCCTCTACAGCTCTGGATGGTGGAATTCCAGAAGAGGCATGGATAGGTAAAAAGTTAGATCTCTCATATCTCAAAGTTTTTGGTTGTGAAGCCTTTATTCACATAGATAAGGAAAATAGAAAGAAGCTTGATGCTAAGTCTATGAGGTGCACGTTTATTGGCTATGGCTCAGATGATTTTGGTTTTAGATTTTAGAATCTAGGAACTAACAAGGTAATTAGGAGCCGTGATGTTTTTAATGAAAAAGTGATGTATAGTGATCAGATAGGAAGCTGAATCAATCTGGGCAGAGCAATGGTAAATTGGACGAAGTGATGGTCCAAAATGAACTCGCAGGAAAAAGAAATAATCACTTATAGGAAAACATAGAGACCGACGTCGGCAGGTTAGGAACTGGTGTCGGCAGTACAGAAACTGATGTCGGTCATACAGAGATCGACGTCTGTAGAACATGCACCGACGTCAGCCAGGAAGAACTGACGTCGGCCAGTAACAGGTCTATAGGTGGCCGAGGTCGGTCACTGTCAGAGAATTTAGGTGGACAACATGTTGAGAATGAGTCTAAGACACCCATCAGGAGGTCAGAAAGGGTAAGTAAGCCTCCAATTAGATATTCTCCTTCTTTATACTATTTATTGCTAACTGATGGTGGAAAACTAGAGAGTTTTGAAGAAGCATTACAGGTGGAGTCCAAGAGTGAGTGGGAGCGTGGCATGGTTGAGGAGATGGAGTCCTTAAGAGAGAACCAAACATGGGATTTGGTTGAGTTGCCAACTGGTAAGAGAACACTGAAGAATAGATGGACCTACAGGTTGAAGGAAGGTGAGAATGGATAGATGAGATATAAGGCCAGATTGGTGGTAAAAGGATTTGCACAAAAGCTAGGTATTGATTTTGATGAGATTTTTTCTCCTGTTGTTAAAATGACTTCTATACGGGTTGTATTGTCTTTGGTTAATTTTGAGGATTTGCATCTTGAGCAGCTAGATGTTAAGATAGCGTTTCTTCACAGAGATTTGGATGAGGAAATATTACATGGAACAGCCAGAAGGATTTGAGGTCAAGGGTAAGGAGAAGTTAGTGTGCAGGTTGAAGAAAAGCTTGTATGGCCTCAAGTAAGCTCCTAGACAGTGGTATTTGAAATTTGACAGGTTTATGACTGAGCATGGCTATAGTAGGTGTCAATCTAACCATTGTGTATATTTCAAGAGATTTGATAATGGTAGATATATTATTCTATTGTTGTATGTAGATGATATGCTGGTTACAGGATCACACATGCAGGATATCTCTGAGCTTAAAGTGAAATTAGCTCAAACATTTGCTATGAACGATTTGGGAGCAGCAAATAAAATCCTTGGCATGAGCATTAAGAGAGACAGGAAAAATCACAGGTTGATATTGTCTCAAGAGGATTATGTGGACAAGGTGTTGAAACGGTTCAATATGCAGGATGCTAAACCAGTAAGCACACCTTTGGCTGGACATTTTAAGTTGAGTAAAGAACAATGTCCTAATTCACATGATGAGGTAGAGTACATGAGTAAGGCTCCATATTCTTCCGCAGTAGGGAGTTTGATGTATGCAATGGTGTGTACTAGACCGGATATTGCCCAAGCAGTGGGAGTAGTAAGTAAGTATATGGCCAATCCAGGTAAGGAACATTGGAAAGCAGTTCAATGGATCCTTAGATATCTGAGAGGAACCAGCAGTAGACACTTGTGCTATGGAGGTTCAGATACTTCTCTACATGGTTACGTAGATTCAGATATGGCAAGTGATTTGGATGGTAGGAGGAGCACCACAGGTTATGTTTTTACTGTAGGTGGAACGGCAGTTAGCTGGATATCAAAGTTGCAGAAGGTTGTTGCCTTGTCAACTATAGAAGCAGAGTATATTTCAGCCACATAATCTAGCAAGGAGATGATATGGATGACACGGTTCATGGAAGAGCTTGGAAGGGAGCACGAGAGTTGCAGATTGTATAGTGACAGTCAGAGTGCAATCCATTTGGCTAAGAATTCAGCCTTTCACTCAATAATCGAGCACATACAGCTAAGGTACCACTTCATACGGTAGGTATTGGAGGATGGTGAGTTGAAACTGGAGAAGATCCATACAGATAGGAATCCTGCTGATATGTTAACCAAGCCAGTTACAAAGGAGAAGTTGAATCTTCATTCAACTTCTATTGGTCTTCATGATTGAGTTAAAGATGGAGGAGCTAGAAGATGTTGTTGTATAGGTAATGGTGCAACTGTTTATCTCCAAGTGGGAGATTGTTAGGGTGTGGAGCTAAAAGCTTCACCAAGGAGCACACTTTAGCAGTTCAGGTCTACACAAACACCGGTGTCAGTCAGGAGTGACCGACATCGGTCAGGAGCGACCGAAGTCGGTCAGGTGTAGTTGTAGAGGTGCCAATGTCGGCAGTGGGTCGGCCGACGACGGTCACAGGCAAGCAAGCAAGAACCGACATCAGTTACCTGTGCATCCAGAAAGCTATTTTTGAGGACAGAAGCGAGTGTTTGCATGATGAGTTTGAGTTGTAATCTCAAGCTCGCATCTCTATTATTAGCAATATTATTTTTTAGAGCCCTTGTTCGAGTGGCTTAACTGTTTGTTGTAAGTGCATGCTCAAGTTTCCTAATTCTATATGTAGGAAAGATCTTCTTAGCTTAGTATGATGTTGAATTGTATGAGTAGAACATTGTGAATGTTTGAAGGACAGTACAGAGTTGTATCAATCCAGGTTGTTGGAATTGATTGTACTTGAGAGAGAGAGCTCTTAAGGAATAGAGATCTAGTGAGAGATCTTGTGCATCTGAGAGAGGTGTGGAAGAAATAAGTTTCTTCAATTGTATTCCTTTTGTAAAGAGTTTTAATACAAGTTTTCAGGGTGGTTTCTTGTATCTCTTGTTCTGTGCTATTTATCATTCTAGTTACTTATCTATCTGATTTAATTCCGCATTTATTGCTTTCACAAGTGTAATCATTGTTGGTTGATCCCCAACACCATATTTATCAATTTACAAAATTATATTTGTTAATAATTGTATATGTTTAGCATTTTGATATCTATTAATGGTTACACCTACTAGTAAAAAAATTTCAAATTTTAAACTAAAAATAGGGTAAAAACTATTGGTGAAATTGTACTTTTTTAAATCATTGCTTTCTTTTTTTATTTTGTTATAAGGTTTCAACTAAATTCATAATTTCTAGACACCAATTATATTCTCTTTGACCTTGAGGCTTCAAATTGAATTCTTGATTTTTATTAAAAAAAGGTTTGCTTTTCATTGGCCTTTAATTTATTTTTTTCATTATTTTATTACTTTTATAGAAAATTTGTTGTGACATTTTAAAAACTCTTATGAGTTATTATGGGAAAAGTAGTATTCAGTTTTACCTAAGCTTGTGTGAGGGGTACTGTTCAATTTCTTAAGCCATTAAATAACACTATATATGTATTTTAGTTTCCATTGACCTCATGATATATTATAAATATCTAGGTTTTTATTTTTATCCATATGAAGCCTTCAACCATTTATTCTTGTACTGTATTGGTAAGTGGTTATCCCTAGGAAGGTACTATTAACATACCCTAGATCTGGGATAGTGCAACTAAGATATGGTTTAATCCTATGTTATTAGTTATTTTTGGTTTGTGTACACTATTTTAAGATTGGAATCAATATATCTGAGATCCTATATATCAAAAATTCCTTGAATAATTACACCCCTAATCCCATTTACAAATTTAAGGTTTCACACTAAGACCATGGTAATAATGAGTTAATTATGCTTGCATATGTTAAAGTTAAATGTCACATTATATGTTAATTTACATGTTATTTACATTCATTATATATTTTTATTAACCAAATTCAAACACAACAAAAACACTAAACAAATAATGTAAATCTCAAGCTTTAATAATCTCACATTGTTGTAATAATACTCCTAAGATATACACAATATTAAAGAAAATATTTGTAACATCAAGTATGGGTTGGGAATAAGAATTTTTATACACTTATAATTTTATAATACATAATACACATCTTATTTATCAACTTATCATGAATATTGAGATGAATAATCCTAATATAGAGCGAGTGGATGAAGTTAATGAAAAGTAATTCATTATATATCTTAATTCCAACCCACACAATATTAATGCATTATTTTACATTATAATAGATGAAAAAATAAATTATCTCAAGTTAATACTTCCACTTTAAGTGTTTTAGTTTCTAATAGTATTAATATTATTATATTAACACCTCCAATTTTATATGTTTTATCATCGTTAGATATGGGGGCATCATAAGGTTTCAACATATTCAGATGTATATTTATGCATAGGCATTATCCACACCTCTTTTAATTACTATTCATGTTCCACCACCAACATTAACTAATCCATAATCTATCAATAAAAATAATATAGCCTTACATTCTAAGGTTTTGAAACTAAATCAAAGTGTCTATAGAGTTATTCATTTAATGGAATCACATACTTTGCTTCATAATACTTTAGCACCTGAAGTAGCCTATTACCCAATACCAACCGGATTTATAGATCCTAAGCCAGCACTCTATGAAGGTAAAGGTGATCCTAAAAATCATCTTCATTAATTCCATATAACATGATTGGATTATGCTTACAATGACAAATTACTACCCAAGATGTTTCCATGAAGTCTCAAATATTATACCTATGATGGTTATATAATATTCCACTCCAAAAAATTAGAGAATTAAACCCTTTTGTAGAATAGTTTATCACACACTTCTCTATCAACATTAGTTAAAATCTATATTATGGAAAAATTTATAAACTCAAACACATATCAAATGATCCAATTAGTGAATATGTTCTTTCGTACAAAACTATGTTAGCTAAGATAAAAAATTATATAGAAACTAATGAATTATAAGATATTTTTACACAAAGTTTTCTAACACCACTCCATGAGTCTATCATTTTCAAAAAGTTAAAATATTTTGATGATTTATGCCATAGTAAAATAAATATAATTCAATATCATAGCTTTGAATAAGTTAAAATACACATCAAATGCTACATCTACTTTAAATATTAATTTTCAAAGAAAACAAATCTATATGTTCAAATCTAATGAAATCAATAATAAATCAAAAATAACAATAAATGAAGTATCATAAAAAAAAATTTCAACTAATATTTTCACTAATGAGGCAATTTTCAAGGTTACCACAACCTCCTCATGTCTTTTTATCTAAATTACTTGATTGTAATACCATATTTCTCCCTCTGCCATTATAGGTTAATATGACCAAGCCTCAACATAATAGCTTTAAATATAACAAATATTACAATAACTATAGACGTATTTGGAATTAAATAACAAGTGTTTCACTATAAGACATAATATAAAATATTTTATTGAAGATAATACTATTGAGCTAAGCACACCCATAAAGGAAGATAGAGCACAAAAAAATGACAATGTGAAACTAAAAATCTTTAGTAATACATTACCAAACCATTGAACTATATATAATATATAAAATTATAGATACATCATGTGTAAAATTAACATCTTCATCCTTTGACAAATGTGTACCCAATATATGATATTATTTGTATAATTTTAGGCACATCGACATCACATCCTATGATCACATTTAAGGACAGTGAAATTGATGATGATGATTAAGATAAACATGCACTATTTATTAGATATTACATCAACATAGAATGCATAAATAGTTTCATGATAGACAATGGTTCAAATGAAAATTCATATAAAATGACACTTAGGCATACTCTTGGACACACAAAATAGGATTTTCAAGCTACATCAAAAGTTTTCAAATCAGTATATGGCCATACACAGAATACTTTGGGGTATATAGTGATACCTCTTTAGGTTGGTTCAAAAACATCATCTACTCCATTTCTCATCTTAACAAACATAGTGGTATTTAATATGTTATTAAAATGACCTTCGATATATAAACTCTATATAGTACCATAAATAGTACATTGATGTTTCAAGTACATACATTGTAATCCATTGATTAATGTTCTAGGTAGTTGATACAATTACCCTCTAAAATTAGTGTTAAATCCTTTGCCTAAACCACCATTGTAGTTGGTTGTGGATGAGTGTGATGCAAGACATACATATCTATATGGATTCTTAGATGCTAGATTGCCTTCTATAAAATGGTCATGCCTATACTAGGGTATTTTTGTTCTACAGGCTATATATATCTATGACCTCAACTTCCATGATATGCTACATATCTTACAAATGTATTTATAGTTACTCATATCTTACATTGTGCTACATGAGTATATTACTTTCCTATGATATGAAAATAATATAAATGGATGGTGTCAAATATTTTTTAATTGTTGTATGCTCCTTATATGTTGTTTAATTTATTACATGATAAGTTAGACATTGATTTATTATTGTGTGTGGTTTTTGTAACATTTGAACATGTCCATTATTTGTGGCCCTTGGACCTAGGTATGTAATATATTATTTTGAAACATATGGACATGTCCATTGAATTTATCCCTTATACATTACATGTAAAAATTTCTTGAACATATCTATGATATTTTTTATTGGGTATGTGCAACATTTGAACATGTCCATTGCTTGAGGTTCTTAGCTCTATGATTTGTGAGAGATTTGAACATATACCTTGTTTATGACATTTTTAATGTTATTTACATGTGATCCTTGGCCATTTTTGGTGTGACGTATTCATGTCCATTGTGTGCAACCCTTGGCATTATTATTTGACATTGGGTGATGTGTGTTGTGATTATTGTGATTTTTGAGCCTAATTAGTGGATCCATAATACATTAAATGCACTTTTAATACATATTATACTTAAAATATGGTCAATTAAATGCATGCCTCATTGATATATCTATCTATGCATGACACTTGTATGCCTTGCTATTAGAAATGTTAAATGCATGCGTCAATGATAATTACATTTCTATGATCACATAATCTACAAATGATGACATGATTAAACATAATTTCATCATTATCAAAATATATTATTAACTCTTATTTTTATATGAGTGACTTTCATTTCACATCCCTCATATGAAATGGGGGCATCACAATGGGCTTGTCATAGAGATCCAAGCCTCAATGAATAGATGAAAATAATATTTTAGAAAAAGTACAGGTTTCAAAAATTAAAAGATTTAGAGTAATTTAAAAATCATATTACCCAACAAAGTATAGGTTTTCAAAGATTAAAATCAATTAAAAAATAAAATAGATAAAAAATATTGGCACATTGATATATATTATGTGGACATATGACATGGATATGTAGTAAATTTTGAAAAACTTGAAGTATAGATTCATACACAATTAAATTCATATGCATGGGCATGCATAAAATAGTTACACGATAAAAAATTATAGGTTGTAGATAAAGTAAAAAATGAGAATATAATGCATGACATTTTATATATTTTCAGAAAAAAAAATTGGGGGCATAATATTTTTTCATTCACATTTTAAAATTTAAAAAGGCATGATACTTTTTCGTGCATATTTTCAAAGTTCAAAGTTATGGTTTTGAAGGGAAATGGTTTTAATTTTAATTGAAACCTATTAGCAATGTGTTTATGATGGAGGTATGAATATTCTTAATTCTCTTTTGATTGTTTAAATATATATACAATAGTGTGATTCAATTTATTATGAGTATTGTATATTTGATTCTATAAACACTTAAATTCCTTATCATTAATCCTAGCGACCCATTGTGTGGTTCCATCTTCTATTACGGGTTTTCAAGTCTAGTGACACTTAACAACCTAGGCATAACTTTTATTTTACCCATCATGAATCCACCTTATTTTATACTAGTACATTGGGTGCTTGTATTCATTTATGAGAGTCAGAATATGCATCTTTAAAGCCCAAGGGATTAGTTAGCTATTCAAAATTTGGACTTGATCACTCTCAAAAAAATTAGCAGTTCAAATTTTCCACATAATTCAACAAGGGGGCAGAGTTATCCATCATTAGTAATGGGTTACAGGTAAATTTGGTTTCATATTCATATTTGTGTACTACTTCCTTGATTTCCTCTCAAATTATTCATTTTTTAATGTTTAGCTATATCTAATTTCAAATATGGACAAATGAATACTTCATGTATTATTTTATTGTTTGCAAAATTTGAGTTCCCTACACTTTTCAAATACAAAGTGTTTTGTATACATTTGTGTCTAATTCTTCCTACTTTACTCTAATAATTTCATTACAGTAATAAATGGGTTAAAAATTTAGGCACATAATATAGTCATAAGTATTTGATAGTGTTAATTATTGGCACATCCTAAACCACATGAATTGTTCCCAAATACATAACTCTTATTTGTCATTCTTTTAATAAATTTATCTATGCATGGGCTTGACCCTCTGTGTAATTTCATTACTACATGGTAATTTCATCATTACATAGATATTTCAAAGTAAATTTTTTAATATTTTAATACTACCATCATATTGTATCCATCTAGAAGGATAACTATGTTTAATTTTCTAGGTTAGGTCTTTTCTAGAAAGACAAGTCTACTACATGAACCTATCCACCTAGAGCATCTACATCCCAAAAATAGTGATTAGTTTATAAATGTTAAATTATTATTTTGGGTATTTCCAAGCATTTATTAAGGTTGGATAAATTATATTATTAAAAAAATCCTATAAATATAAATCAAATGTCATTCATTATCCCTAATCAGTTCCTATATTTTTAATATCTATTGAGCACTTATATACTAATGTACATTGAGAAAATCTTCCCTATTCTTCACAAATTCAAGTTAATTCATAAGTAAAAAACATAATCCAAGTATAAATAATCTCAAATTTATTCAATATCTATAATTGAAAATTATTAAATCCACATTTATAGTTGCATACATATGTTTAATGATCACAATTACACAATCACTATAGGTGGGAGAACTACATGGGCTTCATTTCCCTCCTTGGAGTATTGGATACGTAGGTTGTGGTAAATCATCAGTGTGGTGGATAGGGTTATATCAACCCATTATAATATACTCTATTTTTTATAGGTTTCAATATTTTAAAGCTACCTTAGGGTTTCAAATAAAAAATAAGGAAAACATAAAAAAAAGTTTTCGTGGTGCCCTTAGTGTTTCAAATGAAAAAATAGGTTTCAAGCTTTTGAAAAAATTTCTCTGGGGAGTGAAGTTATGTCTTGAAATATTATAAAATTATTTTAATAATATTTAATTATCATAAATATCATTTTTTTATTTATTTTACTTTAGCCATTAGTCATAATCATTTAGGACAAGTTCATAGTCAATAGACATGACCAACTTGTGGGCACAGACCTTTCTAGGAATAGTTTCATTTTTTTAATTTAACCCTAAGTAGTCACAATCATAAAAAATTTTGATCTCAAATTTTAGATATCTAAAATAGTCAAAAAAATCCTAATTTAAACTAATTACATTTCTTCTTAATGGTTTAACAAAATATTAGTTTTCCATATTTATCAATTTCTAAAATTAGGATTAGTGATAGTTATATATATTTAGAATTTTGATATCTATCAGTTTTTGTAGCTATTAGTACAATATATATATATTTTTTAAAAAAAGGTTAAAAAATATAGTAAAACCCACAAATACTATTATTTATACACATTTCTTAAAAGCAAAGATAAATCTAGCATGAGAAGTTCATAACACATCTATCCTATAATTAGTATACCCTAAGTTGATAAATGACATAGTTTCCTTAGATATTTAGACATAAATTGAATATTAAATGATGAATCTCTCTTATAATACTTTGGCTGTATGAGTAACTCCATTCTTTCTATCTTAATAACAAGTTTCCCTACATAAGTTTCACCTAGGCATACATTGGAGAAAGTGAAAACACTAATGTCCATACTTGAGTGGATGGTCTAGATACTATTATTAAAGAACCATATATGTAATATAGATCAAATTTAATTAATGAAGAGATAATATAATATCATTATGGAACATATAAGGATCCCAAAGTTGTATTATTAACAACTCTATAACAAAAATTGTGAAGGAAAGGCACTTTGATAAGTTCTACATGACTAACCTTAAATATTTTCATGAGATTACTTAGATATACTAGGTATTGATCTAAAAAGTGCATTACATAATATGGTAATTTATTTATATGCAAAGACAGTAAAACAAAATATTTGTAAAATTTAACCCAAAGTTACATCATTTGTGAAAGAAAAGATACATAAATTATTACATGTAGGATTTATTTCACCTGTTGACTACCTTGAGTGGGTTTCTTAAATATTACTAATTATAAAACTTAATGAAAATATTTGGTGTTGTATAGATTATCAAGACTTGAACAAAGCTTGTCTTAAATACAACTTTCCATTTCCAAATAAAATCATGGTTGTTTATTTTAAATCTGGTTATGAGATGTAATAATTCATGTATGGGTTATCACAATAAGATCAAATAAAAAACACTTTGGAAGATTGATAAAAAAAAATCATTTACTATGCCATGAGAAACATTTTTTATGTGGTCATGCCCTTTGGATTAGAAAATATTGGGGATACTTGTTAGTAAGCCATCACCCATATTTTTCATGATTATATACATAAAATATTGGAGTACTATATGGAAAAATTACTTAAAAAATCAAAAAAATGATAGGATCATGCTTTATATAAGTGAATTTTTTTTGGAATGATTACAAAAATATAATGTGCACTTAAACCCATATGAATTTGTATTTGGGGGTATTTTTATGTAAATTATTGATCAATATCATATCTCAGTGAGGCATTAAGATACATCCCAAAAAGGTCAAATATATTTTATACATGACACCACCAAAAGGTATATCACAATTGTGATAATTAAAAGGAAAAATCTAGGAAAAAGATGTTTTATGACCCAACTAGCTGATTATGTGCTAATTTAACCTTTTTGGGAATATTTATGTATTATACTAATTTAGTTAAATGTTTTGAGTAGTAAAATAAATAAATAAATATGCAATAATTAAGATACTTATTTATATAATTTTCTTACAATCTAAACTTTTATAAAAATAGTAATAAGGGTAAGAAAATGAGACTAAGCTAGAAATTGACTGATACAACTAAGACAAAGGTTAGAATTTAGTGTGAAAAACTAAGACACTATTACAAATTAGGATCTAGACTTTATTTAATGAAAGGATAGGAGTTATAAAAATAGGATACCCTAGTGTCCAATGCTATAATCTACCTCTACCACTATTTTCCTAAAGATCTGAGCTTTCTGGGTTTTGTTCACCAAACCTATGTGACCCTGCCTATGAACTTTTGATAGTTGAAAGTCTATAGATCTCTTTTTAGAGCTTATTTTTCCTTAAAACAATAAAACCTATTATTATTTTACCAATTTTGAGAAAAAGGATGGGGTTAGTGTGTGTAAGATTCATTGAACATGTTTCCACACACCTTGTATGGGCATGATACCTACATACTAATACTTCGAAGAGGGATAAATCCATATATAGTTCTCCCACTTAATGTTTTTTGTGAATTAGTGTGTATGAAGATGAAAAATGATGAACTAGGTGTGATTGAGATTATTAGGTACTGGTGTAAGGATTTGAATAAGCTAGAAATAGTATTAGATGGTTGTATGCAAAGAATAGGGAAATATGCTTGAGTAGTCTTGCTTGTCTTCTTGCTTGCTTTGTGATATTTTCTAATACTTTCCAAATGATCTTTGAATGGTATTTTATAAGGATCTATTGGTCATGGATTAAATTTAATCATGCTAGGCTGACATAATGAAGAATAGTAATCAGGGAAAAATGGTAATCTGGGCTCAAAATGTGATTGGATAAGAGCACTGAAAAGGGGACACCCAAAGGTCTAGCACTATAATCCAAGTTGGGTACTATTTTATAGAGGGTCAAGGAAATAGGGGGATGAAATAATCATGGAAAAATGTCTTGGCTAAGCTATAATGAGGTCTTGAAAGCATATAGATGACTATAAATCAACAAAAAGGTGCCTAGAAGGGTCATGAAAGCAAGCAGGAGTGACCTATGGGATGGATGTCACAAGTCACACTAAAGTTACCAATTTTCACATTTAATATGACTAAATTTACCCTTCCTTTACTATAGTGATGTAAAAAATCAAAATACTAGGATAAAGGAAAAATAAAAAGTGTACTTAATCTTACCGGTAAGGGTGAAGCTCATGAAGTAGTGTGAAACTGGGTGTGTATAGAAAGAACATGATATGAAGTGTGAATTTGTTGTAATTTTGAGTGATGTTAGATGATGTTGAGTAATGTTGGATGATCTTGTACTAAGAGTAATAGCATGAATGGAGCTGAGTGCTCAATTCCCCAAGATTGGCTCAAGAATTTAAAGGCTAGAACTTTAGCTCCATTGTCACCCTTTTAGTGAAGCTAGGTGGTCATGTGTGTGTTACTCAATGTTTGTATTATGTGTCTAATCCCTCTAAGTATTTGGATCAAGAATACAAAGGATATCTAGTCCTTTAGCTCCATCATTACATTGTGAAGTGAAACTATAAACTGATACTAGTATGAAATGTGTGTTGAATGAGTTGGCTCTTGAAGCCCATAAACATTCTATAATCTACCAATGCTATCATGGATATCCAAATGAATGTTGGAAACTAGGCCACTCTTGGATAGTCTAAAAGATGGAGATTAGACTTATTTGAAAGCCTCTTTAAAATTGAGCACTATGTTTATATGAAATCCAATCCAAAATGTGGAGGTTAGGCTTGTATGAAAGCCACTCCAAAATAATGCCAACCACCTATAAATGGAGTAAGGAACATAACTACTGAGAATACCTAGGTAATATGATGAACTTGGAAAGAAAATAAAATAAATGTGTTATGCACATTGCCCCCAATCATTGGTGTCTAGAACATGGATTCTAATCTAGAATTTATACCAAATACTATATATAAAATTATAAGTGAGAGCCATAATGTCACACATGATGAACCCTATATCTAGATTCTATAAGCAAAAGTGTACTAAACACTACTAATTTTGAACTGGTCTAAAAGTGCAAAACTATAGATGAAACTAATTTTTTGCCTACTTCAAGAAAATCTAGTATTTTTACTATTTGGATATGAGAACCAAAAATAAGACACCCTATTGTTCAGTGTTATTGTCCATGTCTAATTCTATTGTCCTTTGCTAACACTAACAACTATTCTTAAATCATTACTATTTTTCTAGTCTATTCTACCTAGTTTGACCTCTGATTGCTATTCTAAGTGTTTTGAAACTACTTTTTGACAATTAGGAGATCTGATCTATGTGACAAAATCACTATTTTTCCCCCTCTTCTGAGGGTAGGAATTAAAACCCTACAATGATTTCCCTTAGAATAAAGAGTCCTGCAAGTGTGTTATGCTATAAAGATACCTGATATAGCAATGATAGTTGATAAAATATTTGTAGATATAGAAGTATTTGTAATGGAGATTATTAGATCAACAAGGGTATGCCTAGATAGATATAATAATGTAATATCATGTGCAATGCAATGAACTAGAATCATAAGTCTAGTTAGTTGCTAGATTTTAGTTGTTAGTTGTCAAGGAGGGATGGATCATGATGTTCATCATGGCATCCAAGAAAGTAATATAATTCATAATTTGGATCATGGCATTGAAAAATATCAAAAATAAATCAAGCAACAAGCATACAAGGCAAGAAGCATATAAGGGACATGGGCAAGCATACAAGGCATGTTCAAATGCCACATACATATACAATTGAAACAAAGAAGGTTGGTGTGAAATCCATAATCACATAAAAGAGTATAGGTAAAGGACATTATCAAATGTCCTAAGGCATACATAAGAATAGAAGAAAAGAACATTGGTAAATGTCCTAAGACACATATAGGAGATAAATAAGAACTAATAAATGCAATCACATCTAGTTATGCAAATCAAGAAAGGAAAGCATGTAAATACTAGAAAATAAAATCACATATAACTAATAAAAGTAAGAATGTGAACATATGATAGACATGTTAGTATAAGACTAGGTATATGCTAATAAATACACAAGTTATAAATACTAGTGAGTGTCGATAGAGTAATCTCTATAATCTAGTAAATAATGTACCTCAACATGATAACTAGAGTGTATTATGTAAAAATGACATAACCTATATGGTTTAGTCATGTAGAAGATGCCCCCAATGGGTATGTATATCGATGTGTGTCTCAAATGTAGAAGTAGGATGCCCCCTCAATGGGTAGAGTGAAGAAATCAAGGATCTGGATGTCACTTCACACACTCAAGGAAGATCAAGTGAAGCATGGTAATGTAGATAAACCAATAAACACTATCATAGAATAGAAAATGTAAGTCTAGCATGATAGTAGAAATGTAAAGCATGGATGATGCATATAATCAAAATATTTTTGCTTTTTTGAATTATTTGAATGTTTTTATATTTTGAATTTTTTTATTATTTCTAGTATTTTTGACATATTTTAACTATGTATAATCAATCACAGGAAGACTATGTACAAGAAATTGAAAAGGAACAATGTACAATAAATCATAAGGAGACCATGTACAATCAAGGCTGAAAAGAGATGATACTAATTGATAAGTCTCATGGGAAACTCCCTATTATGGTGTCATGTATAAAATAAAGAAAGTATGTGTGGTTGTGAAGCATGAGGGAATGGTTGCGAATATGATTATAAGTAGTTGTATTCATTGTCAATATCTTGGAAACCATAATAAACTATATTATTCCACTCATTATCATCTTGATCTTGAACTAATGGAATGCTAGTGTTGGATTTTATTGTATCTATATCTTTTCCTTTAATAAATTATGTCTATGAATGATTTGTCTTAGGATGTTCAATAAATCCCAAACCTTGATGACAAACATTATCAACTGCTAGAATAGGAGTAATGATACCTTCTGCATGCTTGCCAAACTCTTGACCTTGAAAATTAAATTATTTTAGATATTTTTGACCAAACCCATATAACTTTGAAAGTTGAGTCTCATTTTGGAGAGGTAGATTTGTAACTTTTTCATGTTTTACCTATGTTTGTGGTAATGTTTGTTGTTCTGATTTTGCTTTTTGATCCTTTTGTTGTTTTGAGTTATGCTTTGGTAACCACTTTTGTATTGTTTCTAAATTTGACCTATTGTGAATGTGTTCCTATGTCACTATGGATTGCTTGATTAATTTAACTTATATAGGGTCCTCATTAGCAATTATCTATTATATATGTTTATTCAATGCCAAACATGAATCTGTGTGATGCCCATGAATTCTATGATATGCACAATAATATATGGATCTTCTTACTAGATGTAGAGGAGGTAGTTTTATCAACTTAGATTTAATTATTTATTTCAGTACCTAACTTGAACTCTTTTTTGATCATTGAATGCTTTTTGAGTCACTAGTTTTAGAGTTACTTTTTTGTGATTTCTTATTTTGATATGTAAGATTACTTGCAACCAATTGACTAGGTGAAGGTGTGTATACATGATCAACACTAGGGTGCCTTTGAGGCTTTTGTATTATAATCCAATTTTATAATATTGTGATCTTTCCATGTAATATATGATTCTAAATTTGTAAATCTGAAATTAACTTGCTTATGCTGGTGATTTGATCCCTTAGAGTCTCACAAGTACAGACTCTAGTTTCTTCTAATTAAACATGTAAGCACATATGTTGAATAAGGTTTGAAGAAGATATAGGCTAAATGTATACATTAGGAACAATAGTATAGGATACCTCACCTTTTTGGAGGGGTGATATCATGGACCTAGTTAGAGGGAAAGTAGTTATCACCCTCTTGGGGGAGAGGAAGAGAAGGAAGATACTCAATAGTAGCCAAAGAGTGAGTTACATCTAGGTAGAAACCATGTATATGAGATGAAATGCATGTAATTTATATATAAATAGGGTTATAAAGAACATTCCACATGAGAGATGTAAAATAAGGGATAGAGAGCATGAAATTATGCATGAATGCATAATTTTTTTTGATATGTAGCATGAAATTTCTAACGTGTTTATTAAAATGGAGTTAGGAATTATTTTACATGAGAGAGAGAGAGTATGCAAAAGGAATATTGAAATCTTGTGCATTTTTAGTAATAAATTTTGTAATACCATCCCTTATTATAAAAAGTAAGCATGAAATAAAAATAATGAAGCTATATACTAACATATGGTATACTTCATCATTCATGTACATGATAGGACCAAGTATGGTCTTCTTATTATTTGTAAGAAATGTAAGAAAAATTTGTAAATAAGTGAGATATATTTTAGAAATATGATTGTAGATGTAAGATGATGCCTCAAGAAGCAATGGGACTTAGTATAGGCAACTAGGGTTTGGAAGATAATTATTTTGAAAATTTACTATGAAAATTTGAAATTGAAAGTGAATTTTTGAGTTAAATGTGCAAGTAAAAATCATAAATTTAATGGAAAATTTATGAATTAAAGAGACCTAGTAGATGCAACTAGGGTTTTGAAAAAAATAAATATTTTTGAAAATTAGTATTGAATTTTGAAATTTTAAATGAATTTATGATTTTAATATGCTATTAAAAAATTAGAAAATTATTGGAAAATTACTAGGAAAATGTCAGGACATAGTATGGGCAACTAGGGTTTGAAAGAAAATTATTTTAAAATTACTAAAAAAATTTAAAATTTAATGCTAATTTTTTATTTTATTAAGTAGGTAAAATATCAAAAAAATATAAGAAAAAATAGTAGGAAATTTACCCTAGGGTTTTTAGGGTTTTTATGCACAAATAAATTAAGTTAGATTCACCAAATGATTTGACCTTTTTGGGAATATGTATGTATTATTCCTAATTTATTTAAAGGTTTTGAGTAGTAAAATTAGTAAATAAATATGTAATAATTAATCTAATAATTTGTATAATTTGATTACAATCTAAAATTTTATAAAAATAATAATAAGGGTAAGAGAACAAGACTTAACTAGAAACTAACTGATACAACTGAGATAGAGTATGGAATTCACTGTATAAAACTAAGACACTATCACAAATCAAGATCTAGCCTTCATTCAGTGAAAGGATAAAAGCACTAAAAATAGGACACCCTAGATTTTGTCACTATAGTCTTCTTCTACCACTATTGTCTTGAAGATCTAATATTTCTAGGTATTATTATCTAGGTCTATGTGACCCTACCTATGAAGTTTTGATATCAAAAAGTCTATAGAGCTCCTTGTAGAGTTACTCTTCCCTTCAAACCCTATAATCCATTATGATTTGACAAAATTTGAGAAAGAGGATAGGGTTAGTGTGTGTAAGATTCACTTAACATGTTTTCACACCCCTTGTGTGGACACACTACCTACATACCAAATCTTTGAAGAGGGATCAAGTCATATGTAGTTCTCCCACTTAATGTGCTTTGTGTAATAGTGTGTATGAAGATGCAACATTTTAAATGAGGTGTGATTGAGATGACTAGGGACTGGTGTAAGGATTTGAATAAGATGGAAATAGTATTGAATGGCTATATACAGGGAATAGGTAAATATTCTTGAGTAGTCTTGCTTGTATTCTTGTTTGCTTTTTGATATTTACCAACCCTTTTCAAATGATCTTTGAATGGAATTTTATAGGGATTTATTGGTCGTGGGTTAAATTCAATCATGTTAGGCCAACACAATGAAGAAGAGGAATAGGGGAAAATGGTAATTTGGGCTCAAAATGTGATTGGACAAGAGTACTAGAAATGGGACACCCTAGGGTCTAGTCCTATAGTCCAAGTTGGGTGTTATTTTTAAGAGGGTACAGGACCTAGGGGATGGAATAATCATGGAAAAAGGGTCTCGGCTAAGATAGAATGAGGTCTTGAAATCCTATTGATGATTTTTAATTAGTGAAAAGGTGCCTATAAGGGTCATGAAAGCAACTAGGAGGGACTTATGGGATGGATGTCACAACTCACACTCGAGTTACAAGTTTTCACATTTTATGTGACTACATGTTCAACACTTCACATGATTACTCAATAGAGATAAAATTTTTATATTGGATGAAAATTTTCAACATCATTTCATTACAAACAAATAATATTCACTTAATCCACCTATTCTCATGAATCTAACACTAGATAAACTTTAATATTATACATCTAGACTAAAAATCATGTCTTAAGGGTTTTATTGGCACAATATGATGAAAATAATAGTGGTAGTGTTGCATATTACATAATTCAAACATTTTTTGATAATGATAAATATTAAAATCCTATGGATAATATATGCTTATCCCTTTTTACATTGCATATAATTTTTGACACTATATGCTCAATAATGAAACACAAATTATCACAAAATTCAATCCACTTAAATTATTTATGTTAAAGACATGATTATCAAGATGAATGGCCAAATGGATAAGGTTACACATGGAATTTTATCTAAAAATTGTCTTAAAATATGTAAAAGGACAATTTATTGATACCAACTAGCCCTATATCCACTATTAGACATATTTACAATCAATGATGAGTTTACTTCATACCATGCATATGAGTACATTTTGACCATGTACCTTGATGAATCAAAATCTATCACAAGCATCAGAAATGATATATTTTTCATTACACCTCAAGCGAACCTATTCCATTTGCATATCATTTGAGTTTTTAATTTACAAATAACATAATAGAATATCAACCATTTATTCTCTAGTTATATACAACATTCACAATACAAATAAAATCACTATGGACATATGGATAATCTTAGGTGTTTTTAAATTATGTTACAAATATTTACCAAAAAAGAAAAGAAAAGTATGCTCATACAAAGAAATAATATAGAGATTATAGATACACCTTAATTATTTTTAAATACAAATCATACCTTGAAAGGATAATCAACATGTTAATGCCATGGCTGGTGTATATTCCTTAATTCCCATTAAAATCAATTATGGATATATAATACACAATATTTACTATTCATTAGTTACAAAATCCATCCATATCTACAATAGAAGTATAGGCTCTCGATATGCTAGTAGTTTCTTGAAGTGCAGTGGATTTATAATGGTATAGTGATACATATATAAAAAATTACATAGATCCTTTATTCTATAAAATGCTATATCTATTGAAAAGTGAAAACTAAAAAATGAAGTAATGTGTCCTGTATTAATTAGAGGATATTTATTCAATATATCATTTTAGGGATAGTTACTTTGGTGCCTTAGCTTTATCATGAATATAAAGTTTCTTTAGTTGAAGTACATGATGATGAACGTGGGGGAAATTTTAGCAAAAAAACTATTGTGACAACACACCCTAATTTTTTCACTAAAATCATGGAACCTCTTTATATTTTGATGTAGAAGTCTAGTTTTATAATCCAATGGAATATGAACCTTTTGTTTGTTAATTTGATTTAAAATGGGTCCTTGCTAAGTTAGAGTCATGATGTTGCATTAGCTTTACTCTTTCATCTAAGTCTAGAATTTAGAGTTTCTATTTTGTGAAGTTGGCCTAAAAGAGATTGTAGCTAGAGATTAATAATGTTTGTATTTTGCATGAATCTATTAAGACTTGGTATGCTTGATTGATATTCTAAAATAAATTTGAAATTTCCATTTTGGAGGCCATTTCACCTTGGATTTAGGTAGATTATCTAATGATTTTTGGTTTTTCATAACATTTTCTCTAGTAATTTGGTCTATACTTGATCCTTTTCAAAGTAAAACAACTAAATGTTTTCATGGTTCTATTTCAAAACTTAGCCACTTTCATTTAACCTATCATTTTAAACTTTAAGTTAGGCAAAGGGACTGTTATTATTTTATAAATTCATTTCTTTATGTATTTATTTTAAGTATTTGCTTAGTCATTTTGGGACAATATTTCATAATTTAAAGTCTAATGGATACTTTTTTAGTTCATAAGTCAATGGTATGCTTTCTCTGGATAAGTGAGTAACTACCACTTATTACTCACTTCCTTAAACCTCTCCAAACTTGGTCATTTTACTCCAAGCTCTTGGATGTCTAGTGTATCCAAATAATATGTTAAAACTTTATCAATTACTGATGCTTTCTATCTTGCAAGAACCTATTGAGTCTCAATCTCTCTGAGTGCATACCTTAAGGAATGCACTAGGAAAGGGGTAGGTAGACCCTTGGTGATTTGCAATATTGTTGTTCCTATACTACCACTTGTTATATATAAAACCATCTCCTAAAAACATTTCCATAATCTTTTCCTCCTAATTTTTACCCTTTTATAGTCATTTTATACCTTCATTATCTCTTCCTTAGCCTAAAATACTTTTTGATGGTTTAGGATACATTATCAGCCCCATCAACCTTGTACTCTATTTGATCAAACTCATTTAGGGTCTAGGTCAACCCCTAGTTAACCTAGACCAGGACCTAATTTTCATGACCCGACCTTGGGGCCTATTTTCAATGCTTGATTGATGACCTATTTAGCCTATTTTGTTAGCACTTGGACTATCTACCATTGATGACTATTCTATTTTAAATGTTGTGATGAGAGATATCATGGGTAATTATTATAATCATGTTTATGCTATAGTTCAAGCTTCTACTTGATTCATTTTATCATGTTTTATATACTATTTAGCTTCATTATATTACTACATGTTATACTATATAATGTTTCACTGGATTCTAGTTAACATTTGGCTATGATGTAGTTTTATTATGTTTGGAATAATACAATTCA